>CM032232.1:107300000-107622500 GCA_019009955.1 Riptortus pedestris
AAATATGCATGGGATGTACAGAAAAATAAAATCCCTCCACATAGGGTTACTATGTAGAGGAAATTAAGAAAAAAGAACCCTATGTACTAAAATATTAATTAACTCATTATCACCATTATCTCAAGTCTCTACTTTCGAGTTTTATAAGACGTGTTGTTTGTTCTCTTCACTACTAAGGGAAAATTGGGAAAATTCAAATTTCCCGTTAATAACATTTTGTATTATATTGATAAAACAAAAGTCCGTCACGCAGAGGCTGCGTAAACTAAGCAGATTTCCCACGTGAAGTTATAGGTAGTACTAGTGAAGTAAAGGGCCGAACTAGCTTTTGGCGGGAAACTCCGTCCTACGTTATCGGCCCAAATTTAATAAAAATGCCAATATCTCGGTTAATATTCAAGATAGAGAATAAATGTATAGAACAATATTTATAGTAAATTTAATGTACAATAAGATTGGTTCTATACAATTTTTTGATCCGACGTATGTTAACAGAGATATTTTGAATTTTCGAAAATCCCCCCTCCCACTGGTCCGATTTCAGCCATTAACGAACTTGATCTGTCTTTTTGCATAAAACGTTTAAATATCGAGTTTGGTAACGATCAAACAAAAATTGCGACCGCTAGAGCGTTAACAGACAAATATATATATATATATATATATATATATATATATAATTTTGAACGGACCTCATTTTCGTCATCTCTTGGGTAGGATCGATGGACATTTGAAGACATTTTTCAAAAATCGCGTCATGAGTACGACCTCAATAGCTGATTTTCCTTAAGGGAAATCAGCTAAAACATGGCGCTTATTTAACTTTCTACTATTCTTCTTCACTCTAATTATTAATCGAGTTATCAACATTTTCAGTTTTCTGTAAACCTTTACTTCTATTAACAATGAGTTGTGTTCACATGGGCTTCTTATTGGAGGTAAAATGGTGAATAAATGTTGTGAGATCAACTCTGCCTTCTTAGTTTAAGTATTAAGTCCTCTGAGTAACGTATTCTTATCACCGTTTATTTTTATTTTTTATCAGATTTCCCTTAAAAATCATATAAAACCAACCATATTGTAATTTTTATTTTCTATTACTTTTCTTCTATACACTTGTTCATTACCTTGAATATTAACCGAGATTTCGGCATTTATTAATTTTTAGCCTTTAGTAAACCCACACTTTTAGCCGTCTCACTTTAACAATTAGCGAATATGTCACGATGCGACTTGCTCTAAGCTTAAATACACAATATTGTTTTTATCAGTGTTTTTAGAAGTGAAGAATATTGTTCTTCAAGTCCTTCAAGGACTTTGTGAAGGAGTGGTCGCTTTTTTCTCTCAAAGTAAAATATTGTTTTCAACATATCTTTACTGGATGAGATACTTGCAAATACTTTGTGCGATGAAGTCATCAATTATGATCTTATTGACCACTTACTTCTACTTATCGGGTATTTATTTTGAATAAAAATATGGTGAGGTGGGTCAGTTGCGATACATGAGAAATTTGCTGAGTTTATGAAGCCCCTGCGCGATCGTTACCAAAATCGATATTTACTTGTTGATCAGGTTCTTTAATGGCTGAAATCAGACCAGTGGGAGGAAAATATCTCCGTTATTACACGTCAGATGGAAAACTTCTATAGAACTAATCTTATTACAAATTAAATTTATTATAAATATTGTTATATACATTTATTCTCTTTCTTGAATATTTACCGAGATATTTGAATTGTAATTAAGTGTGTGGGGATAACAGACGAGATGTCATCGGCTATTGTCGGTTCTGTTCGTGTGATTCCGCCGAAAATTAGTTCGGCCATTTTCGTGTTTAAAAGAGAGATCTTTTCAGAATAATCGCTCTTGAAGTCAAAGGGGTTTAAATGTGATACAAACTAAAATAAGGTAAGTAAACAAATATTGAAGGTTAAACCTTGTCATTGTTACGGTGAGAAAAGCTCATGAGGGCAAGCAGAGAGAGGGATTGCACCTAATATTGTGCATTAGTAACTAACTGGTCCTCGGTGACAGATCAATAATTTAATATTCATTATTATTTAAACAATACAAAAATTTACTGAAATTAGCATTTGCTCAGTTAACCCCGTAATTGTCCTCTGTTATTATATTTATAAAAAGAGGACGTTATTTTAGCACTTATAGATTTCGGTGAACGAAGCTATTTTTACTTCTTTCATGAAGTGTTGCAATTTCGAAAATTTTCGATTTTCAGATTTGAATGGAAATATCGGTTTTCAGATTTCAACGGGATTATTGTGTTAACCTTCGCGGAATACATCTAGACTACTTTTAGCGTGATTTTTGTTCCTATAAATGTATGTATTTGGGCAACGCCCCTTTTGATCGAAATTGATTATGGCGGAGGTGGGTGTTAATAAGAGGATGGCGAAAGTAAAGTCACTCAGGCCTGTGTAAACTAAGCAGATTTCCCAACCACTGGATGGCACAATGGTGATCTCAGAACATCATATATTGTTTATTTGCAAGTTAAACTACGATGAGTTGAAGTGGGGATTTACGAAAAGTAGAAAACCAGACAGCACGAATAACTACCTTAATATTTGAGTTACGTGAAAATGTATACGACAACAATTTGTAGAACTTTTATTTGATTTAACAGTTAAAAAACATTTTCAGCCCTCAAATAATAACGGAGATATTTGTAATTTTCGAAAACCCCCTATTCTGGAGCTGATTTTAACTGTTAATCAGTTAGTTACGAATGGAGTCTTTAGATTCGAAAGAAGCGGTGAAATTCTGAATATGGTATAGATCAAATAAACATAGGCGGCATTACAGAAAGTAATTGCATTTATCTCACATAATAAAGATCTGTCTGACAGAAATCGCACCTCGAATGAGGGATGTTAATTATTAGGGGGGAGGGATTCAAAAATTCAAAGTATCTCCGTTAATATGAGTCGAATCGAAAAATGTTATAGAATCAATCTTGTTATAATATTGATGCTCTACAATTGCCATTCTATATATTTTTTCGTAACTCAAATAATAACCGAGGAATTCATACTTTCTGGTTTTCAATCGGAATATGTGGTAAGATACCACTAGTGTGTCATACCAGCACGTAGGAAATCTGCTTAGTTTACGCAGTCCCTGCATGACTAAGTTTTATAAAGTCTGATCTAGGTCTCTCTGGGCTTTACTTTTACCGTTCGAATGAGGATCAAAACTCACTAGAATGAAGGTGAAAAATCCCCAAAGCGGTGAACAGTGCCTGTAACTGCTAAAGCTGTAAGAGTTTAGCGTGTAGATGCATTAGATTGTACAGGTGGTTCTACAGGTCTAGAAGTTCTATATGGGTTACTCCCAGTTGCCCTCTCTTGAGCACTAAATCAGGACCCACTCCCTTCTCGGACAGGGTTACGGCCAGAAAAAACCTCCGATATTTACGAGCTCGACAGTTACGGCCCCAATTTCGCCGCCCTTATCTTCATCAGAAATTCTTCTTCAATCACTAAATCACTTTGGCCGTCTAATCACCGTTTCATCGCCTGTTTACCATACAAGAGATAGATCTATACCAAGAAGTATAATTGCAGCCGATTTACATTCGCATAATGAAGAACGATTTTCCCGTCTGCCTTCCTTCTTCAGGGCTAGTTGATCGCTTGCCCAAACAATGCTGTTTATTAAACCCAAATGGCGTGCGCAGTTGATATTAAATTATTTCCTGTGTGGGTAGAAGCAATTTATGATTTTGAATGGCAATCCAACCATGACGCATTTATGTTTGACAGAAGGCGTTATTATTGCATTTAACTGTAATGGGATTCGATTAAAATACATAAAGTATATCGTGCGTGACCTCACGTATCTAAACATCTTTATTTGTAGGTATCGTTTGGATACTTTCCTGCCTATCTTATTTTGACATTCATATACTTATAACTATGAATCTTGTGGAGTTATGCTAACAGTTGCACACTTACAGAGTTTAGAAGGTATGAGGACATCAGAAAGTCCCATGGTATATCAGAAGTGCTGTCAGAAATACTATTGGATTATAGCCACTATATAAAAAAATAAATATAAATAGGGGCACACAAATCATAAAGATGTGTATTTATATATCAAATTGATTATAAAAAGATTGCGTTGCGTTTTGTTATTTGTCATAAGATTTTGGGTAGAGTAAAATAGAAAAGTCCGTCACGCAGGGGCTGTGCAAACTAAGCAGATTTCCCACGTGAAGTTTTACAATAGAGAAATTTCACGAAAGCCGTACAGTTACGAAAACGGCCGAACTAGCTTTTGCCGGAAACTCATGACTACAACCGAAGTTCGCCGATCTCATCTCGTCCGTTACGCTTAATAAAAAGTCCGTCACGCAGGGGCTGCGTTAACTAAGCAGATTTCCCACGTGCGCCACGTATTTGCATTTATCTCAACACTTCATAGTTCAATGAGAACAATATTTGGTATTTAAGCTTCAAATAAAGTGCTTCATAACATAATTGAATATTGTTAATATGAGATGAGTAGGAGTGGGGCTTTACTGAAAACCGAAAACTGAAAAATGCAAATATCTCAATTAATAATCAAGATAGCAAAAATATGTATATAACAACATTTATAGAACATTACATTTCCAATAAGATTCGTTCTATTCAATTTTGTCGACCCGACGCATAATAACAGAGATATAATATATTTTCGAAAATCTCCCCTTCTGAACCTTCCCTCCCCCTGGTCCGATTTCAGTCGTTAAGGAACTTGATCTTTATTTTTGTATAAAACAATTATATATCATGTTTGGTAACGATAAGACAAAAGTTTCGACCGCTAGAGCGGTAACAGACAAATATATATCTACAATTTTGAACGGACCTCATTTTCGTTATCCCTTGGGTAGGATCGATGGACATTTGAAGAAAAAATTAAAAATTTCGAAAATTGCGTCATGAGTACGACCTCAATAGCTTATTTCCCCTAATAGGAGAGATGCAACAAAGGCGAGGATGACGAAGGGGTAAGGAGTGGGGGATCTCTGAAGAGAGGGACTACTCAACAAAGGAAAGAAAACGAAAATGTACTTTTGACCACCCAGGCACAAATAACTCTGATGAGTTACGTGACTAATACCAATAAAATAAGGAAACACTTAACTATGAAACTTCAGATAAAATCCCGTTAATTGTTCACTCCTCCCTACTTAGAGGTTTCTAAAATTGCACGATTTTCCCTAAATTTAAACGCCCACTTTTAGTGGCTGCACTTTAAAAATTAGAGAATATATCGAGAAACATTTTATCTCAAGCTTAAATAGCAAATGTTGTTTTCTACAGGCCTTTATTATGTGAGGACCATGCAAATAGTTAGTGTGATGACGTCAGCGATTATGATTTTATTGTCCAGCCACTTCTATTCATCGTAGTTTTATGTTTTAGTAATAGAGAACATATGCTGAGATGAGGTCTTTTGTCATTCCAACATGTGGGAAATCTGCTTAGTTGACGGACTTTTTACGTAGTCTTAGTTTGATGCGGATCAATATACTTCAATATTTTCCCAATGCTTTTGAAGTCCTGGCAATATTTCATCATGGAGAAGATGAATGACTTAGAGTGTGCAGATGAAAAGGGAAGAGCTGTTAAAAAGGGAATCTGGTTGAGCTCAGATTTTGCTGGAGCGAAGTCGGAGAATAAATCTATGCCGGGCTGAATTGGACCCTGGTGTTTAGATAGAATTTTAATATTGCTCTGAATGAAGGTCGGGGCGAAGGAAAAAATTGCTGCGATTCAGTCAAGTACTCAGAAGGGCCTAATTTAACCAAGCCTTTTACTCCATTGCTCCTTTGAGTTGAGGGAATATCTTTAAATATAACATTTTGGTTCATTTCACGAGTAAATAAATAATCAGGATATAAATGAATTCTACATTTATCATTTATATTAAAATACAAGGTAAAATTCATCAATAGATCAAACTAGAAATAAATACCACAGAAAAACGACGGTTGTCATCACTTAAAAGCAAGCTTAGTTAGTCAACATTTAAAAAAGTAAACAATTTTAAACTGCACTTCAAGAATCAACTACAAAAAACAAATAACATATTAACTTTATAAGAGAATTTAAAATAAAAAAAAATCAACATAACTGATGACATGAAAACCTAAAACAATTACTAAAATCTAGGACTTGTTTGAAAAACAAGCTAAACAGGTTTACCAAAAGAAAGTGTCCATGGAAGCAATAACATAGAGTAAAACCCAAAGGATCCATAGAGAGGAAAACAGACCTACTGTGCACATCCAGATTGATTCGTTCCTATACCACCCAGGTGCCCTAGAAGATATATTTTTTTCTTGTGAGAATTACAATTTTATTGCATTAAAAGGATTTTTTTTTTTTTTATTTATTTGATATTTAAATCATTATTAAATATGGTATCTGCTGTAATTACTATTATTAGGCTCGAAGTATCCGATAGGGAGGCTTATAGTTTCGCCAGTGTGCTCGTCCGTACGCCTTCCACTTTATATATTTTTATAAAACTTAGTTAAATGTCGATAAAGATAGTTGTTGGAACTGAGAGTTCACTCAAAGGATAGTTTGGGACAGTACGTTTTGTCACGAGTACAGATGCCGCATCTGTATAGAATAAACTGAATAAAAGCTCTTTTCGACTTATAACTTAGAATCAAACTTCTTAGATCCAGATCCTTTTTCAGATTTGCTGTCCCAGTACATACAATAATTTCATTACTAATTTCACACAATAATGCTAAGATTCAAGAAGGAAACAGAACATACTTCCTCTACCAAAAACCAAAATAATAAACTAAAAGTCCGTCACTAAGCAGATTTCCCACGTGAAGTTACACAATAGAGAAACCTCCATGCTTTAGCCGAGCAGTTGCGGCAAAGGGCCGAACTTGCTTTTGGCGGGAAACCCTTCGTCTTCCGTTATCGGCCCAAATTTAATAAAATGCAAATATCTCGATTAATATTCAAGATAGAGAATAAATGTATAGAACAATATTTATAGTAAATTTAATTTGCAATAAGATTAGGTATATACAATTTTTTGATCTGACGTATGGTAACGGAGATATTTCCCTTGAGGGAAATCTGCCAACAAGTGTCTCTAAGTTGGAATAGTTAGTTTGTCACTTGTAGAATAGTCAATTTGTGTCAGTCCAAATATGTTTAAGTATTAATAAGTCCCTCCGTGTTGTCAGTATAATAGTCAGTTTCAGGATTGGTTTACATATTACGTTTTCGATTTTTATATTAGTTTCTGGTATGGCAGCTTTTAATGGTCGGTGTTTTAATGTCTGTATATCTTGATATTATTGCTTTTATTTTCCGACCTGAACCAGATATTTCACTGATTCGTGAGTCGGACCATGCGCTTATGAAAAGGTCTTTAAGTGCATTAACCCCTAAGCAGAGGCAGACTCACTCCACTTCCCTTGGATTGTCCTCAATTTTTTTTTTGTGTCCTCCCTTTTCTCGAGAGGCCCTTTGACCAACTCCATTCACCTGAACCCTCAGCCCAGGATGGCGGCGAGGAAACCTTACACTCCGGGTGTGTGTGTTGTGGCAGAGGAACCCTCCCATTCAGCGAGGTGTAAGGGCTAGGTGTGAGGTGGGGACAAAGGCCTTGCGTGTGTGTGCGTTGGCGGCATGTCTCTGTGTGTGCGCAACCCCTCGCTCGGCATTAGATCTACACCCCAAGGCTTTTATGCTCACCCCCACCCCCCACTCCGATTGAATATAATGTGCTGCAAAAAGCTGCTGCTTAACGGGCCAAATACTCTTTATATGTCCGCGGGAAACCCGATGGCATCTAAACCTCCAAGGGAATTTTTAAGTTTGCCCCTGAATGTACGATGATTACACTGGAATGGAATTACTCCAGGGTAGAAAATGTCGGCTCGCACAAAGGGCAAGTACGATTAAGGGAAGGGAATTCCTTCCACACTCGGATCACGTTTGATTTGCATCAGCATCCCTAAGCTACCTTCATATTTGGAATATTCCAATCGACTTATGGCTTAATTCTACTGAACAAAGTCATAATCGCTTGCCCTTAGTCTGTCAACATGGAGCAATAAAAAATAGAAAACTTTGTCAAACTTGTTCACATGTCAAGAGAGAAAACGTTTTCAAATGAACTGAAAACATTTGATGATAATAAAAGTCCACCACGTAGGGGCTGCGTTAACTAAGTAGATTTCCGACGTGCGTCACGTATTTGCATATATATCAAAATGTAAAAGTTCAATGAGAGCATTATTTGGTATTTAGGATTCAAATAAAATGCTTCATAATATAACTGCTTATTTTTAATATGGCAAGAACAGGAGTGGGGGTTTACTGAAGGCCAAAAACTAAATAATTGCAAATATCTCAGTCAATAATCAAGATAATAAAAACCGTGCATAACAACATTTATTAAACATTACATTTACAATAAGATTGCTTCTTTACAAATTTTCGATCCGACGCATAATAATGGAAATATTTTCAATTTCCGAAATTCCACCCCCAAACCCCTCCCCCTCCTACTCTTCCGATTTTAGCCCTTAACGAACTTAATATTCATTTTTACATAAAATGTTTAAATATCTAGTTTAGTATCGATCAGACACAAAGCGAACGTTAACAGACAAAAACATATATACATTTATATATACATACAATATACACATATAAATTTGAAGAAATTGTTTGAAAATTTCATTATAGAACTACCTCAAAAGCTAATTTCCCCTAAGAGAAATCTGCTAATAAAAATATTCAGAATTATACATGATAAGCTATTTGCATTTCAACTCTGTATTCATTTCTTATAACTTGTTTTATAATTTTTTTTTTTAATTCTTAGTTTTCAATATCTCGATACGAAAGGTTGAAAGAAAAAGTGGTTTCCCATCGGAATATAAAAACTGGATAATAATACCTTTTGTTACATACCTAAAATGTCCTTCCTGTTCATTCATTATTTTAGTAATTGCATTGAATTATATGTTTAAATTCGTCTCTGGCATTCTCTTGTTATGTCTGAGTTGACGGCCGGAAACAGGGAGAATTCCTTTTGTATTCTACGAAATGAATTTCCAATTCCGAAAATTAATGGTTTTGACATCGGAGTTTTCCCATTCCTATGTAGATTATGGTCATCTGATCTCTGGCATTGGCATTTTCTGCTTGGGGAAAATAGAGAACAATAAACTAAAATAAAATGGACAGAGCATTTATCAGAATTTGAGAATGTTGTGTTTGAGCTCAGATTTGCTCTCAGTCCTCATTTTACTCCGGCAACCCCCCAAACTGCAGATTCAAGTGAAGTTTTTACCACGTGCATCTCAAGTATTTGTGTGCACCTGTCTGTCATTTAACTAACAGATGTGAGTACAGATTTTCTTTATCTTTTATGAATTCTTTAGCCCTTCTACAATCGTCTAGTTTATAATATAATGTTCTCTGGGTGAAAGATTCGTAAAATGCCGCGTGAATGTTTATATATATATATATATATATATATATATATATATATATATATATATATATAGAGAGAGAGAGAGAGAGAGAGAGAGACAAAACTTGGTTTTCAAATGTTCTTGCTGCCACCGCAAATGTTTATTTTATTTCATCAGTTTTTATTGCTAAACTCGATATTACAAGTGGCTGTAGTAGGGTGCTGCAATGCAAAATCACGACTTTATTCGTTTCTTTTAGAAAATACAGTAAGGCCCATATTTGTAGAAAATATGAAACTGTTGGACGAAAACATGTTATTACTCTGTTTTTAATTAAACTTTTTTGAAATGCGTTGAAGGTACCATTTTCTTTGAGCAAAAGTATCTCGTTTGCTCCTAATTTTCCATTGAGGCCTGAAACATTTCGGCGAAAAGAGTTGAAAAGGGAGGCATAATCCGCCGACGACCTCAATCCAAAAGGTCCTTGTTTATTTTCTTGAAAGGACAGCAAGGTGCTATAGAGCACAATTAATTCCTTCTTTGTGAGACCGCTGATTTGGGCCATTACTGTTTGAGTATCCCACTATCGAGTGGGCCACAAACGAGCTAAGGCATCGAGATTAAAATCGACTCGTCTCCTCTGGGGAGTGTAATTGGAGTTTAATTGAGGTCTTTTGGTAAAAGTGGGTTCTTCCATGGCACATACTTGGAAAGCTCTCAATTATCGTTTCTCTTATGATGTTAAACCAAGATGTGAGTTGAGTTTCTGGTATTAAGTGAGTCTACCTTCTGTTTCTTTATTTTACGTAAAACTAATGACGTTTCTAGTTACTTTCTTAATTTTTACCGCACGTTATCTCCTATAAGGGTCCTTATATTCTGGACAATCTGCCTGACCTTTCAAAAGTTTTTTTTATTAAATCTCCATGTATTTTCCATGTTCTGGCTCCCCTTTAGAAATCCTTCCCATTTGATACGCTTTCCTATCAACGCTAATAACAAATAACTTGTGTTAACATGCATCACTTTTTTTTATTTAAAAAAAACGTTGAGGTGTCAACAATTGCTTTGAATTTTAAAAAGAAAATTGTCATGAGGACACGCCATTGAAATGCCTTCCTTGAATTCCTATTAAATTAATTGTTTTCTGTTTTACATTTAAAATTTTAGTGGCATACGTTATCTCGGTTCCAAGACATAGAATGCAATTTATTTATCTGTTAATGGTACAAGTATGGAAAAATTGGCACTTTTTTATTTTAAACCCACGATTTCTATCGAAATGGGAGGCCCACTAGATGTTCTAGTCATCCTAATTATGATATTTCTACATTCCATTGCTAGTTGTTTTTTAGTTATGGACTCTTAGATTGAAATAGTCAACTTTGTTGAAATTTCACCAGTTGGTGAGATGTCTACCATTTTCCAAAAGGCTTTTTTTAACTACCACAAAGTGTTTCCCATTTTTGGGGTCATCAAGAATTTTTCCCATTTGATATGCTGTCCTATCGACGACGATAAAAAATAACATACAAGTATTAACATATCTCAGTTTTTTTGTTTAAAGACATTTAACAATGCTTGAGCATCGAAATTTTAATTGTTTAGCTGATTCCCTTATGGGAAATCAGCTATTGAGGACGTACTCATTATGCGATTTTCGAAATTGTTCTTTGTAAGTCAATGGATCTTACCTAGGAAATGACGTCCGTTCAAAATTGTATATGTATACAACTAATTAACAAACTCTGTAGTCTGTAATTGTCAAAGGAATTTGCAATTAGTACAAGCTTTTCCTATGACGCAGAATATTAGAAAAACACAGAACATGCAGTGTTTAAAGTAATGTTGCTTCATGAGGGTCATTCTTTGATCAGAGTTGTCTTAACGTCGTTTGATTTGAATTCCGTGTTCAGAAACCTTTGTAACTTAGCGAAAAGAAGGATGAGAAACAAGAACTTCTGAAAAAGCAGCCTTTTTTGCTGTTTGTTGCCATCGACCGCAGAGCTTAGTAGCAAAGCTTTGCGGTTGTTAGCAATAGGCGGATTTCTCATTTGGTAAAAATCTGCTGAGCTATCACTTCTTTTTCATTCATTTCTTCATCTCTCTGGTTTTAATTAGAAAAGTGCTGGGTTAGCTTCAGTCACTTTTTTATCCACCTCCCATTGTATTGTTCTCGGTTTCTCTTTTTGTATTGGTGTTTATTTTCCGAGATTAAAAGTTTCCTTCATTATTATTTTCACCTTTTCAGGGTGTGAAATATTTTATAGTCCATATATATGTTATGCACAATGCTAGTATAATATGCATTCCTAAACTTGTATTTGATAGGCGCATCAAAAAAATAAAATAAAAGAGCTTATAAAATCTTGTTTTTGATTACTTATAATATACTCTTCTATATATATATATATATATATATATATATATATATATATATATATATATATAAATAGCACATTACCTTAAAAAATGGAACTTGGTAGATGGACAAACCTAAATTATTACTTAAATACATCAAGGGATTTAATGCATTTATACAAGAATTGGACACAAATTTGTAGACCACACCTACTGATCAAACACATATGTAATATTTACATATTAGCAGATTTCCCTTAGGGGAAATCAGCTATTGAGGTCGTAATCATGACGCGATTTTCGAAAAATTTCTTCAAATGTCCATCGATCCTACCAGGTCAGGACGAGAATAGGAGATGACGAAAATAAGGTCCGTTCAAAATTATATATATATATATATATATATATATATATATTTGTCTGTTAACACTCTAGCGGTCGCAATTTTTGTTTGATCGTTACGAAACTCGATAGTTAACCGTTTTATGTAAAAAGACAGATCAAGTTCGTTAATGGCTGAAATCGGACTAGAGGGAGGGGGGGGTTTAGAGGTTTACTTTGTGAGATTTATGCAAATATGTTCTGTTCACCTCCCCCCCCCTTCTTTTGTTCTTGGACTACTAAAATAAGATTTCTCTATTGTAAAACTTCACATGGGAAATCTGCTTAGTTTACGCAGCCCCTGCGTGACGGATTTTTTTTTTGTTCTTTTTTATTACTTTTATAATATTTATAATTATTGTATACAAACTAGTAAATGTATTCATTGAAATGTGTACGTACAGTACCCGAATGGTGTGGCACACAAATCTTAAATAAACTCCCAAGTTAGAGGAATACTCTGCGTGGAAAACAGAATAATATATACTCTTCTTCATCATAAATATACATAAAAATAGTTGTATCCGTAAATTGATATATTGTAATTGTTGGCCACAAGAAGTCAGTTATTATCGCTCAAGGAACAAATAGCATAATGTACTTTGAGCTCCACCATATACGGGCTAAATCTATATCTACATCTATCTATATATATGGATTAAATTTTATAAATTTGTTAAGTCTTTTGTAAAGTGATTTATGTAGACGTAGAGTGGTTTTTGTACATCCAGTGACATCTAGATTTATGGGGATTTGAACTCTCTTTTCTCCTGTAAAAGCTTCGTGGAAATGTCTTCATAAAAACAAGGAAAAATTGCTTTTTATTTCCCTCTCAATAATTTCCTGTCCAGTCGTGATGAATACCTCCGTTTTTCTTTTACTATATTATAGAAATGGAAGTCTGCCTTATTGAACTATTGAGTATTATTGTAGTTATGCCTTTATTTATTGCCCCCTCTCACATTTTTTTTATCTTTACTTTTTATCTTGCTCTTTTAGTATTCAATAAGTTGAAAGTTTGACATTGCTTTTCAATTTCCCTTGACAACATCTTTCAATTGGACAATTCTCTATAAAGTTTTCCCTCTCGATGAGAAATTTTCCAATTATCTCCCCAGAAGGGTGGCAGGGCGTCGGATCCTGAACTTCCCCACTTGAGATATTTTCAATATACTCAATACCTCGTCTCCCCCTTTCCGAGCTTGACATCTGCCAGATTCACGAGAAGGACCCCTTCGGAATGTTGGCCGAGGTATGAGTGGGGAGTCAAATATTTTTTTTTTTTCCATCCTCCGAAATTAGAATGATGTTGAGAGGAGGGCTTGAAGTGGATATTTATTCAAATGTAATTTATTTTTTGAATGTTTTTGACACTTTTCCTTAATAATAGATATAAATAATTTGTTATTGGATATTTCAACTTCCTTTAAATAT
This sequence comes from Riptortus pedestris, assembly GCA_019009955.1. Lineage (NCBI taxonomy): Eukaryota > Metazoa > Arthropoda > Insecta > Hemiptera > Alydidae > Riptortus > Riptortus pedestris. The sequence goes on from CM032232.1 coordinate 107,313,655, forward strand.
AAAGAAATGAAATGGTAATCAATAATTTATGATAGGGGGCATCATTCCCCCTCTCTATTGCCTTCAGCATGTTACAACTGAGGAACTGTTAGAATATAGAATAACCTAGCCCTCACCCTTTGAAACCTCAAATACATCAAGGGTGCTATAATTACCACAAAGATGGTCACATTTTCTTATAGTTCGTGGCTAGTCTTAGTCTTTTGAACATATTTTATACAATAATAAGCTATAGTTATTATAATCTATAATTATTACGCGTATTACGTTTTCCGACATGATTTCTTTAAACATTCTGCAGTAACTGATTTCTCAACTGAAACTTCTTTTTGTTACAGAAAACCTCTTTACTTATAAACTTCGTGACCCTGTTCATGGTAGCTTGAAGGAATTATTATTATTCCACTAGTAATAATAGGAACTATTAATAATACCTTTACTGGAAACTATAGGTCCTTTATAATATTTTATCACATTTCTTTGGGGGGAAATCAGTTATTTTGGCATTTCCCTTGATGCGGTTTTACAGTCGCTCCAATATACACCACCCTCAGATTCTTAATTATAAATGAAGAAAATGGTCTGAACTCGGGCCTTCTGTATTAAAAAATATGTTTTCTTTTACTGTGCTAGTTAAGGCTATACTGGACACAGCAGCTCTATTGGAATTTATAGAAAAAAATATAAAACCAAGTACAGATTTGTTGTCCGACATGTGAAAGGCGTATACTCCTATTATTAGAATATCAGGAATTTAATCTGAATATTTAACCACAATTAATAATTCTTATTCTTTTGTGGGCATTGACGCTTGAGTTGAAATCAGCTATTGAAGTGGTACTTATGAAGCGATTTTCGAAAAAAAATTCCTCAAACGTCCGTCCATCATATCTAGGAGGTGACGAAAATGACGTCCGTCTAGCGGTCACAATTTTTTTTTAATCATCAACAAACTCGATATAAAGCGTTTTATGTAAAAAGAAAAATAACGTTTGTTAATGGCTGAAGTCGGAATTGGGGAAGGGGGTGTTTAGAGGGAAGGAATGTCTATAATTCGAAATATCTTCGTTATTATACGTCGGATCGAAAAAATGTATATAACCAATGTTATTGCAAATGAAATTTCCTATGATTTTTGTTATTGCATATTTTCTCTATCATGAATATTAACGGAGATATTTGGATTTTTTAGTTTTCAGGCATCAATAAATCCGCACTCCTACTCAAGTCATGTTTACAATAAGCTGTTAAATTACATAGCACTTTCTTTGAAGCATAAATACCAAATATTGTTCTCATGGAACTTTTACGTTTTGAGATAAATGCAAATACGTGAAGCACGTAAGAAATCTGCTTAGTACTTACGCAATCTTTGTTTGATACTTCCCTGGGCATGAGAATAGATTTTTTTTTTTTATTTGTGTTTAAGGAGTTGTGCGTTCCATTAGTTCATTGCCATTTTCATTAGTCCATTCATGTGTGTGATGGGTCTTCGGCAATTCTTGAAAATATATCTCAAATAAATGCCACATTGTCGATTGTGCTTCTCTGACATTCCAATTTCCTCTCATCTTAAGAAAACGATCTTAACAATAAGAAAACTTGGGCGGCTGACGTCACGCAGACTTTGAAGAGAAGTTTCTTGTGTGTTTCAGCTTTCTTGAACGTGAATAGTAGTAGTTTTAAGAAGTAGAAACTTGTGCTGAGTTGGGCGCGAGTGTGGCTCTCTTTTCCCTCTTCCTTTTCTTAATGTTTCGCACAGCTACGTGTCTTAAAGTCTTCAATAAATGGACGTACCCACGCAGTATTTCATACACAGTGTTTATTATTACTTACAAACAATAATAACGCTAAACTTATGACTTTAAAGCTAAATAATACTTAGCTAGGGTGCATATTATTAATGGGATGTTACTCACTGCTTCTTTATTTAATCAGTTGCTCATTATGCTTCACAATATCTGTGGGTCGCATTGAACAATGCGTAAAGATTCGGGCTGACTTTAGAAGATCATGTATACTTAACGCATTACTTCACAAAACACAGGACCCTGAGGTTTACTCTGATGGACGCAAAGATAGAGAATACATAGGGCGTTCATTTGTAGAATTATATATATATTTATATATTTGCTAACTGTCAATAAGATAAACTATGAATATAATGTACTAAATGTTATGAGACTGAATCACTTGTGTTGCTAGGAAAAGAACAGAAAAATGTATTTTTTAGTATGCACTGTAAGCTACTCCGGAAACTGGCACGGTCTAACTACGAATTGCCACCCATTTCCCATGATTGAAACTCATGAAATAAATTCCTTTTGCTCTCGCGGTAATCGAACCCACGACTCTAGGTCCACCATGATTAATAATAGCAACGCCTCAACAGATGCATTCATAATGCACGATAACCTGCTGTAAATTGCCTATTCAACAGATCATTAGCACAAACGAACTTTAGGCCTTTAATTATAGTGAAGACGTGATTCGTATGTTGTACAGCTACTTACTTGATTTTGACTACCATACAACATAGGCATACATACAGACAGAATTGTAATTGAAGATAGAATGAAAAAACGTTCGACACGCATTTCGACAAAATGGATATAACAATATTTATAGGAAAATTTTTCGATCCGACGCCATTTATGAAGATATTCCGAATTTTCGAAATTCCCCCTCCTCTAGTCCGAGTTCACCCATTAACGAACTTGATCTTTAGTTTTACATAAATCGATTAACTGACGAGTTTGTTCACATCACACAAAATATGCGACGATATACATATTTTTGAACGCACCTCATATGAGTCCTCTCCTAGGTAGATTGGATGTCATTTGGTGAAATGTTTTTGAAAATCTCGTCATATATCCCGATGCTCATACTGTTCAATTTAAAGGCGTTTGTTGAAGGCTACTTAGGAACTAAAAGAATTATATTACATTTTTGCCAGAAGAGTAGGACATGACTCAGAATTTTACTTAAACGCATTTATTCTCGACTAGAGGACTGGATATATACAATAACTGACAATATTGTTGAAACTGAATTAATTTCTTATCAATGTAGAAAGAAAGAACTTCTGAAAGTCTGTTAGAACATGTCCCCCAGGCGACGGACAACGTCAAACGTCCGGCTTAACGTCTTTCTCGTGATTGACTTGATCCTCTTAAAAGTTAGGCAACTTATGTTAATACAAAAGCAATCGTGAATGCATTAGTCAAACTAGGGGCTTGTCAAGCTTTCCTCCACTTTAATTTCTATCGTTTCCATTTATGAATAATTCATTGTTTAAATGAATGCGTTTATACTTGAGTTTAAGCGTAAACGCATTAAGGTATAAATAGTAATATAAACAAAAGCTTATTTACTTTTCAGAAAGTTGGATATATATATATTTATAAGATGCAATTTTCAAAACGTATTCAAAATTCAGAATTTATAATCAGTGTTTATTATCCAGAGTTTTACTGTATTTTAAATAGATAAACTTCTTAGCCAAAGATCTTTCAGCAGTTTTACCTTGGGGTAAATCTGCTATTGAGGATTACCTAAACCTTTTAACCGACGAAAAAATCATGACGTGATCTCAATTTCATATTCTCAACTTGACATATGATATTTAGTGACATCACATGTGCGTGTCAAAGTGAGAATCACATGAGTAAGATTGAGGGTTTACTAAATGGTCAACATTAAAGAAGAACAAAGAAAAACAAAAAAAAGTTTTACGTTTCATGTTGAGAACAACAATTGCAGGTTGTGTTAGAGCATTCATTACTTTATCAACAAGATCGGTTACATACCAATTTCGTTGTGATCATATTCCTTCTTATCCTGATTAATTAGTGCATGAAACGTTTTAATATCAATAATTCAATTGTTGGTAACAATTATTCAACAATTTGGTCACTAGAGCTTTAAATTTCCTCTGCTGTTTAATTGGGAATACTATAAACTTTCAAGGTGGCCTCTTGGACTACATACGCCGCTCTCAGGTTTTAGATATATTTTTCTTCTAAGGAGAAATTAGTAACTCACTTTTAGGGGTTTTTTTTTTCCATTATACTATTTCCCTAATTTGAATATGGGGGTGTTATTTTATTTTTTTTTTATTTACTCCCTTCAGTTAACCCCCACTCCAAGTCTTGGGATTGTCACTTATCATTAATTTTATCACTAATCAGCTCATGTCCACCTTAAATTTGAAGTTGATACTTCATAGTGTTATTAGCGGAGAAGTAGATAATCTTATTTGAGATGACAACATCGGCTTCCTATTCGGGCGTTTGGGAAATCTGCTTACGGAGCACTTCCGAGGTGAACTTTATTTTTTAGGAAATTTCCCATAAGGAAAATCATATATTGTGAATATTGTGGTCGTACTCATGACGTTATTTTCGAAATTTTTTTTCAAATGTTCATTGATCCTACCTAGGAGATGACGAAAATTAGGTCCGTTCAAAATTGTATCTATATATACATTTTCTGTTACCGTGTGTACATTTGTGTGTTATCGTTACCAATCTCAATTTATAATCGTTTTATGTAAAAATTCGAAACGTCTTTATTATTATTATTATTTATTAACGTCCATTTTTTGCAACTCAGGCTAATTGGGACGGGTTATCTACAGGTGAGCACCCTTTTCTAGCCAGGGTGGGACTAAGGATGTTATTTAATGAATGTCGTACTAAATAATTTCCTTTGGTCAGGCGAGAATCGAACTCGCCACTCTAGGTTTACCATGTGAGATTAATCGAAATGTCTTCGTTATTATACGTTTGATCGAAGAGTTCTTTAGAAACTGTCTTATTGTAAATTTAATTACCTATACATGTTGTTATATACATGTTTTATGTAATATGAATATTAACCGAGATAGTTGGAATTTTTAGATTCCAGCCTTCCGTAAGTAATTATTCTGATTCATTATAAATTACAGCACTAGATATAGTAAGTAGTTTTGAATAAAATTAATGTTATATTCTGATATGTTTCAGTAATTGACCTGTTCAGACCTGTTTATTTACACATCATACGCTTCCCGTCGGGAAATTATTAAAGTTTACTGATTTCTTAACACAGTTTGTATTAATTCACCTAATATTCACGGTGGTATTGTTACCAATATGTAGATTTATCTATTGTCAAACTTCAGGAGGGAAATCTGCTTAGTTTACACAGCCCCTGCGTGACGGACCTTCTTTTTATCTATTATTGAGAATTATGAAAGTAAAGTGTATGTTCAGGTGTCCGACAACCAATTTCACTTTAACGCCGTTTTTATTTACGTGTGGTAATTTATCTGGAAGGGACATAGATCTGCGAGGCACCTTATTCCCCAGAGCAGAGCCCATACATAAGGTAAGCCCATGGCCCAGGTAAGCCAGCCATGTAGCAATGGGATCCCCCAGGGACTAGTGTTAAGCCTCTTCCTAAGTCTGATTTCGTATTCCGGCTGTAGGTCTAAACCTGACTCCACATACGGAAATCCTATACCGCCTCAGAAAACCGGCAATAGAACCTGTTTTTTTTTCCCTTCTCCTGCCAGCTCTTTCTTTATTTATTACACTTTTTATCTCCGGTTCCCTTTTCTTCTTGGCTTTATTTTTCTCCTAGAATTTTTAGAAGTTTTATAGATGTGTATAGTGTTTCTACTTGGAGTTTCACAGGTTTCTTTTTTTTTGTATAAAAACCTCATTTTTAGTACACTTTTTTAGGCGCGCTATGTCTATAATTTAGTAATACACACTGCAGAGAACAAATGACGAATGGAAATCAAAGAAATAAGTAATTGAATGGCTTCCTCTAGGTGTCATCAGTATAAAACATTTGTTCTGTAATATTATACAGAATATCAACTATTTTCTATTAGATGGCACTCAAACTATTTAGAGGTTCCACAGCAGTGTTTGTTGGAAGTGAAGAATATTTACTTGGAGAGAGAAAAAGACGTCCAATTCTTCACAAATTTTTATTTCATTGGGAAAGACAGCAAGGGACTCATGAGCGCATGCAAGTAGCTCTGAAGATGGAGACAATAGTCTTCGAAAACGCTTAGCGCTGAAATAAAAATTTGTGAAGAATTGGACGTCTTTTTCTCTCTCCAAACTACTTCAGATGGTGGGAGTTATTAACTGGAAGAAGTATGAACTCTGCCCGAATTTTGAATGAATCTGTTCGAAAAATGACCTCGTTTCTTTCCAGAAGTGTTTTTTTTTTTTCTATTCCATCTAAAGATGGTTTTTTTTTCTTTTTTCTATTCCATCTAAAGATATATGATTTAAAGCTTAATTTATATTTACATATTACTATTTACTTATCCATCCAATTTAAACGTTTTATCGTTTTTTTAGTGAATATAATTATCCAATTTTAATTTTTATCTGGGTCTTAGGTTAGTCATATGAGTTAAGGCATTGATTTTAATGTACTTAGTAAAATTAGAGTCAAGTGTTCAATTCCCATGTCGGTAATAAGAATTTATTTAGTGAATAACTAATTAAATATAACCCTTAGGCCCACCCTGTCTAGAGAAGCCCGTCCCATTTAGCCTAAGTAACATAATCTGGAAGTTTATTAATATCATACATATATCTACTTTTTTTGTTTATTTTGCGTAATTGAATTAATAAGGTGGTGTGTTAAGGTACAAATCCTAAAGAACTACAATTCCAAAAAACGATTTTTATTTGTTGTATATATAAGTTTTTTTTAAAACTAATCTATATATAAAAAAAAAAAAAACATGATGTAGACGCTATATAACTTCCATGTACCCCTATTATATTAAATATTTTTAATAACTTTTTTTAAGTTATTTAATTTGAAAGAATATATAATATCTCCGTTCCGAGGCATCCTGTCAAAAAATATTATTTGAACATACTTTACAGCGCTTTTTATGATTAAAAAAACTATTCCGTACAAATTTTAATTCTTAATGGACCGGAGAAATTTTTATTTTATGTTCACCCTCGTCTAACCCCTCTTTTTCCCTCAATTGATTTTGATGAAGTGGTGAACTGGACAACTATATGTTAAAATAGTCTGAATATGAGATTTCAACACTCGTTTTTGAGCTATAAAATGAGTCGTTTTTGTTTGTGGTAAAACGTTTTCAAGGAAAATCAAATTATAGTTCTCTTTTTAAAATCATTATTAACTCCTTTATGTTGAGTTCTCTTCACACTCTGCAAAAGACGAGGTTGTAAACAAGATTACCTTCGATTTTTCCGTTCCGCTTCCATCTGGAAATCAAATCTATTTACGTGTCCCGATTTCCAGAAAGGGGACTTTTCTTCTGTATTCTTCAAAAGAATGTTGAAAGCTTCAATCCCATGTTTTTAAATTAAACTCCTCCTTATCATGGAAATTGGAAAGCATATACGATTGGAAAGCATTCTGTACGACAGACTAGTAGAGGTATTGTTTTGCATAGAGTTCTTAACATAAAGAAATCAATATTCTAGGTATTATTATATTTTCAAGCTCACATTTATTGTTGTCAGTATATATTACAGATCTTTTAGAAAATTGGGCTTTAGTGTGGAAAGGTTTACTTCCTACTCAGTCCAATTCTTCATTACGGGATTCTAAGAGTGGATGAACCCAATGAAGCTATATTATTTATTTAGATCTTATGCAAAATTAATTACGTTTGTCACATTTCGCAGATAAACCTTATTTATCTTTTTATCATTAACCCTGGGCACTGATCCTGCTAATAGGTAGGTAAATGATGATCTCTTTTCCGTTGATTATGAAAATGTTTGGCTGAACCGCCTGACGATAGCTTAAGTCTGACCCACGGCTTAGATGGGAGGTGAAGTTGTCAGATTGACACATTCCCTCTCGTAGTGGTGGAATCACAAATTACAAATCGCTACTTTTCTTGTTCCAGGAGATACTCAATTGCCTCAATTGTAATCGAGCTTATGTTCCCAAAGCGCGCATCAAAATATAATTTAGATAGCCATCCCGGCGGGGTTTGAATGTAGCACCTATGGAATATTAGTCCCGAGCTTTAACCTATAGAATATCGCTCCTATATTTTCGTTAGCCTTTGAAATAAGTGTTAATGGTATGTTTTATTAGCAGATTTCCCTTAAGGGAAATCAGATATTTAGCCCGTACTCATGGCGCGATCCTTCCTAGGAGATGACGAAAATGAGGTCCGTTCAAAATTTTATATATGTATGAAAATGCATTTTTCAGTATTCAGCCTGCAGCAAACCCCCACAACCCCCAGTTCTACTTATATTACATAAACAATACTCTGTTATATAATAAACCGCATTATTTGAAGTTTAAATACCAAATATGGTTTTGAATAGAACCCAATTATAACGTAATATGTAGTTAATTTTGTTTATTATACGAGATACATGCAAATATGTTTTGGTAACCCCCCTCTATTTTAAGTTTTTGGACCACTAAAATTTGATTGAATGAGATAGAAATTATTCCGATTCATTATAAATTACAGTACTAGATATAGTATATAGTTTTCAATAAAATTAGTATGTTATATTTTAATATATTTCAGTACTTATTTTTCTTTCCGTTGAAGTTGCCAGACCTGTTACATTGGTTACATTTCAGACGCTTCCCGTCGAGAGGTGTTTATTATCATTTGTATTTATTCACTTAATATTCACGATGGAATATTCTACGAGTATGTAGATTTGTCTATTGTTTAACTTCACGAGGTTTACGCAGCCCCTGCGTGACGGATTTTTTTAACATATTAATTATCCATTTTCATACTTTTAGCTACGTAGTTGATTTTTTTTTTTTAAGGGTTCTAAAAATTACCAACTTGTAGATATTTAGTTAACGAATTAAGTCTCCCGCTTTTGTGTTAAGGATTCTTTTACGACTCCTCGTTAGCCTGGTTCTTGCATAAATTTGTCGCTATAGAAGTTCACCTTTTCGCTTCTCCCTGCAAATGCTAATGAAATAAACTTCTCAATGAATGGGGAAAGTTGAGCGGAATTCCCCCTCAAAGAATTAATGTTTTAAAACGGACTAAACCCTATTATACATTTTCATTCAGGCTTATGCTCCTGTGTACTACTTAAGGTGTTTAAATTTCTATTGTTTTATTTTCTTGCCTTTAGAGCAGCCATTAAGAACATCTAAAATTACTTTAATTGTGCGTTCTAAATTTATTTCACTAGTTCTTTTTAATTGGCTGGATGGTGAGGGTTGATTATAATTAGGAAGGTATACCAAATTATTTCATATTTTATAATTATTATTTCGAATTAAAGAACCTTCTATGCTATAAGAAAATATTTAAAAAAAAAAAAAATACCCACAATTTCATTGAAAAATGGAAAGGACATACAAATGTTCAGAACGTAAATCAAAACTTAAATTAAAAGTTTTACACTAGAAAGTGTCCAAAGGGATCAAAACAGTTTATTGCAGGAAACGCACAATCACAAGTGTTGAATACCAACAAATATGTACAAGTAATATAAATATAAAATAACTAGTTACGGTGAAGGAGGCGAGTAGCCTACCAATCATTTCCCTCTGACTTGTGATTTTTTTTTCTTTTACGTCTTTGATTTTTTTGTAAAGTATTATCTAAAACTATTAACCGTGAGTGTGTTTTTTTGGCGAGGTTAGCCCACTTTTTGTTGTTACCAATCATTTTTCGTGAAATTAGAATGGAAACCCTGTAACTTTTTCAATTGGAATCCTTTGGTTTAAAGACCATGGAACCCAAATGGTTTAAATCACTGGATCAACTAGAATTAAGGGTTTACTTGAGGTTGAGAAAAAATAAAAAAATTCATCTTCAAATGACTTGAGCAGTGTGTGCAACAACAAAATTTATTATAAAGTCCGTCACGCAGGGGCTGCGTAAACTAAGCAGATTTCCCACGTGAAGTTTTACAATAGTGAAATCTGCCTAATAACAACTGTAGTAGTATGAAACCTCTAAACCTGTTCACGAGGGACGAATAGTTAAGGAAACGGCCGCCAGAGCTCTCGGCGAAAGTCCGAACAGTCGAATCCTGGCGACAACACACAGAATACAAATGCAAATATTCAAGATAGAGAATAAATGTATATAGCAATATTTATAGTAAATTTAATTTGCAATAAGATTGATTCTGTACAATTTTTCGATCCGACGTATAGTAACGGAGATATTTCGAATTTTCGAAAATCCTCCCGTTTAAACCCCCCCTCCCACTGGTCCGATTTCAGCCGTTAACGAACTTGATCTTTCTTTTTACATAAAACGACTAAATATCGAGTTTGGTACCGATCAAACAAAAATTGCGACCGCTAGAGCGGTAACAGACACACACACACACACACACACATATATATATATATATATATATATATATATATATATATATATACAGTTTTGAACGGACTTCATTTTCGTCATCTACTAGGTAGGATCGATGGACATTTGAAAAAAATTTCGAAAATTCCGTCATGAGTACAACCTCAATAGCTGATTTCCCTTGAGGGAAATCTGCTAAAACATAAATTGTTTGCTAAAATAATACTTATACCTCTGATGCAAACATTTTTGATTAGAAGTTACTTTCCGTAGATAGAGATGTAGGGCGTACTAGTGAAATGAAGTCTGAAATTGGAATAGATGTTCTACAGGATATTCAATTTTTCCTGAAATTCGGAGTTGTCTGTAGTCGAGGTAGTCCACATGACATATGTGTTATTGTTGGGATGTTTGGTCTCGAACAATTTGTCACCGTTGATTCCATGCTGTTCTCCAATGCAAACTACCACTCTCTCTCTCTCTCTCTCTCTCTCTCTCTCTCTCTCTCTCTCTCTCTCACACACACACACACACACACACACACACACACACACACTCACACACACACACACACACACACACACACACACACACACCACACCACACTCCTGCTGTCTCTGTTACGTGTTCGAATTGGATTTTAATTTATATGTATGTATCCAGTCTCTTCTACTATTCTTTCAGTTTGTGGTATACTATGTTGCAGGATAGTTATAATGCACATAGTAAATGTTTTAAATTATTATCCGTTACACAGGTCAGTTGCAAGCTATCTCCATGTTGAATTGTTAGCTAAAATTAGTAGACAAAAAGTCCGTCACGCAGGGGCTGCGTAAACTAAGCAGATTTCCCACGTGTTGTTTTACTATAGAGAAATCTCCCTAATAACAGCTGTAGTAGGAAGAAACCTCTAAACCTATTCACGAGGGACGAATAGTTACAAAGACGGCCGTCAGAGCTCACGGCGGAAAGTCCGAACATATCCACTGCTGCCGAGCACATGCAGAATACAAATGCAAATATCTCAGTTAATATTCAAGATACAGAATAAATGTATAGAACAATATTTATAGTAAATTTAATTTGAAATATGATTGAAATTTTTTGATCCGATGGACATTTGAAGAAAAATTTCGAAAATTCCGCTCTGAGTACAACCTCCGACTGGTCCGATTTCATTCGTTAACGAACTTATCTTTCTAAAAACGACTAAATATCGAGTTTGGTAACGATAAAACAAAAATTGCGACCGCTAGAGCGTTAACAGACAAATATATATATATATATATATATATATATATATATATATATATACAGTTTTGAACGGACCTCATTTTCGTCATCTACTAGGTAGGATCGATGTACATTTGAAGAAAAATTTCGAAAATTCCGTCATGAGTACAACCTCAATAGCTGATTTCCCTTAAGGGAAATCTGCTAAAAAAATCTGCAACTTTATGGTATTGTTCTCTATTTTCGCCACAATTACTTGCTAGCTTAGTCTCAGCTCCAAAAAGGACATATTCTTCTTCCACTATAGTTTTGTCGACAATTATTCTAATTTCCCAGGTAATATAAGGTAACTACGATGCCTACTTGCCTCAAGTATTCTTACAAATCAGCTAGCTACCTTTATCTTTGTTCTCACAGAGGACAGTCGCAACGAATGTAAAAGGGAAACGAGCACTTCAGAAATGGATAGTCCCTGAAGAGGTGGCAAGTAGGCCCGGAAACATGTAGGGCAGTTTCAATAAAGTTTGCACCGAATTTTTTTTTTTTTTTTTTATTGGAGACCCTTGCCATAAATTATGAAGAATAAATAAATAATATTGGGTCCAGAATAAGTAGATTAAATATTCTAATTTTTTTCAAATGAAGTGGATTCTGTTATTCAGCCGTATAAAGTGATTTGACGAGAAATAGCGGGCATAACATATGTAGTGTAATACAGAATACCAAAACAGTCAGTGTAATTAAATGCGTATTTCCTGAATAAGTTTATTTCGGTCTATGAGAATTAATTTACACATCTTGTCAGCGTTTAACATGAACTGAAATGATATTCATTTACATATCACGTGTCAACTGATACATATTCGTGTCAATGTTTATGATATGATGCTATATATATATTTTAACACAATCAGAAAATATATAGAGCTTTGAATTTGGTTATAACCATAGGGGTAATGCACTTATTCAGAATCATTGAATTATTCTACGGCGTTAAAAGCCCATCTTTTTTGTTGTATTAAATCTTAATAACAATAATAATAGACGACTCTTTTTAATTAATTTGCAAATGCTTGTGCCTCAAAATAATAATAAATATTTCTTTCTACCAATTAAATATTAGAAAATAACATCAATAATTTAGTTAAAAATGTATCTAGTCATTTTTAGATCTGTGAATATATTTCTTAAGATTAAAGAGGTAAAAGGCTTTCCTGCTTAATACAAAAACTTTCTTAAATAAATTAACCTTTTACTCTAGTTAAACTGTTATTCAATTTATCATAATCTTATAAGTTTCCACACAAAAAATATACACTTTACGTACATAAATCCTGGGCCCCCCCCGGAGGTTTAATAACTTAGAATTTGCACTTGGTTTTATTTATTAATTGAGCTGACTGTCGTATGTTAATTATTTACTTCTGATAAAACAATGTTCTTCATGACCATGATTTATTCAACATATTAGTTACTTTCAGACTTATGAAATAAATCTAGTGAAATTATTAAAGGTTTTTTTTTTTTCTAAATTTACATTATTTTCTTTAAATGAGTTAAAATTATTTTCAGCAGATGGTTTTTATTATGCCAACAACTATCCAACTGTAAAAGTGCTTATTTAGTTATTAACCTAATGACACATTAAGTATCCAAATAGCGAAAAGTTGACGTTAGTAAATAATAATAATAACATTATCTAAAATTAAAAAAAAAAGATTAATTTCTTGTAGTTGGTGTTTGTAAAGAGAATTACTACATTTGGCTGGATTGTTTTCCTTTAATTTTCAGATTTTGGTAACATTGCATGAAACTATAACTCCATTCAACTTGATGTGATTCAGATTAATTATATTTTTGACCTCATCACTATATCAAGTACCTCGGCCCTGTAAACGTATTAGGTATTAAGAGAAGCATGAACTCTTCATTATTCGCGACATAATATCTTCACTTATGGATTAAGGTTAATGGTTTTTCACATATGCACTATTTTTGCGTTTTGATCATGTCTATTCTTCTTCATGTCTATTGTCTGTAAGTGATGGTAATGTATGAATCATCGATACTTTTTATATCTCGATGTTATTTACCTCTAACAGTTGAGAGCTGGTATTATTAACATTATGGATACACACCAATGAACTAACGGCTTCAGCTATGGATACTACCATTGCAGAGACAAGCTCTGTGATTGTTATTGTTAGTCACCGATTTACCAAGTTTGAATAATTTCGTCCCGTCGCCTCTGTCGTTTACTTATTGTTGTGTAGTGAGTAGTCCCTAGAAAAAAGATAGGAGTATAAACTTGCTGGTGTCTCATGCTGAGAGAGGGAGAGGTAAACAGTTTATGCCTTCGTTATAATTTATAGTGACACTGCCTCCCTGGGTGTGACATATGGTTGGACCACCCGCCTTCCACTGCCTTCTATCGTATTCTAACATCTTGAAAATATTTAACTCAAACCACAGGCGACCTGGAATTGAGCGCAAGTTTTTTTGGATACCCTTTTACATCTTTGCAAATGACAAGAAATGTCTTTGTTGTTGTTGAACTCTTTAACGTAGCTATGTAAATAAAAGATGTTCTCTTGGACTTTCACGATATTGATCTTGTCATATGCCAGCGTTCGCGCTAGCCTCGTATCTTCACGATATATCTTCCTAGTATTAATTTTTTTTTTTTTTTTTATAACGGCTGTAAATAGTTCACTGAGTTCTGTCTTCTAGTTACTCTTTTTTGATATTTCGTCATTTGGACTAAACTATGTCAAATTTTATCTGGTATTCCTAAAGTTCTGCCGTACGTTTACTTTCTTAGGAGTTTTTAGTTGCCCAGATACTTAAGTGCATATCTATCTCCCCGTTTGACCAATGTAATCTTCCCCACACACGCCTAGAATACCGTATAGCCATAGAGTACTTAACTATAGGTTATCTTCTGCGATGATAGGAAAGACATGACCAATACCAGATGACCTCTATAATGATGTTGTCGCTTTGTCTATTAGAATTTATTACTTTTTACTTTCCATAACCGGTTTTAGTGATCAAAAAGGATGTATATTCAATATACTATATTGAACGATGGATATATGAGACAGTTGTGGAAACAGACACAGTTTCGCAGAAGAAAACGTTTGTCAAGCAAGACTTCGGTACTTTTGGTTTCCAAAGCGTTTCCATGATTCAGATGACACCATCCCATATTCCATCTCACCATTCATACTCCATGCACAAATAAAAATCCGGTGAGTAGAACAGGGGACTGAACACTGAAAACAAGAAAGTAGGAATAACTTGATTAATCTTTGAGTTTGGAAAAATGTATATAACAACAATTGTAGATCATCATTAGTTTAACATAATTGGTTCTATAATATTCTTCCATCCGACTTTTATTTATTTATTTATTTGGAGAGCTCCGCAACTAGGCGATGTCGCTCAGTATAATTTATTTAGAATTCTCTAAATTAAAATTTAAAAATAAAGAAAAAATGTATTCAAAATTATTAAAACAGTATAAAATACAACGAATTAAAATTATGTTAAAATAAAGCTATTTGAAACTATAAATTTTGAGATTAATCCTGGCATGAGTGAGATGGAAGTGTAAGGCATAAGTTTTAAAATGCATTACATATTATTGTTCACAAAAACACATACAAGAATTATTAACATAATTTGAGATATAAAACGTAGAGAAATGGGTAGGGTAGGTGTGGTTTAATAACGATAAAAAGATATTTTGAATTTTTGAATTCCCCTCTCTCTAAACCACACCTATTCCTTTTCCGAAGTCAGCCATTAACGAATATGAGCTTTTTAGAGTTGCAATAGCACTAAAATAGAAACAATCTTATTGCAAATGTTATGTTCTATAAATGTTGTTATGTATGTTTTTTCACTATTATTATTAACCGAAATATTCGTATTTTTTTTTTTTCGTCCTTGAGTAAACCCCCACTCCTACTCATGTCATATTAACAATAAGCTGTTATAGTATGATGTACTTTATTTCAACCCCAATTACCAAATATTGATTTTATTGAACTTTTATGTTTTGTTCTTCTTATTCTGGACCCAATATTATTTATATATTCTTCAAATTTGATGGCAAATATCTCCAATAAAACACCTTTTTGTCAGTGCAAACTTTATTGAACCTGTCCTACATGTTTCGTGGCTTATTTGCCATCTCTACAGGGGCTATTGTTTTTAAAAAATATATATAAATATTACTAATAACATTAATTTATCATCCCTTAATAATTCTATTGCTATATATTGTATTAGGATGCAGGAGCCTACATCTATGATATATTTATTAAATGTAATTATAAATTGCTACTTACATTTCTGAAGTGCTCGTTTACCGTTTACATTACGTTGCGACTATCCTCACAGAGGAGGTAGATGATACTGAGGTTCCCGAGGTAGGCTAAGTCAGCTGACTAAAAATAGATGATTACAAGTCAATCTTGAACTCGATTATTTAACATAATCATAATTTAAAATCAATTAATTTAAGATAAAAAGTTGAAGCTGAAAAAAGATATTTGAATGTTGAATGAAACTGTTAAATATCGATTACGGTATATATTAAATAAACGTTTTACAGTTAAATAAGTCGAATATTAATTGGTCGTCATCACGACGTATTTGGATGTTATCTCATCATGTAAAGATCTGTTAAAAATAATATTTCAGTTGGGGTAAGACCTTTCATAGTATATTGGCTTATTGTGACGTGATGACTAAATGGTGGCGGGGGTTTACCGAAGGCTGACAATAAAATAAAAAAATTAAAAATCTCGACTATTATTATTCAAGAAAGAGAAAAACTTTTTTATAACAGCTTCAAGTGTACAACCTCAATAGCCGATTTCCCTCCTGGGAAATCCGCTAAAGGGATTGGATCACACTGAACACCCTTAGCGCTATTGGTATGTGTTTCCACCCCTAACAGCCCCAGGCCAGGAAGATATTCCCCCTGGTAAAGCTGAACACATTCGGTGTGATTCCTCCCTCTTGATCAGTGGAGCGACCACCATCTGTTTTGCGCACCAAAGCCTCTTGCGCCTAATACTCCCTTTGATATTAGCTCGAGGGGAAAGCTTCCCCTAACTTTTCCTGTTTTCTTATTCACGTTTGATTTTTCCAACAGCTTGCTATAAATGCCTTCTGGACGTAGCACACCAAAAGCCATATTTGTATTCATTTGAACAGCTCTTATGTACTCAATATTTCAAATGTATTAACACTTTTTATACCAAAAATGTATGGCACACTTTAGTACAATGCAGTGCTCTTTATGAAAATATGTTCGTTTGTGGAATATAAATTTTAATCTTTGTAATTCTTCTTTAATGGTTACTTATTATTAACCCACTCTAACGCCCAATTTATTTTGTGAATTAGTGTAAACATTTAATTATTACGATTTTGCAGGCATCGTCATGATCTGCTATCATACCTGTTGGTAGGTACATCATTAATCGCACACTTGGCAAGCGCTTTTCTGAATCCTGTATTTAGTTGTACTGGAGATAGTCCCTTGAAATTTCCAGTATTTATGTAGTGCTTTGGCAACTGTTAGTTGATGTCTTCCTTTTTTTTGGATGTTTGTTTATCTCGTAACTTAGTTGTTTACATGTCTGTATGGGTTTGTTGTCCTTATCGATTTTGTCGTGGGGGGGACTAAGGACTTCGTTTTTCCTCCCATTTTGACTGCCCTCTGCAACTAACGGTTGGCTTGATGATTCTAACATCGCACCGAAAGCGCAGTGTAATCGACGACCAGGCTGTAATTACAGCATCAATACATCTATACTATGCAGTAATGACTATAGTACTATTGTATATAATGTATTATTATATGCCCTGGTGGAACCAACCCACTATGTGATATATCATCATTGATATTAATTTGCACGTAATAATAATATTTTGTGTTTTTCCCGAATTGCTGGACGTTAGAGGAACCAATTGATCAGGATCAATAAAAAGTCCTTGTCCTCTACTAGTTTTTTAACACTTCTCTTATCGCGCTGATTCTGAAAACACTAGCAGAGGAGCCTTTTTATTGATTCTGAGTATTTTGTATTTTCTATCTTTCTTTTTTTTTTTATCATTACAGGAAAGAATGGCCTAGTTTATGCCATAAGCTTTTCATATAGTTCATATGACAGTTTCTCAAATATGTACTCATACCTTCCTCAAAATGTATCCCAAAAAAAACCTATGAGTGGTGCAAAATCTTATCTATTTTACTCATGAAAGATTGACATTTTGTTAATATATTTTGTTTTATTTTTTTAGGTAAGACACATAACTTTTTTCTTGGATGAAGTGCACTAACAAACTGTATGTATACAAGTAACCTGATTATTATTATTTTTAATTTTTATAAATGTTGAACTAAGAAAATGATTTATCGATTGTTAAAAGTTTAATTGAAGAACGTGAATGACAGGCCCAATGAAATAACAAAAATCAAATAACATAATTATTTTGGTAGCTAGAATTACATTTCTGTAATAAAGTAAAATTGGTTTGAATCATGCAAATGTATCTGGGTATTCTATTTCTGTTCAGTTTTCCCTCAGCGGTTCATACATAGTTATATTTTCTGGGACGACGATTTAATTTATCCCTCGAATATGATTTTCCTCGTTTGCCAACCGATGGTTTACCGCTCCTCGTCTTTGGTTGAAATATTTCATAATCAGTGATACTATTTTCCTCGTCATACGTGTGTTAGAGGAAAATGCACGGACTACACATAATCAACAGCTTTAGGTCGGAATAACACTCCAGCGACTCCTATTGGGTTTTGCTAATTCTTGGAAGGGTGGAACACATTTTCCTGCTTCGATATTCAACATATCTCGTTTAAAATATAGATATATGATCACTTATCTTTAACGTCTAATAAAGTCAAATGTTTGAGGATTCGTTCTTTCAGAATTAACTTATTATTTTCATCCCCGAATTTCTTTATATTTATCCGAGAACTATAAAAAAAATGATATTATACAACTGCATCAGGCAATGTGTCAACAATTAAGACACAATGTTTTTAGCGTGACGGCACTTATTGTACTGCATACAACGTTTGTGTTTTATCTTACATAGTCATAATAATTATTAGGAATTTTTTTTCGATAATTTGATTACCATACCTAATAGTAAAACGAAAGCTCCTTAAAATATTATTCATAACTTAAATTCTACTTTGAATTCTGAGTCATAAATTCTTTTCATGTTCAAAATAGCAGAAAGCATAAGTTAACAAAATTATTAAAGAAATATAAATTTCTATAACTAATAATGATTTAAAAATTAGGTATCGTCAATTTTGGTTTATACTCTTCTAATATATTATTATCATTTATTAACGTCCACGTTTTCCTACTATGGCTAATTGGGACGGGTTATCTGCAGGCTACCACCCTTTTCAATCCAGTATGGGATTCAGGATTTTATTTAATGAGTTCGTCCCTAAATACATTCCTATTGCCCAAGCGCGAATCCTACCATGGGTTTACCATGTGATTGATTATATAATTTTCTAAAAAAGAAAATATAGCGGTTCATGTAAGCAAGTGATTAAATTCGCAAAAGTGAATATTTGGTTTACATTTGTTAGCTCATAACCTACTATCACAGGAGCATGAGAGCATGCAAATACTCGTTAATTGTGATTATTTAAATTAAAAAATTGAATCTGTCGTTTGAAGTTTTTAGGAATATCAATTTTTTTTGTTAGTATTATAGTTTAAATATAATTGATTTCATTTATAATTCTCGAATTCGCGATACTTAGCTCTAAAAGATATCAGTACATTTATTTATCTAACAATAATTATCATTATATATGTATATATATATATATATATATATATATAATATATGTAAAAGAGTACAGATATGAAATAAAAATAAATACCAACAAAATTGTGAATCGAATAATGTTAACTAATTAATTTAATTGAATGGAGCCTGTATGCATCTATTTATTTTATCATCGCTACAAACTCTTTGTATTAGCAGATTTCCATTAAGGGAAATCAACCTTTTTTTTTTATTTTGCATCAATAAATGTATATTTATGATCGGTTCATTAAAATATTTTTCCCTTATCACTTCATATGTGGGGCAGCCAAAGATAATGTGCTCAGAGTTGTCTTGCTTTTCTCAGACTTAGTTGACAGTTTGTAACTAGTCCACTTTGCCAACATCAAATATTTGTTGTTGTTTTTTTTTTTGTACTCGTTTCCAGTCTTGTAATGTCAGTCTGTCTAATTACACTGGCGTTTTGCTGGCTGTTAATTTAACTTGTATGTCGTTCTCTGTACGAAATCTGTATGTCGTGATATTTCTACTTAATATGTATTTAACTTGGAGTTCGGTGGGTAAATTTCATGTGCAGTCACTCGTTCTGCTGCCGCTAAAATGACAGAAACAAATCAGATTACTTTTGAGTAAGATCTCACGAGAAACTTTCAAAGAAATACTTAAAGTTTTACCAGTCATGTTTATTTTCATAATTTCCCTACTGAGTGCTGTCAACAGTAATTTGTATATTCATGTCTTACTCCTCGCCGGAATGGAATATTTGCCTTGTTAGGTTTTAATTCCTCATAAAAGAAACATGTTCTATTCATTATTTTATCTTCCGTAACGAAGCTTCTTGTTGCATTATGAATAATTAATTTGTATATAATTCCGAGGAGTGTATACTTCTCTCTAATTAGGACGAGACTTTAATTTCGACTCTACGTGGTCTCATTTTAATTCCCTCACTATTTGTGTGTACCCATTTATTTTAGAAGCAATTGTAAAATGGGCATGTGTGTTGAAGAATGCCGTGATGTATTCGGTTACCTTGTTAATTGAAAATATTGTTAAAATTGCTATATTTAAATAAGGAGGATTAGGATTAATATGGTTTGGGCAATCAACAGCTAGGTTATTATGCTCTTTATATTAGTATAATGCTGTTTGCAAGTGTCTGTATTACTTTATGTCGTAAATAATACCATCTAATAGATTGTATATATTGCTCTTACCATATTCTAAGGGTATTTAATTTACTAATTTTTAAATAATTATTTATTAACTAAATCTATGCTTACTTATCCTATATATTAATACACTTTTTTCATTATATATTATATAAACATATGTTTTCTTTCTTAAAAGTACTTATTTTCTACTGGTTAAATAAATAAGGAGGAATAGCGTCTGTCCTCAACGTTTTTCTTCAAAATACGCATGGTTAAATTATTTTATCCTTTAAGGTGTTAGGTTTATATTATTGATTTGACCGAAACTGTGATTATTGTCTACGATGCTAATCACATAAAACTACTTTAATGATTTAGTTAGCAACCTTTTAAACCTGAAGTGGTGATTGACTAGGATCTCAATAACCAATAATAGAAATTTCCATGAATTGTGGTTTACTCTATAAATTTATGTCTTCAATTAAAAAAAATAAATAATAAAAAATAAAAAAATAATTCCACTTATATTTTCTCTCATTATAGCTTATTCATTTACTTCCTTCTCCCTGAAATTGGTCTATGAACGCTAAAATCTGAGCATGAGAATGGCCTCCAAAGGTAAGATGTTGAAAAAATGAGCCTGAATGTATGAAAATATTGCATTTCCATTTTATTTTTTATAGGGGTTTATTATATTTTATGAAACTGACATTATGTATTCAGATATTAATCATGAACAGTCATTTTAGTAAAGGAATTAATAATATTATTTTACTTTTAGTGAACTTTTATATAGCAAAAACTAATTGAGAGAATCTGTCTCCGGTTTTGTACCCTATTCTGAATTTCCGTGGATTTTTTTTTTCATTCAAAGTGTCACTAAAAAAATAGGACTACATAACATGGGATTCTCATCTGGTGGCTGGCGAGCAAACAGAGTTTCGTTCTTGTCTCTCTGTTATCTTTCATTTTTGCTTTATTTATTTTGAAATTAATTATGCATTTATGGCTAAACTTTAAATTAAGTTCTTGGAGAGAAGAAAACGTCCAGTTATGCACAAGTTATATATAATGTTATATGACTCCAAGTACACAATATTCTTCACTTCCAACAAAACACTACTGAAAAATTTAATTAAGTTCTTATTTATTTAAATAAATATGTCATTAACTTTGACTTTATCGAACTCCTTAACAAAAAAAAATCTATAGATCTATTCCAAAGAGCCACATAATCCACGGTAATGAAGGAGAATTAGAATTAACCTAAATCCTATTTGAAAATGTTTTTTTATTAACGTTCACTTTACACTGCTAATTTGGCCGAACTATCTACATTTGCAACCCACTTTTACTGTTTGGGTGGGACTAAGATTATCGGCAGATTTCCCTTAAGGGA
Source organism: Riptortus pedestris (assembly GCA_019009955.1). Lineage (NCBI taxonomy): Eukaryota > Metazoa > Arthropoda > Insecta > Hemiptera > Alydidae > Riptortus > Riptortus pedestris. The sequence goes on from CM032232.1 coordinate 107,335,622, forward strand.
ATATTTGTCGGTTAACGGTTTAGCGGTCGAAATTTGTGTTGTATCGTTGCCAAACTCGATATTTAATCGTTTTATGTAAAAAGAAAGATCAAGTTCGTTAATAGTAGATAACGCCCCTGTGGGAGAGGGAGGGGTTTAGAAGGGGCGAATGTCGAAAATTCTAAATATCTCCGTTATTATACGTCCAATCGAATAGGACCAATCATATTGCAAATTTAAAGTTCTATGAATATTGTTATGTGTTTTTTATCTCTCAGTATTTTGATTATTAACCGAGATATTTGCATTTCAGCAGATTTCCCTTAAGGGAAAACAGCTATTGAGGTTGTACTCATGACGGAATTTTCGAAATTTTTCTTCAAATGTCCATCGATCCTACCTAGTAGATGACGAAAATGAAGTCCGTTCAAAACTGTATATATATATATATATATATATATATATATATATATATATATATATATATATATATATATATTTGTCTGTTACCGCTCTAGCGGTCGCAATTTTTGTTTGATCGTTACCAAACTCGATATTTAGTCGTTTTATGTAAAAAGAAAGATCAAGTTCGTTAACGGCTGAAATCGGACCAGTGGGGGGGGGTTTAGAGGGGAGGATTTTCGAAAATTCGAAATACCTCCGTTACTATACGTCGCATCGAAAAATTGTACAGAATCAATCTTATTGCAAATTAAATTTACTATAAATATTGGTATATACATTTATTCCCTATCTTGAATATTAACCGAGATATTTTTATTTTTATTAAATTTGGGCCGATAACGGATTTTTGAATTTCCGCCAAAAGCTAGTTTGGCCCTTTGCCGTAACTGTTCGGCTATCGTATGGAGATTTCTCTATTGCATAACTTCACGTGGGTAATCTAATTAGTTTACACAGCCCCTGCGTGACGGGCCTTTTTAGTTTTCAACCTTCAGTAAATCCCCGCTCCTACTCATGTCATATTAAGAATAAGCTCTTATATCATGAACCACTTCATTCTAAGGTGAAATGCGAAATATGGTTTTCAATTGAAGTTTTACTTTGGGAGATACACGCAAATATGTTGTGACGATGACGCCATGAATTAAAATTTCTCTTCTTTAGTCGAAAATGTTTATTTGATCTCTACCACACTCGATATTTAACCGTTTCAGTCAAGGCTGAATATCATATTTGTTACTGATTGAAATCGGACTTGAAATGGTGGGACTTTCGAGGGGGGTGGATTCGGAAATCCGAATTATCTTTATTATCGTAAAATGTTATAGGGACAATTTTGTTAAACTATTGATGCTCTATAATTGTTATTCTATTCATTTTTTCGATGAGTTATTCTACTTATCAGTTTGGTCTTATACTAACACGTGGGAAGTCTGCTTAGTTTACGCAGCCCCTGCGTGGTGGACTTACTATATAATGAAATAAATAATAAAAAGCTTTATTGGCATCCTTTTCCAGGATAAAAGCCTCTCCCATTAGGAGGTATAATAAGGAGTCCATCCTAATTGTCAAAGTTTTCTGACCGTCCTCTTCCACCATTCTCGGTCTCTCGCCACTCTCCACCAATTGTTGTCAACGACTGCAGTAAGCTCGTCTCTCCATCTCAGGCACTGTCTTCTTCTATTCCTGACCATGTCCCTTGGGATCCATTCTGTGCAGACCTTCGCCCATCGCTTGTCATTCATTCCAGCCAGATGACCTGCCCAGCCCCACTTCAATCGGTGTGCTTCAACTCTGAGGTTCTTCACCAGCACTCTTTTTAAAATATCCACATTCCTCTTCCTGTCCCACTTTTTAACTCCTAGTATACTCCTGAGCATAGCCATCTGTACTATATAATGACTCTCTCACTAAATAAAGTCCTATGTTCATCGAGATCCAATCCTATGGTGGAAATCGAGTCCACGACTCTCTGTCTTTGCGTAACGCCTTAGCTCTAAAAGGTATTAGTTCATTTATTTATCGAACAATAATTACCGTCATATTCATAAAAAACAACAATACAAAAATGAAATAAAAATAATAACAACCAAATTATGTATCGAATATGAATATTCAATTTATGAAATTGAATGATCCTATGTGCATCTATTTTTTTTAGTCATCGCCACAAACACTGCTTAATATATTATTTTACTCCAATAAATGTATAGCTACGTTTATTTCATTAAAATATTTTGCCCTTATCACTTCCTGAGCCCCAAACCCTTGTTAAAACTGAGGTAGTATTGAATCGGTTCTGTTCTATTGAGGTACCACTGAACGGGTACTGTGCCCAATTACCTGCTCCTGGAATCCCCAGGACTTACTCTCACTTGGCTAATCCCTAGACTCGTTCCGTTTATTCATGAAGGGAAGTGCTTTCCCGTTCAGCCAACTTTGGAGCCCCCTCCCCACTCTAAACCCCCTTGTTTTAATGAAAGCTCTACCTTCTTTTATAGCCTCAATAATTTTTTCTTTTCTAAAAAAAAGGGGGAAGGAGGGCGATGCGTAGGCTTTAAACTGAGGTTTACGTTATTAAAAACTGATTTCAGATAGAAATCTTAATTGTGGTTTTATTTCTTTGAAATGAGTCCGTAAATTTCTTAATCTTTCTCCATTTATTACTGTATTCTGTAGTTGTAAGAATCTTTAAATACAATTCTTATTTGGACGAGATTATGGGCCTTAAATAAATATCACATTTTAGCAAATTTTCCCCAGGGCAAATCAGCTAGTATTATTATAATTAACGTCCACTTTTTGTTACTAAGGCTAATTAGGACGGGTTATCTACAGGTTACCACCCTTTTCCAGCCAGGGTCGGAAATCAGCTATTGAAGTCCTCCTCATGAAGCGATTTATGAATAATTTCCTAGTCCTACCTAGAAGATGACAAAAATGAGGTCCATTCAAAACCATAAATATATATATCTGTTGACGCTCAAGCGATCGTAATTTTTGTTTGATCGTCACTAAACTCGATATTTAAAACTTATTATGTAAAAATGAAGATCTAGTTCGTTAACCGCTAAAATTGGATCAGGAGGAAGGGGAGGGGATTAGAGTTGAAGAATTTCGAAAATTCTTTATTTATTTATTTGGAGCTTCGCAGCTTTGGTGATGTTGCTCGGGAAAAAAACCCTGTATAAAATTGAAAATAAAAAAAAAACAAAACAAAAAAACGAAACGCAACAAAATTAATTTAAACGAACATAAAATAACATAACAGAAATATAACATGAAAAATAGAAAAGTAACACGAAACAGAAATGGAACACAAAAACAGGAATGGAACAAAGAACAGAAACAGACAAACAGGACTGATACGAAAACCAGGGCTGGAATGGATCTCAATACCAAATGGAAAAACAAAACACAGATATGGAAATCAAAAACAAAATGGAAAACAAAAACCAGAAATGGTTCTTTATATCTCCGTTATTATGCGCGGATCAAAAAATTTGTGTAGAACAAATCTTTTTGCAAATGTAATGTTCTGTAAATGGTGATATGTAGGTTTTTTCATTATCTTGTTTATTAACCGAGGTATTTGCATTTTTTTTAGTTTTGGTCTTCAGTAAACCCCCACTCCTACTCATGTAATATTAACAATATGCTGATATATTATGATGGACTTTATTTGAAGCCAAGATACCAAATATTGTTCTCATTGGGCTTTTAAGTTTTGAGGTAAATGCAAATACGTGACGCACGTGGGAAATCTGCCTAGTTATTGCAGCCCCTGTGTGACGGACTTTTGGTAAGTGTACTGTTATCAGTGTGCCATTCGAGAGCGGCAGGAATCTGCTTACACCTACGTTCTTCAGACTTTTAGTATGGTTTCTGAATTCCAGTGCCCGTTCCATAATAAACGACCTCGAGAGTGATACGAATTCCATCATGATTGCTTGTCCTTGATAAACATGGGTCTAATACACATGCGTTCGTTTACTAGGTCAATATTAGGCTCGATGCCTCGTTCCATTATCGTGGAAACCTACCCCATATTGATTAATTCATGCCTACGTCAGCGGCGTGTGGTTCTGGTCGAAACTTGGCATTCCATGATATAATCACGGGACTCATAATAATACGTTGGTTTATGTTGAATAAGATTGTTTTTTTTTTGTTTTTTTTTATTACAATAGTCGTTTCCTTTCCAATTTAATTATTATTAATACATACTAAAGCAACAATCAGCATTTATAGATGTCATGCACTGACGTTTGGCGTGACATAGAGTTTGAGCGTATACTACTCTACTGATAAAAGTCCGTCAGGGGGCTGCGTAAACTTAGCAGATTTCCCACGTAAAGTTATACAATAGGGAAATCTCCATACGAGTGCCGAACAGTTACGGAAACAACCGAACTAGCTTTCGGCGGAAACGAATAGAACCGACTATAGCTCGTCCGTTACACATAATAAAAATGCAAATATCTTGGTTATTATTCAAGATAGAGAATAAATTTATATAACAATATTTATAGTAAATTTAATTTGTAATAAGATGGGTTCTATACAATTTTTCGATCCGACTTATAGGAACGGAGATATTTCGAATTTTCGAAATCCCCCCCCACTAAACACCCCCCCCCCCCACTGGTTCGATTTCAGCCGAACCACGGTTTAACGACCATGATCTTTCTGAAACGACTAAATGTTGAGTTTGGTAATGATTTAACAATAATTACGACCGCTTGAGCGCAGACAAATATATACATACATACACAGTTATGAACGGACCTCATTTTCGTCATCTCCTAGGTAGGATCGATGGACATTTGAAGACAATTTTCGAAAATTGCGTCATGAGTACGCCCTCAATAGCTGATTTACCTTCAGGGAAATCTGCTAAAAACTATTCTTCTTTCGTGTGGTTACATTTTATGATGGAATGTATTCATTGAACTATAATAAATTACGAAATTACTTGAAAATATCCTTTGTTTTACTCTTTTCTAAGCAGCACATTGAAAAAAGAAAAATTAATGACGCCATATTCTTAACCTATCCTTTTTCTTTTTAAACTTCTCCTACTTTCTTCTTTAAAGAACGTTTTCTTAAGTAGTCCCGACTCTTACAGGATATTTATTATACTTTGTTTACTTTTCTTATTCTTATTACAATAAATCTTTTTATCTCCTCCTCTTATTTTTTTCAAGAATTTAATTTTTTCTGCCGTTTTTAAAATAGTTCCTAATGTACTTAATATATCGCTATAAAGTACAAGGGATGTCCTTTCTAGATCTATACGGATTGTAGGAGTTTGTTTATAGTGGGTGACATGAGAAAAATGTTCATCGTAAGTTTATCCTATTTCAACGTCTATAAATATTATTTTATTTGCTATCTCAATTTCATTCGAAATTTGTGCATTTTTTTTTTGAATGTTTGATGAAGATTATCAATATCATTAATGAATACGTAATATCTAAATATCTGCATATTTCAAAAATAACTCAACATTCCACGATAATTTCTTTCTTAGAATTATTGTCTGAGTGCGTCTATGGCTTATTCATTAAGTTGATATATACTATGTAATAACTTGAACATATCTTTTGGCATATACTTCGTAGTAAACCATGTCATTACTTTGTAATGAAATATCAATAGATCGACAGAAGGTCATTTTGAAGTCAAGCACTCGTTTCTCACCGACATATTTATTAATCATCTCAAAATGATCCATTCCCTACGGAACCTCTTCAAAATATTACACTACAAATATTAATACTACCTTCCCATAGCCACGTTAATACTAAACCGAAAATGGCGGACCCTATAGAAAACATCTGATTGCCCCTAAACCAGCTGATGTAATATCGATTATTACATGGGGGGGGGCGGGATGGGGTCGAAACAGCTGAATTCTATAGCATTCAGTAAATGCAGTTGCTAATTATTACAAAAGTAATCTAGTTAACATTATATTAAATCCCAATATTTTTGTTGTCTCCCTCATAGCCTTAGGAGGTTAAGTGGTTTATTAAATATTACGGGCTGTCTTGGGATTTCAGTCCGCCCCTTCTTGATTCTCTCCTCCGCAGACTACTTGAAACCATTACTGAACTTTTCATTTTTAAAATAGCACATTAACAAAATACAAGAAATTGAATTAGGCATACCATAATATAATTTTATTAATTCTCATTCAGTCCTTGTCGGTTTTCTCTTTTTCTAGTGACCTTTAAATAGTTTGGTAATTACCAAATACTACACTGCAATAAAATAATTTACTAATATATTAGTAAGTATTAAATTATTTTTACTGATAATTATTATAATTGATACATCTACATATTGTTTTTGTTGAGTATTGCTCCTTTGCCGTCTGCTCCATCATGGCACACGGGGAATCCCTCAGCCCTATACCGAGTGACAAACGAGGTCCAAGATGAACCCTGAGTTTATTCACATCGTATACAATGTATGATGTATGTAACAAACATACACAATAAACATGCCATAATTATATAAATATTCGAAAAGAAGGCAATGTTTCCAATAATATACCAGTTGCCCTTAGGGATGACCCCAAAGGGCTAGATAAATTATTTAATTTTGTGAAAATTACAAATTGATATAAAGAAATTTAAATTACAAATTTATATAAAATAAATTCGTTATATTCTCATTTATATAATTAAATTTTAAATAACCATATAACAATATTTTCAATTTAAATAAGTACAATTTACTCACAAAAATCAGGTACTTATCCAAAACGAGAGTAGTAGATATTACCGGGCCATGATAACCTAGTTGTTTTACGCCCTATAACCTTAAGGAACATCAATCAACATCGTGGTAAAATAAAGTGTTTTGTCAGAGTAATATCTTTAGTGAATTTATGTAAAAGTGCAGTGCCATTATCAGTTTATTTAGTTCTCAGTGGGCTCACTAAGAGCGGAATCATGTATAATTAAACATGATTATAATTAATATCGTTGATATTCTTACAATCGTATTCGTACATTTAGTTTCATTTGGTTGTAGGAGGTTTGTTTTATTATAGGTACTTCTGTGGTTGCGGCAAAATATTTTTTAGCTCAGAAATACAATTTTCACTACTTCATAGCTCGAGCAACAACTTAATTGTCTGATGATGTTTTGTAGGCACTGGGGAAACAGCAGCTCGATAATCACACAGCTGAATAATATTAGCTACATATTCTTCTCAATAAGTCCAGTGGGCTACCAATGTGTTAAGCCCCACCGCCTGTTGTATTCGTAGTGAAGGTTAATATTAAGTTGCCAGAAAAGTTATGTAGAAAAATAGCGTGTATATATTAAAATACGATCTTACTTTACGACCTTAAATATTAGAATTCTTGTAAGTCTTATTTATATTGCTCCAGTAGCTGTCCAAACAGGTTGCGTGATTCATTACAACTGATTTCCATTTTGCCATAACTCTTGTATATAATTTGAATAGGAGATATTTCACGATAATATAGGATCTGCAGGGTTGGCAGTGGTTTTAGTCGTCACAATTCATTTTGGTTCTGCTCGGGACAGACCTGCTCTCCCCTACCTCTATCGCTGGGGTAAAAAAAAAAACGGTATAAAAAATTGACCCCTTCACCAAAAAAACGCACCTACAAGCTCCCGCAGCGTTCACCCATAAGTAAACAAACTTCCAGTGAAGAAAAATGGACCTTGACTCTTGGGCGTCTTACAACCATCTATATTTTATGTCTAGTATGTTTTTTTAACTTTTTTTTTTCTTGTATCTTTTACATCTTGGTCGTTTCATATTTTAGTGCTCTTTTCCATCTAACATGATTGTTGAGGATGAACGATAAAAAGTGTTTTGCTTTTTCTTTGCTATCATAGGACTTCTGGATTTGAGGTCGAGATTGGAAATTTATGAAGTTATTGTAGCTTCAAAATTTAAGATGTTCAACGTCACAGTTCATTATTATTTAGTTATTATCATCAAGACCTAAATTCCAAACCTTTAGATGCAACTACTGGGTTCTGCCGTGAGCTATGTTTTGTCATGGGCATCGGTAGAATCCACCTCTCCAAAACAAGCCATTTTCTCAACCCCTTTTTTAGCAGATTTCCCTAAAGCGGTTGAGGTCGTATTCATGACGTGATTATCGAAATTTTTCTTCAAATGTCCATCGATCCTACCTAGGAGATGACGAAAATGAGGTCCGTTCAAAACTGTCTCTCTCTCTCTCTCTCACCCTCTCTCTCTCTCTCTCTCTCTCTCTCTCTCTCTCTCTCTCTCTCTCTCTCTCTCTCTCTCTCTCTCTCTCTCTCTCTCTCACTCTCTCTTTCTATATATATATATATATATATATATATATATATATATATATATATATATATATATATATATATATATATATTGCTCTAGCGGACGCAATTATTGTTTAATCGTTCCAAACTCGGTACTTAGTCGTTTTATGTCACAGAAAGATGGAGTTCCTTAACCACTAAAATCGGACCAGGGGGAGAGGGGGGGGGGTTAAAGGAAGGGATTTCGAAAATTCGAAACATCTCCGTTACTATACGTTGGATCAAAATATTGTATAGAAACCATCTTATTGCAAATTAATTAAATTTACTATAAATATTGTTCTATACATATTTCCCGTATAGTGGCATTAACCGAGATATTTGGATTTTATAGTTTTCAGCTTTCAGTAAGCCCCCACTCCTACTCATGCCATATTAACAATAATCTGTTATATTATGAAGCTATTTATCTGAAGCCTAAATACCAAATATTGTTCCCATTGATCATTTACGTTTTGAGATGAATGCAAATATATGACGCACGTGGGAAATCTGCTTAGTCAACGTAGTCCATACATGACGGACTTTCTTTCGGAACTGGAGTTGTACTGGTGAGCTGATCACTCATTAAAATCGCGCTAATATTTGAATGTAAACTAGAAATATATATTTATTTAATGATAAGGGTAACATGAAATGAATGAAAAAACCTTCTCGAATCTGTTTGAATAAAGGGTGTTTAGGCAATTAGCAACTAAAGCGCCGCGAGCTGTTTCGAATAAGTGGTTATAATTTTTGTTTTAGAAAGCAGAACTATTTTGACTTCAAAAGTTCCGGGATTTGATTGGTGAGAATGGTAGTTGTTAGTGAGAGCTAGAAGTGGTTGGTAACGCTTAGTTTGTCAAGCTCATACTTAATGAACCGACTATACAGTTGGAGCTCATTCATTAGTTATCATTGTGGATTCATGTGTCCTGTGCTCGAATTCGTCTGCGTGCTCCAGTATTTCATGCGGTGATTATTTATGCCCCAGTTAGCTTCGCTGTACATTTCAATACTGCAAAAAAATAAATAAATTAACACAGCTGATCCGCCTGACTCATAGTTTTCTAAAGACTGTAGGAATTAGTTCTTGACCCCCACCCCTTCCTCTTGACAAAACTATGTTTCGAACCCCTTCAAGCCCAATATTTGGCAGTAAATCAAATCTTGAGTTCTCTTCAGCTATAGCTTGTTATTGCAGTATTCTTCAATATCTTCCTGAAACTCCTATTCCACTTACCCGAGATTGAAAAATGGTGCAATGCTTGGCGCATAAAGGAATGTAAATCTCACCAAATCACTTTTTCCCTTCGGCGCAGTTCCTGTCCTCCAGCTCATTTCAACAATATTCCTTTACCACCAGCCGATTGTGTACGCCACCTTGGACTACATTTGGACACCAGACTTACTTGGAAATCTCGCACAATACCCGTAATTAAGTGACAGGAACTTTACAGACGATTCAGACAACTTTACGGACTGCTAAATAGAAGATCTCACCTGTCAACCGAAAACAAACTAACAACATACAAGTTAGTACTTAAACCAATATGGGCATACGCAATAGAAGTGTGTCGTACAGCAAAACCTTCGAACATCAGACGCATCCTGACTTTCCAATCCAAAGTCCTGCGCACTATAGTAGATGCTCCATATTATATTACAAACACACCCTTCATAAATATCTTAATATCACATTTGTAAAGTACCTAATTCCCCTAAGATTTAGAAAATTCCATAGTTGCCAATCCAATCATCCTAATCCAGACGTCCTAGAGGACGATTCTTTGCATTACCCAATGCATTTAAATGCAGAATGTATTTTTCTTAATAAAATAAATCCTTTAATTTCTTCGTATGCTTCTGCAAGGATCAGCCAGGTGTCATCCAAACATTTCTGCCCCACCATCAAGTGTATTTTATCATTTCTCCGGCAATTGAACCAATACCTTCTTTTCGTTACATTATTAACCTTAATTCTGACGGAATCGGGGATCCTGCTGTTCAACCAAATGTTTTAAGTTCAAGCCCTTAACTTACTTTTGTATCCCAAGTGCTTGAGTATATATTAAACTTTACGGCCAAAAATTCCATATTGTAAACGCATGACCCTATCTCATGGATTGAATTAGATGATGACAGAAGGTCATAAAGTGTAACATCACTCTTATAAACGTTTCTTCCACTTTATTAAACAATCGTCATGTTTCTCTATGTTCGATTTCCCTTTCAGGATAAGCTGGAGACCCGATGTGACTCTTTGAGGTTTAGTCTTGATGTGATTTTATGTTTAAGGATGAACACTACTGAAGTGGCAGTAGAGCATAACATGTCGAGTGTTAAATGAAGTGTAGTAAAAGCCGATAGTGTGGTCCTTCGCTTTGTGACCTGCCAGAATCTATTCCATCTAAACATTATATGATTCACAATAGAACTTTTGATTCCATTGATCCTTTATCTTATCCGAAGTAGGTGGTCACTTCGGATGTTACTTGAAATGTGATTTGTATCTATTAATGTTTTTTTATCCTCTTAATTTGCTGTTCATGTAGTAATCAGCAAGACCTGGGGAATAATATTGATATAGGGTAATCTTAAAATCGAATGTGTCACGTTTTTTTAGCAGATTTCCCATAAGGGAAATCATCAATTGAGATCGTACTCATGACAAGATTTTGGAAAAATTTCAAATGTCCATATCTATATATATATATATATATATATATATATATATATATACACGCACACAATTTTGAACGGACATTATTAGGTGGGATCTACATTTGAAGGAATTTTTCGAAAATAGCGTCATGAATACGACCTCAATAGCTGATTTCCCTTAATCATTTCTACTCATATCACATAAACATTACTCTGTTATATAATAAACCACTTAATTCGAAGCTTAATTACCAAATATTGTTTTCAAGAGGCCTTTATTATAAGAGATACATGCAAATATGTTCTCCCCCATTTTAAGTTTTTGGATTAAGAGTGTTTCATAAGGTTTTAGGGTGAGAAACTACTAGGTTATCATGCCCTGTAATATCTATAACTCTCGTTTTGGTTAAGTACCTGCATTTTGAGAGTAAACTGAGTTTATGTGAATTGTCAATATTAATATTATTGACAATACTCAATTTATAAAATTTGAGTAAATGGTATAAGCATTATTCTGATTCATTATAAATTACAGTACTAGATATAGTAAATAATTTTCCATAAAATTAATATGTTACATTTAGATATATTTTAGTAATTGTTTTTCTTTCTGGTGAAGAATATTTCCTATCTGAATATAAGAATATCTATCTGAGAGATTGGCTTAACTGTTTGTTTACAATTCTGACGCTTTCCTTTGTTAGGTTATCAAAATCGATTGAAAGATTTCTCGCTACCGTTTGCATTTATTCACTTAATATCGACGGTGTTGTTAAGTGTTACCAGTATGTAGATTTATCTATTGTAGAACTTCACGTGGGAAATCTGTTTAGTTTATGCAGCCCCTTCGTGACGGACTTGCATCACTTATATATTTCCTTTGAATTTCTCAGAATTTTCATCATTTTTTTTTTTGAGGCGCTCTAACTTTATTCCGTGTTTGAAGTTAAAAGGCTAAAACATAAAATAAAAATAATGTATAAAAGGAGAAGATGTCTCCTCTGCATCAATATTTACTGAGCGAGCGCCGGTCCTTTGAGCAGACGTAACCGTCTATAATTTATCAGTGGATGCAGGCGGTGGCAGCAGGATGATAGAGAAGTCAGAGGACTCGCTGGGCCATGAGTTTTTCAAGAGAGCCTAAAAGCCATACGAAGACCGGCTGATGGGGAGGCGCTTTAAAAATTCAACAAAAACAAACGGCCCCACTTTAGCCTCTGTTTAATTTGCCCATTACCACCCCTTTCAGAATTGGCCTGCGCGCGGCCTCCCCACTTCGTAATAATATACCTGACGTTTCGAGTCAAATGGTAATGTTTTTCTTAAAAAAAGAAAAAAACTTGATGATGTACTTCGACCGGTTTGAAACCTCTACGTATGTCCCTGATAATCTTTTAGCATCTGAAAATTCTGTCTCAATAATCTCCCTCAAAATTAGGCAAATACCTTCTTCGTGTCATTTTTAATTTTTTTTAAAACAGAACCCATTATTTAACACGTAAGTCAGTCATCCATAGAAATCTCATATTTGTATAACCCGTATTGATTTTATTAAATAAAATGGATTGCTATATTTAGAGTTTACAAATATACATTAGAAGCTGCATTACTTAAATCGAAATAAATCTATTAGGACCCCAGTAAAATTGCTTTAGTTAATTAGAAAAATATTATAATTTCATAGAATACATGTAGAAATTTATTTATCTCAGGAATTTGTACTACCATTTGTTGCAGTGTCCCAAAGACTGGCAAGTAAATAAAGGGGGGAAGGGGTTACTGAAGGCTGAAAACCAAAAAAAGTACCAATACCTCGCTGAATTCTTGAGTTTTTGAGTAAAAAATGAATAGCACAACAATTGTAGAGCATCAATAGTTTAACAAGATTGGTCCTATAACATTTTACGATCCGACTCATTCGAATCCACCACCTCTATACCCCACTATTCCAGTTCAGACTTCCACCAATAACAAATTTGAATTATTGTCATACCTCTCGGTGGAGACCGTCGTCATTGGCTGATGGTTGAGTACCGCTGGCAAGCGCTTTCGATGCGATGGCATCATCTTCAAGCCTGTTGATAGTGTACTGAGTACTTGTCCGTCAGTCAGTGGGTTTTATGCTCTGTTCACCGTATTAGTTGTTTACGTTTAGTCCAGATCTGTTTACTTACCATTAAGATCTGTCACACGAGGGATGTTGATGTTCAGGTAAATTGTTTTCGTGTGGTGGGTTGTTTACGTTTGAATCGAGATCTGTTTACTTACCACTCAGATCTGTCAACGGGTGTGTTAGTGTTCAGGTAAATTGTTTTGTGTGGTGGGTTGTTAACGTTTGTTAGATCTGTTTACTTACCATTCAGATCTGTCAAACGAGGTGCGTTTAACATTGACACAAATATTACATTATACCCGTATCTACATATCATATGTATTACACCATACCACCTTACACATTAACACTAGAAATGTAAACACCCATACGGATGAGGACAATGACCCACCACACGATAACAATTTACCTGAACACTAATCTAAACGCACCTCGTTTGACAGATCTGAATGGTAAGTAAACAGATCTAACAAACGTTAACAACCCACCACACAAAACAATTTACCTGAACACTAACACACCCGTTGACAGATCTGAGTGGTAAGTAAACAGATCTCGATTCAAAACGTAAACAACCCACCACACGAAAACAATTTACCTGAACATCAACATCCCTCGTGTGACAGATCTTAATGGTAAGTAAACAGATCTGGACTAAACGTAAACAACTAATACGGTGAACAGAGCATAAAACCCACTGACTGACGGACAATTACTCAGTACACTATCAACAGGCTTGAAGTTGATGCCATCGCATCGAAAGCGCTTGCCAGCGGTACTCAACCATCAGCCAATGACGACGGTCTCCACCGAGAGGTATGACAATAATAACATTTATATTGGCGGTTCTAACCCTTTATTTGAATTAACAAATTTGAACTTTATTGTTGTCCGAAAATGTAGTAGTATGGTATAGATTAAGTAAACAAGAAAGTAAAATTTTAATTGATGACGTCATCGCTCAACGAATTTACATGTATCTCGTATAAAAAGGTCTCTTGAAAAAAATATCTGATATTTAAGCTTAGAATAATGTAGTTCATGTAATTACATCTTATTTTTAATATGGCATGAATAGAAGTGGGGGTTCACTGAAGACTATAAACTAAAAAATCCATATATCTCAGTTAATATTCATATCAGTGAAAATAGGTATATAACAAAATTTATAGGCAATTAAATTTGCAATAACATTGATTCTACGCATTTTTTTCGATCCGACTTATAACAACGAAGATATTTTGAAATTTCTCTCCTCTAAACCCCTTCTCTCGAGTCCGATTTCAGACGTTAACGAACTTAATCTTTATTTTTACATAAAACGCTTATATATCGAGTTTGGTAACGATTAAACACAAATTGCGACCACTAGAGTGGTAACAAAAAATATATATCTGTGTGTGTATATTTATAATTTTTAACGGACCTCATTTTCGTCATCTCTTAGGTAGGATCGATGGACATTTGAGGAAATCTTTCAAAAATCGCGTCATGAGTTCATCCTCAATTGCTGATTTTCTTTAAGAGATCTGCTAAAAGATATCTTATCTGTTACTGAGAACAACTAAATACTGCTTCTTAAATTACTTAGTAAAATAATATTTTACTAGAAATATGAAAACAATAGCCGTATCCACCCCGAAATCTGATCTTTTTTTGGTAGTACTACTGTCTCCTGGCTTATTGTTTTATTCCCTTTCCAAGAACAATAGGGAAGGCTTTCTTTTAGATATTTTCCTGAGTGGAAGAAAACTTTGTTCTTTCAAAGTTTGCGGTGGCTAAAAGTCGAGGACAAGATCGCGAATGACGAGCTTTTGGACTTACACAAATCTCCCAAGTCTCCTTTTGTTCTGATCGCACTTCATGAACCGAAACTGAAAAACTCCATTGTCTGTGGAACTAGGGTAGTCGAAATTACAATTCCACCTAAATAATCACAGTCACAATAATACTTTTGTTTTTCAACTTCACTTCTTCTTCTTACTGGAAAATATTTTATAATCTTTCTACATTAAATGTGTCTTGTAAAATATTTCCAGTCTTTTCGTTCTGTGAGATATGGTGTACAAATATAATGAACAACTGATTTCTCTCAAGTTTCAACTCTTGAAGGCCAGGGTTTCAATTATTTCTGGGGCTCATAGTTACGAAGCTTGATATTTAAACGTTTTAAGTAAAAACAAAGATTAAGTTTGTTAATGGCTGAAATCGGGGCCAGTGGAAGGGGAGGGTTTAGAGGGTGGGAATTTCGAAAATTCCAAATATCTATAATACGTTCGATCAAAAAATAGTATATAGCCTATGTTATTACAAATTATATCTTCTATAAATGTTATAAAGGGGCTCAGGTTGGCCGTTAAGGCGTTGGTCTTAATCTCACATGGTAAACCAGTGGCGAGTTTGATTCCTGCATGGGCAATAGGAATTTATTTATTTACGGGATTCATTAAATAAAATCCTTAGACCCACCCCGGGTAGAAAATGGTGGTAACCTGTAGATAACCCTTCCCAATTAGCCTTAATTGCAAAAGGTGGATGTTCAAAAAATAAACAAATATCTCTGTCATAAACTTCTTTCACCCTCAGTGATATGATGGCATAATATCATATATACACGTATCGGGTGTTATCTGTTTCATTCCAATTTTTATCTATTGTCTCTTTTAGATCTTCTAAGCTTCTTTTCTGCTTTGTATTCATAGAATTATTTTACAAAAACACTGGCCAATACACTTAATTTTATTTCGCATCTTAGGTACTATAGTTGCAATGTTATCTTTTTCAGTCTTCAGTAAACCCTCTCACTTCTATTTGTGTGAATATCACAGAATACCTCATGCTCGCTTTCGATTTAAAATCGAGAGAGAAAGAGAGGAGACTTATTGCCGACTATGTGCCATGTCGTACTTCTCACTAATAAAGTCCTTCCTGCAAGTGCTGTGTAAACTAAGCAGATACCTCACGTGCTGGAATGACAAACTGGTGATCTTATCTATCCATCTAGTTTCTATTTATTCCTTCGAAAATCAGGATTAAACAGATGTAAGCGCAGAAGGATGACATAAGTGTATGGCAGCCTAAGGCTTTCGCATAAAAAAAGCGTATTCTAAATGAAGTGAAAGATTTAAAAAATAAAAATAAAGGTAAGATTTGAAGAAGTTCATCTTGTTTATCGATTACTGACGTACTGTAATTATCTATTCTGAGTGTAACTGCAACTCAAATATGATTATTGATTCTGATTCGTGAAGGGAAGGGGGACGGGGAGAGGTAAGGTGATTATAGGAATGAGATGGGAAGATGAAAGGGAAGATTAGGGAGTAGATGGGAGATGCAAGGAGGTTTGAGAAGGGTAGACGTGGCTACCTGCTTCCTTCATCCCATTATCCTGGGGAGATGGCTACTTTACATGCAATATTGGATCATCCTCAAATACAGGATGGGGAAGAGAGAAATGACACATTATCAGCTGATCTCGAATCATCCACGTATAAAACGTACAACGCCAATATGGAACAAAAACATGTTCAGTTACAATATTTATTAATAAATAATTTAATTAAGACACCAATAAAATAAATGAAAAGATCGTACAAATGCTATTTTATTTATTTATTGTCAATTTGTAGCCAGGATGGGACAAAAGATTGTATTTAATGAGTCGCACACAAAATAAATTCCTATAATACATTTTACTAATATTTTGGTATATAATACACAATGCTAAATATTTTCCGATTATTGAAAGAATATGACCTCGTTTTTTATTTATTATTTTATTAGTTTTATGGAAATATAATTTTTAGTCATTCCTTAATAGGGAGTCAATATTATCACTCTGTAAAACGTGATTCTGTTGCGTAGACATTGATCAAGATAAGTAAGTTACGCGAATTGTTGTTAACACTGTCATTTAAATTATTAATATTTCTTGTAACCGATATCTACGAATGATTGAAATATACATTTGTTATCGTATGCACCTCTTTTAAGGTTCATACGATAAGAGTTTTACTAAAATTTAATTTTATATAAATCATTGCATGCCATTTTATGTTAAATACAAAAATTCTTTATATATTATTTTGATTCTTCCCTTTATTGCAATATATATATTAAAGAGCTCTCTATACTGTGCTCAGTATTTTGGTTGCCTTCGTTATTTCCTATTAATTTTCTTCGTGAATAATTGGTGTAATATAGTTAATTAATGACCGCGCGTAACATATTCTCATAATATGCATATATAAACACCTATTCACCGTAAAACTCGTTAGCACATCCAAAAACATCTGCATATAATCCAATCCAATTAGGCCATAATATTTTATGTTCTCGTCTGTTGTGGTACATATTTTACTTGTATTAACGAATAATTACGGCCTGTAACCATAATTGGGGTTTAACAACCGAGCAGAATAAGTTCCAACAATAGCAATTTCCAGGATAAATTTCCACATGAAACAGATAATTTGGTCTGATTAGAATAGACAGTGATTAATATTTAAAAAAAAATAAATGTGTTTATTTTCTTTTGGAAGGTGAATATTGACTTTTGTTGAGTTTCACATAGTTGCTAACATTGTTTGAATAAATACTCGTATTTCTCATTTTAACTGTAGAATTTCTGTCGCATTACGTAAACCCTAAATACCTTTCAATATACCCGTATACATTTTTTTCTCATTTGGAATTTTAGAATATAAAAAAAAAGGTCCCTCTTTCAGGAGATGCGTAAATAAGCAGATTTCTCACGCGTTGTCTTGCCACACTTTCGATCCCTTCTGACCATATCATTTTTAGTTCGACGTAAATATTCGATGAGTAGGTGCAGGGATATACGTACTAAAGACTGTACACAAATAAGTACGAAAAACTTGCCTAATATTGCAGCTATGAAAAAAATCTATAGAATAACAGTTGTTAAGCAGCAATAGTATAACAAGATTGGTTATATAAATGTTTCCGATCCGACTCATTATATACCTCCTCCTATTCCTAGTCAGATTACAGTCATTAAGTAGTAGTATAAACTTAAGTTTTAAATGGACTTGATAAATATCAAGTATCGTATAGAACATTAATCATTTTCGAATCAAGAAAAAGTGATGGCATCATCACACTACGTATTTCCATGTATCGTACACAGTAAAAGTTCAATGAAAACAATATTCGGTATTTAAGTTTCAAAAAGAAATATTTTCATGATATAACAGATTAATGTTAATATGAAAGAGTATGAGTAGGAATCTAGGCTGAGAACTAAAAAATACATTTATCTCATTTAATAATCAAGATTGTGAAATAATGTATATTACAACATTTGTAGTAAATTATATTTGCAATAAGATTATTTGTAATACAAATTCCGACGTATTATAGCGGATATATTTTTACTTTTTTCAAAGGCCTGATTTTAGCCATTAACAAAATTGATCTTTATTTTTACATAAAACATTTAAATATCGAGTTTGGTAAAGACCCAACAAAAATTGCGACCCCTAGAGTTAACAGACAAATACACGCACACGCACGTACATACACACACACGTAACATTTTGAACGGACTTCATTTTCGTCATCTATTGAGCAGGGAACCTTCTCATAACAGGGATATCTTCTAATAGGTCTCATATCAGATTTTGCATATAATCCAGTCTATCGCAGCATGCGATAAACTAAAAATACAAAACCCATGAGGATAAGGAATGTATAAAGTAAAACATATTAAACCATATTTTGGTTCGTTTTTTTTTTTAATTTTCTGTTTCTCATTTTGTACTATTTTACAAAAACATCATTGATTCATTTGAGTTTTATGAGGTACTGAGGATTATGCTAAGTCGATCTTATTCTGCAAGTATCTTCTTTCTCTGCCGACTGTTGTTATGGGCATTTATTACTTTCTTTTTAATAGAATATTTTAAGAGTCAAATATCTTAAAAAAGTGCATGGTAGTATATATTTAGTCGTCTCGTGATCCATCCCCTTTCTTTTTAATGTATTCCCTCTATATAATAAATCTATGTAGAGAGATTTTATTTCTAGCACATCCATGCATTTTTTCATTATATGTGCATTTTGTCTAATATTTTCACAATTTGAGATATAAGGATATGTATAAATATTGACTAGTGAAAAATAAAAAAAATGAAATATGGAAACATGTAATACAAACATGAAAATATAATGCAATTCATTTAACATCTGTTTAAATATTTTACTTTGAATTCTTCTCTCAGCTTAGGGATATTTTTTTGGTACGTTTTTTTAAAAAAAAAATATTGAGAGTTTTGAATACGAAAGGTCTTTACTAATAGGCCAGATGGTTCTCTAATTGTCTTTGTAAACCTTCGGCCAGTCCGCATCCATAAATCAAGTATGTATGTTCAGTGTAGTTGCCATATTAACAATTACTGGTTTGCGAAAGTTTGAATCTGTGTAAGTAAGAGTTTTCATTTACGTGTCCAGTTAGTATTTTTGTTAGAGAAAACGTATGTTCGGATCGTGTAAATCACTTATATTTAAAAACTTCTGTAAAACGGATGTATTTAACTTTACAATACTCGATCGTTTAGGTGAAATGGGATGGTTATTAGAATCCCGTTCCTAGAATAAAAGGACTATTAGAGCTCTAATAGTTGTAATTATTTTTAAATATTTAATTCACGTTTTTATGAGACTTCATTTTATTATGGGATTCCCCCTTTCCCTCCCTTGTAAATCCGATTAGCCTTTATTCCTTTTGCTTTTTCTATTTCTAGAATTAATTAAAAAATATCAATCACATTTCTGCTTTTATTCCGTCCGGCTTGTAGTTTAACTATTAGATATTTATTTATTTTTTACGACACAGAACAATTATAGCTCCCACGCTATGACAATTGGTATACAATTAAATCTTAATTGTATACCAATTGTAGAAATACAGACTTTGGCCAATTTTGTTTGACTGATGATTTTCAAAACGTTAAACTAGCTAAAGTTACTTTTAACAATAGAAACTATGATATTGGCATTGGTCTAAATTTTTCTTCAATTTTTGAGGTGCTGGATGGTGAAGGAATTATTATCTCAGGTAAGAAAAAACGCCTCGTTCCTTCACTATTCTTTATTCGTTGTGACAGAGCGCTTTCAGAGCATACGCCCCATCATCAGTGCCTTGCTGGCAAACAAATACCATAAAAATGTTGTACAATATGTCATTTAATTGAGAAATTTGGAAAATATATGTATATGTCGATGGTCAAGAGTTAAAACATACAACTTTAAATTACAACCTAAAAATTAGTGCCCCAGTGAATATTTACAGAAATAAGAAAAACTATTTTCACAGATTAAAATTAAAAATTAAAAAAACTTGTAAAAATATTCACTGGGACACTAATTTTTAGGTTGTAATTTAAAGTTGTATGTTTTAACTCTTGACCATCGACATGTACATATATTTTCCAAATTTCTCAATTAAATGACATATTGTACAACGTTTTTATGGTATTTCTTTGCCAGCAGGGCACTGATGATGGAGCGTATGCTCTGAAAGCGCTCTGTCACAACGAATAAAGAATATTGAAGGAACGAGGCGGTTTTTCTTACCTGAGATAAATTTTTCTTGGTAAACCTTGAGTCGTGACTTCGATTCTCACCAAGGTAATAAGAGTTTATTTAGTGACGAACTCATTAAAATAAAATCCTTAGTCTCACCCTGGTCAAAAAAGAGCAATTCCCATTTATCATTCGTGATTACTTATTTAAGTGGCAAAGTCAACTATTCTAATGTTGGTGTGGTAACGATCACACAAAAACTACGACCGCTAAACCGGTATAAGATAAGAAGGTGTGTGTTTGTCTGTGTGTGTGTGTGCGCGCGTGTGTGTGTATATACATATTTATCTGTTAACGCTCTAGTGGTCAAAATTTTTGTCTTTATGTACGTTTTATGTAAAAATGAAGATCAAGTTCGTTAACAGCTAAAATGGGAGAAGTGGGATTCCGAAATATCTCCGTTATTATACATTGGATAGAAAAGTTTTATAGAATCAATCTTATTGCAGATATAATGTTCTATAAATATTGGTATGTACTTTTTTTTCCCTTTATCTTGATTATTAACCGAGATATTTTGCATTTTTTAGTTTTCAGCCTTTTGTAAACCTCCACTTCTACTCATGCCATATTAATTATGGGCTGTTACATTATGACGCACATTATTTGAAGCCTAAATATCAAATATAGTTCTCATTGGACTTTTACTGTATAGTTAACGCAGCACCTGCGTGACGGACTTTATTGTCATCTAGGAATAATCGGTGAATATTTGAAGAAAGTTTTCGAAAACCGAGTACAAGAAGTTTTTCGCATTAAACCTCAATTTCTGACATCCTTATGTGAATTTTCCTAATAGAGGAGGTGTTTGTGTTGAATCTCCGCATTTAATTATTTTTGAAAGGTAGGCTGTCTTAAACTAATTAAATAATGGAATCTAAGTTTATAATATATGATAACACTGTAATTCTCATGTTTGTGTTCTTTGAATTTTTATAAATGAGGAAGAAGACAAAATCTTATCTGGGATTTGAGAAGTATAATATGACAGGACTTTCAATGATGCAGAAATGCTTTATGCACAAGTGACGATGTGAAACATGTCCCTTTTGCGTTTTATTGAAAGCCGAAAGGGACGCGTGAAAGGATTTTCCAACCTATCAGGAGTGGTTAGTATTAAGTCCTGTAATAAGTGTAGATCGGCCTGTAAGGACGTGCGGACAGCTGTTAATCTTACAAACTTGGTTAAACAACCTGTGATTTGTGCTGGTTTGCTTTTCGTGAGTCACGCCAGCTCATCTGCTCTCTCTGTCTCTGGAGGCTTGTGTAAACACACGATTCGAGCCGTTGAATTTCCCTACGTCTCGAAAATCGTTGAAAGCCTTGATTGAGCGCGTTGCCTGGAGCCATTTGTGGCTTGGAAATATCCGTGTGGGTACTAATGTGACAGCTACTATGATTAGAGTATTTCCATCTTTTAAGAATGCTCTAAGAATTATATGCGATATCATGACAGTACTAACAACAATAGATATATTTGAAACTTCAAAGACTTTACTTAGAAGCAAACGTATTCCGGACCGTGGGAGAATTTGCTATCTAGGTGATAAAAGTCTGCTACACGCAGGGACAGCGTTAAATAAGCAAATTTCCCGTGTGCGTCACGTATTCGCATATATTTCAAAACGTAAGAGTTGAATGAGACCAATATTTAGTATTTAGGCTTGAAATAAAGTGGTTCATAATATATAATCTTTTTGATAATATGACATGAGTTGGAGTGGAGGATTACAAAAGGGCGAAAACCAAAAAATACAAATATCTCGGTTAATCAAGACAGTGAAAACCACATACATAAGAACGTTTATAGAAAATTACATTTGCATCAAGATTGTTTGTACTATATAATTTTTCTATCCGACGTATAATAACGGGTATATTAAGAATTTTCGACTCCCCCTCCAACTTAACGGGTTTCAGCCATTAATGAACTTGATCTTTAGTTTTAACGTAAAACGTTTAAATGTCGAGTTTGGTAACGGTCAAACCAACATTTCGGCCGCTAGAGTATTAAAAGACAAATTATATATATATATATATATATATATATATATATATATATATATATATATATATATAGTTCTGAAGGGACCTCATTTTTGTCATCTCCTGGGTAGGATCGATAGACATTTGATGACATTTTTCAAAAATTCCTTCTAGGGAAATCTGGGAAAATCAGAGATATTAAGATTTCGAAAAAAACTAATAATGTGAACACGTCATGACTACCTTGTAATGCTATTAAACTAAATGAACAGAACTTTTTTTACACTTCGTTTAAAATTATTTCATTTGGTTCTTTACAACTTTTTTGTATCTCTAATGGAGTCCTAGAAATGATATGTTAGCATTCTAAGGATAGTTGTTTTTTGAGTTAAGCGAGATATGTACACCTTTCACATCGAAACTCTGAAAAGCCTTCAGTTTATCCCCCTCCCCCCCAATTCATTTCATCGGATTCTCACTTTGGGTAGCTGAAGATAGTTGCATATAATTCACACCAATTAGGTTACAATATTTTATCTTTTTGCTTACTTTGGTACATATTTGACTTGCTTTAACGAATAATTCTGGGCTGTAAGCATAATTGGGTTTTCACAACCGAACAGAACATCTACAACAATAGCAATTGTGATACGTGTACTCGTTACATCGAAACTATTCAAAAGCCTTCAAGTAAACCCCGTCATTTCCACTCATATGACTTCACATTGAGCCACTAAATATATCATGTACAGCTTAAATTTGAATTCCTGTTTATATATGCTTCTTACTATGGGAGAGATAGAGAATACATAGTGAGATGCGATTACAAGTCTGTCATTCCACTTGCAGAGAAATCTACCTAGGTTACGCAGCCCCTGTGTGATTTTTTAGTTTTTGGATAAGTATATTTCTTGCTTAGAATGAATATATTCTGTTCAAGCTGATTGTACGCAGATCAAAACTTTTAATAATGGTTTTAATATTTTGCCATTATAAAAAAGTCTGTCACGTCTGTGATTAAATACAAACGGTAATGAGAAATTTTTCAGTTAATTAAAATAAATTCCCAACTGAAACGGCTTCTGAATTGTAAGAATAATTTATATTTTAATAACTCAAATTTTAGTAGTCCAAGAACTAAAGAAGGGGGGGGGGAGGAATGAACAGAACATATTTGCATAAATCTCACAAAGTAAGGAAGGTAAGGTAAGGTTAGAAACGACAGGTAAGGTTAGAGGAAGCCTCCCACCTGAGCCGAGAGAGGCCAAACTAATCCGAACAATACCCGACCACAGACTTCATAAAAATGCAAATATCTCGGTTAATATTCAAAATAGGGGATAAATGTATATAACAATATTTATAGTAAATTTAATTTGCAATAGGATTAGTTCTATACAATTCTTCGATCCGATGCACAATAACGGAGATATTTTGAATTTACGAAAATCTCCCCTGTGAATCCCCCCCCCCCCTCCCTCTAGTCCGATTTCAGCCATTAACGAACTTGATCTGTCTTTTTACATAAAACGGTTAAATATCGAGTTTCGTAACGACCAAACAAAAATTGCAACCGCTACGGCGTTAACAGACAAACATATATATATATATATATATATATATATATATATATATATATATATATATATAATTTTGAACGAACCTCATTTCCGTCATCTCCTGGGTAGGATCGATGGACATTTGAAGAAATTTTTCGAAAATCGCGTCATGAGTACGACCTCAATAGCTGATTTCCCTTAAGGGAAATCTGCTAAAAAGGTAATGTGTAATTTCCTTAAAGTATGTAAAAATAAATAAGAGGAGAAATAGTCTTTGGCCAAAGAGGCTTTGAAGAGTCATGACCACTCGGATTTGCTTTGAATTCAAGTGGACATCTAGGCGTAGTAGAATAAAATATGTAAGAAGACCAGAATTACTCTTATATCTTACATTTTGATTTGTGAATTTTTGGGTTGTACTGCTATCAAATTTATTTAATATCATGGCCCAGTTAACAATTAATTCATTATGATGTCACTGTGTCCTTCAAAGTAAAAGCATAACTTGCTAAAGTTAATTACAGTGTAAGGGTTAATTATTTTAAGGAACTCTGAAACAGGCACTTTCGATCCAAAGGAGACTTGACTAATTAAAATTTAAGGAGAAAAATGTAGCTCTGAAATAACTTTACGAGAAAAATGCCGTCGTCCTGAGGGAAACTTGGATAAAATGTAAAATGAAGGGTTTTATAACAATTTGCATTAATGTTGTTCTATAATGACTTCTACATTAATGTTTGATTTTGTTCTTATGAACAGCTTGGGTGGATTATGGTGGTGAGCTGCATTAAGCGGAGATGCTATGGATGGGCTAAAACCAAAAGTATTTTTGGATTATTTCCACTTCCTGCCGTTTTACATTACTTACTTAATTCTACATTATATATATTTTTGAAGGTATAGATGTGTTGAACTGAAATGGATATGTTTAGAGGGTTTAGAAGATTGAAATTAAATGGTGACACTAGCCAACGAATTCTCATTTTCAATGTTAGATATATTTCTATAGAAATCGAAATTTTATAATTTCCACATGAGCTCTACCAAGCATGTATTTCTCTCTCTACCCCTGTATATTAAAATATTTCTTTACAAATTTGTCTTCCTTTAATTGTATTGGTAAATTTATTTGGCCAATTACTGTAAACCCTTAGGGCTTAAATCTCCCATGCAGGCAGGGCTTTTAATCCGTTTGTAATTACAGTTTGCAGTGGTCTATTAAAATAAGTACCTACAAATTTTCTTCTTCTTGGCTCTTTGACATTTTGTGAATAGTGCTTCTCTAAATGGATATAAACATATTGTATATATATATATATATATATATATATATATATATATATATATGCATATACTTATACATGTATGTGTGTGTGTGTGTATGTGTGTGCGCGCGTGTGACGAGTTTAAATTTGAATGATGCATGTTTTTTTGAATATGAATAGTTTTTGCTTCAAAGTCACCAAGTTTACTTTTTACCTATTTATTTACCACTTATTTATTATTGTTTTTCGTTCTATGTTGTGTTCGTGTTTCTTGTTTCTTTTGTGTTCCGTTCCTTTAGTTTTGTTCGTTATATTATTTCGTGTTCCATGTTTTGTTATTTTGTTTACTTGTTTTTTGTTTTCCCTATATGTTTAAGAAGAGCCAAGTCGCCATAGTTGCGGAGCTCTATATAATAAATAATATACATATATGTGTATAATATATTGTGATGGTTAAATGGTTCGTAATTTGGCCTCTAAGAATATATTTTTGAATTATTATGCTCAAAAGATCAAGTAAAAATATTTGTCAATAACAATATTTTACAGTTTTGTACTTTTAAGCTAGACGCATCAATAGACATTTAAAATATAGTAAAAAGTCCGTCACGCAGGGGCTGCGTAAACTAAGCAGATTTCCCACGTAATGTTATACAATAGAGAAATCTCCATATGAGAGCCGAATAGTTAAGGAAACGGCAAACTAGCTTTCGGCGGAAACGAAGAGAAGCGACCATAGCTCGTCCGTTACACTTAATAAAAATGCAAAAATCTCGGTTATTATTCAAGATAGAGAATAAATGTATACACAACTATTTATACTAAATGTAATTAGCAATAAGATTGGTCCTATACAATTTTTCGATCCGACATATAGTAACGGAGATATTTTGAATTTTCGATTTTCCCCCTTTAAACCCCCACCCCCTCCCACTGGATTTCAGCCGTTAACGAACTTGATCTTTCTTTTTACATAAAACTATTAAATACCGAGTTTGGTGACGATTAAACAAAAATTGCGACCGCTAGAGTATTAACAGACAAATATAAAGCTTTAACGGACCTCATTTTCGTCAGCTCCTGGGTAGGATCGATGGAATCTGAAGACATTTTTTGAAAATCGCGTCATGAGTACGACCTCAATAGCTGCTAAAAGACATACTCTTGATTCCCAAATATAACCAGTATATACTTATTTCAGTAACTTCTTCAAACTATAGCATAATGTTATTGTTTAATTTGGGGTTCTAAGAGGGATAACAGTCTTAGTGATGGCTCAGTCTACAATGGTCATCATGGAGGTTTTTCTTTATTTTTTATCTTTTAATGAATTGTTTTCCGTTGTTCTTGGTAAGTAGAGCAATAATCTAATTTTTTAATTACTATTCTTGTAACCCATAGTGTAGATGGTTAGATTTTTATGTAAATCATTCGTTGATTTTCCAAATGAAGTCTTTAATTAGTGATCCGTTTTATTTATTGGCAATATCTTAGATACTTTGAAATGAACTTCTTGCCCATTTTGCTAAAAATATTGAGAAATTTGCATTTTTATTTTAACTTCTTCTAGCCACTTATTATTTACAGGAATTGTAATATTTTATATGTAAATAACAACTATTCCTCTTGCTCAGCTGACAGACATTGATATACCTTTTTCCAAGGAAATGTTCATGCAAAAGGAAATTTGCCTTTAGTAGGAAAAGGTTTATGGGTTTAGGAGGCAACAGTATTTCACGCGGTGTCTCCAAGGGTATAAATGTCGATCTGGTAGACTTGATAGGTTATTTATGAGGCCTGTTCAAACCCTCAGCAAGTAAAGTAGCTAAGATGGGCCAACACTTTATTTCTCTCTCTTTTTTTTTTTTTTACTACAGTGGTCTTGTGAATCTTTTTTAATGTTCACCACCTGCTTTGGGGATTACCTTCTTTATTACTTTGCCTCTGAGCGAAACTCGGATTCCTAAAAATAAAGGCTAACCTCACAATTCTGCTGGCAACATTCTTTCGAAGCCAAATAGAATTATTCAGGTCATTCTGGGCTTTAAACTTTCAAGCACGGATAATGTACCTGAAAATATGAAGCCGTTTGGATTATTAATTAGCTACTTGGGGCTCGGGTTAGCCATGTCAGTTAAAGCATTTGTCTTAATTCACTTGGTGAAATTCCAAGTGAGAATTCGAAAAGAGCGCATTTACTTAATTTTGAAATATTGCGTCAATATTCTGGGTCAAGAATTCTTGTTCCGACTATGACGGACCAATACAAACGGTTCATATTAATTGGCCTATTTTTTCGTGACGGAATTTGAAAAAAAGTCATGTGTACATGCTTGTACAAGTCAGACACGCATTACTGTGATTTTTGAAGATTTTAATGAATTTTTGGCAGTTGTGTCACGCGAACGACTTTTATAGAGGTTTTTCTATAGAAAATTCGTAATAATTTTATATATATATATATATATATATATATATATATATATATATATACTAGCTAAGTTACCCGGCTTCGCCCGGGAATTCCTTTGACGCTGAACGATGTTATTTTTTTTGGCAAAGCTTTACTTTCCACAATATTTTGACTTTTCTACGTCTCAGTGTTTAAGGTTTTTACCCGTCGTAGCTGTGGATTTCTTAATAATAAAATTATTTGTTATGTAAGACTTCACTGACCTGTATATTTTTATATTTCTCGTTTCTTGTGCATGTATTTTGTTTTTAGAAAATAATGGACCATATAATTCATAATCATAGAAAATATTCTGCCTTCCAACCCATGTATGCATAAAAGTTCCTTTCCCTTGATGCTGTACAAAGCCCAACGGTGACACCTGTTTTAGGTATGTCATAACCGCAATTAAAAATACTCTTTTGTAAGTCGCAGAGTATATATATAGTATACGTTTCAGACTGTATTGTATTGTATGAGACCTTTTCAGATTTCATTTTTAATCATATCAACGATTATCACTTATACCGTTGCAAAATAGATTGAATTTATTCATTATCCCTTTGTTCATCTTTTATATAAATGAAATTAATGAATACTAAAAGTGGAAGGACCTTGATACGTTATCAGAGCCGTGTTGAAGCCTGATGTTTCCATTATAAATGACAGTAGCTGTTAACTGGGAGAAGATTTCCACTTAACAGCCTGCTCATATGAGTGACAGTTTGTGATGCGTGTTCTGATTGCGGGCTGCCTCTGTATTCTCACATCGGCCGACTCACAACCTATGCTCTTGTAGGACCGTGTGTGGCTTCCAAGCTGGATTTTTGTGGTTAAGCTCTGTTATTACAGCTTGGTTTCAATTCCATTCCTGTGGTTTAGTCCTTCAATATAAACTCTTCCAAGGGTACACTATACCGAAGGTCATACTTATTTTTATGTAAGTATTTTTCTACGGGGAATGGTATTTGTTTACCGTTAAGGATGCCGAGCCTTATTTATAACTTTTAGCAGATTTCCCCTAAAGGAAATCAGATATTTTATTTTGTGGACACTAACGGAGAGAAGTGATTATCCGATCAAACAAGAAATCGTATTTTATTTACTGCCAACGTCAATATTTTCATTGATGCTCTTAATCACAGATACATAGTACCTGAAAATGAAATTATATGTTTGCGAATTTCTCGCTGTGCGGGTAGCACTCAGATTGGTATAACTTTCAAGAAGGTGTTTGGGTAAATCAAGTTGTCTAAAACTTTCAGGAGATGCTTAGGTTTCGTACCTTACTTTTCTCCTCTAGGTGAGCTGGTAGAGAAATGAATCAATCTGGATGTATACAGTAGGCCTGTACAATACGTTTATTTAGACAGAGTGCACTTTCAGAGCACCAGCTCCATTTTCAGTGCTTGTTGACGTAAACAAACACCTATGAAAATCATATAACCAACATTATTTAAATTAACAACCTTAACAGAAGAATGATATAGAAAGAAACCCAAGTTAAAATACAAAGTAACGGTCAGCAATAGATCAAAATTGAGTTTCATTATTCATAATTAGACTAGTCTGCCCATAAACCAAGTTAATGGGATAATAGTGACCACTTGAAATATTTTTCTTCAAAAATGAAGAACTGGTATTTCTTCTTTGTTTTCGCGAAGGGGGTGAATAATAATTTGAGTTAGTCGATTTGAGTTGTATAAACGTTTCCATCAATGCAATTAATAAAAGCTTAATCCATTTCAAGTGAGTTTTATTTTTCGTTTTCAGCATTCAACAATATAATACTAAATACTTCATGTTTATCTTAAATTTAAATTCTTCTTTTCATTGGGTTTTTACTGAAAGAGAAATAGACAATAGTGTTTCCTCATTCTAGCAGGAGGAAACTTTCTTAGCTTACACAGTCCCTACGCCTAATTACGATTCCAGACAAATTTTAATGATTTTCCTTTTTGAAGATTTTGTTTGTTTTGAGACATGGTACGAATTGATCACTATAAATGTTTTTTGAACGTCCTCTGTTACTGCTGGTATTTTGGTTAGAACTATTGGGATATAACCATAAATTAATAATCCCCATGATAAAGGTTTTAGGTTTGACTCTGGACAAACGCCTTGGCTTGTTCAATCATATGGAAGAATTGAGTAAGAAGCTAAAACATGAGTACAAAATGTGTTAAAAAATATCTTCCAATGGAAACTTTATTCTTAATATACTATGGCTATTTTCATAGTCGGTTAAGTTAGGGTGTTACGCATTGAGGTAACTCCAAAAATCGTATTTTAATATTTTAATTGCAAAAGAGAGCAATAAGGTTTACAGAATGTTCCTGTCGGCCACTTTATATATATACACCTAACAACTTGTTTGTGAAACAAAACATGAACTTGTTTTACAAACATAAATATTTTGAAAAAATCTTATCATCATTTTCAGGAGTTAGTTCTCTTTGACGCTCTGCCCAAATGTATCAGATCTATTAGAAACAAATTACATAGCTTCATGAATAACGGATGTTTTGACAGAAGATGAGTACTTTCAAAAATGTTAATTATTAAACAAAACTGCTAAATATTTGTCATAAATATCGGTCTAACATTATTTGTGACCAGGTATATTGTCTCAATAAGGTGGGGCAAGTTTCTCATAGTTTATAAAGCCTGTCATCCTCTAATATATTTGCATGTCAACAAATAAAATAATGTATGCTTTAGAGTTGTAAAAAAGTTGTACATATTTAGAGTTGTATTAGAATTGTTAATTAAACTAATTGTTTGTATATAATTATTTAAATTGATCAATTTTATACTATGTATTCTTAGAATTTGACCTATTTTTTTGTTGAATATAATACATTATAAGTATAAATATAATTAAATAATTTTTAAGAAAATTGTTGATAGAAAAACATTACAAAAAAAAAAACTATTTGTCTTACCCTTATGTTTCGATAACATTTAATGGAAATAAACACATTTCATAAAGAATTGTACTATGAGATACTAAAACAGCGGGAAACCCGATGATTTTTACTTAAATTACAATTGAGCCCATTTAGTCACTCACGTAACCAAGGTTCTAGTTGGATAAAGGCGAAGTCAGGGATAGAAATACATATAAAAAAAAAAGATGAACGAGGGAGGGATGGATAGTATCGTTTTCGACAAAATAATACTGTTGAAAGCATAAGGAAGTCGGGTTATATCGTATTTCTGGTCCGGTGTCTGGTTTCTCTGGCCCTAGGTTTTACTAAGTCGGAGCAGGTAGGTTGGGGGTTCTGTGGCTAGCCGCAGCCAGCGTTGCCAACACAAACTCCGTCATTACGGGGTTCAACCTCTCTCTGGGTAAGTGTAATGTTTTGGAATGGTGATCGTTTGTGTTCTTGCCCTGTTCCACGACGGCATTACTGACTAGTTAATATATCAAAGAAGTATTCCAATGAACATTGGTATTGTAAAATTCTTTGTCCAGTCTTTCCAGGCCCGCGTGTGGTTTTATTCGCTTGGGCAGATTTCCCTTGGGATAAATTAGCTATTGAGGTTGTACTCATGACGCGAATGTCGAAACATTTCCTCAAATGCCCATCTATTCTACCCAGGAGATGGCGAAGATGATGTCCGTTCAAAACTATATATTTATCTGTTAAAGTTCTAGCGTTCTTAATTTTTATTTAATCATAACCAAACGTTTTATGAAAATATAAAGGTCAAGTTTGTTAACGGCTGAAATCTGACCGGAGGGGTGGAGGGTTTGCAAATTCAAAATATTTCCGATATTACGATTCGGATCGAAGAATTGTATAGAATCAAACTTATTTCAAATGTAATGTTCTATAAATTTTATCGACGTGTTTTCTTTATATTGAATATTAAGTAAGATGTTTCCATAATTTAGTTCCAACTCCCTATGTCGTATTAACAATATGCTGTTATATCATGAACCACTTTATTCGAATCTTATGTTTTTTCAAGAGACCTTCATTGTACGAGATACATGCAAATATGTTCTGTTGATTCCTCTCCCTCCCTTGTCTTAAGTTCTTGGCTAAAATTTGAGTGATTGAGAAAACAAATATTCTGATCCATAATAAATTACAGTACTAGATATATTAAATAGTTTTCATAAAATTAATATGTTATAATCAGACATATTTCAGTTATTCTTTTTCTTTCCTGTTGAGAATTTATATTTATCTGTTCAGCTCTGAGAGGTTGGCAGCCCTGTTTATAATTCACACGCTTTCCGTTGTGTGAGGCTTAACCTTAAAATTGATAAATTCAAAAATCTCAGCAAATATTGAATACAGTAAAAAATGTAGGTATATCTATAATAACATATTATTTATTTATTTATTCAGGAGCACCCGCATCTTGGCGATTTGGCTCAAAGTTTCACAATGTAAAATGAAAACAAAATTATAGAAAAATAACAAAAACTGAAACAACAAATAAAAAATTAAATACAACAAATAATCGTTAAATACTAGTAATAAAGACAATTAATAAACATAAGACATAAACAAAACATAAATAAACATTAGATAAACAAACATAAATAAACATTAGACTAGTAATAAAGACAACAATTTAAAATGGTTTTAATAAAAAGATTACGTTATTCCTATATACTAGTACAATTATATTATTAATTTGTTTTCCTCCTATATAATAACGTATATAGGAAATGAAATTTGTAATTAGATTGAGTCCGACTTATAATAAACCGAGGTATTTCGAGTTGTCGAAATTTTCTCTCTCTAACCCCTCCCCCTCTAGTATGATTTCACCTATTAACGAACTTCATCTTTAGTTTTGGCATTAAACTCTTATATGTCCAGTTTGGCAACGATCAAATAAAAATTCCAGCTGTTAGAGTGGCTACAGGATTGGTGTATGTATGTATATATATATAATTTTGAACGGACTTCGTTCTTGTCATCTCCTGCTTAGGATCGCTGGATATTTGAAGAAATATTTTGATAATTTCCCTGGAGCGAAGTCTGCTAATAAGTCCCACTTATTAATTTTAATTACTTATATCCTACGCGTCGTGAATAGTAGAGGAATTCCAGAATTAATGTGATTCAAGTAGTACAAAGTTGTTAAACACTAAATCTGAGGCTTAGGCATATATACTGTGAAAGGAATTTTCTTGTAGCTTCTAAAATACCTATATTTAATATAATTCTACATTTTATCCTTCTCTTCTCAGCGAGTTGGCGGCATGTTTGAAAAGCGAATTTACGAAAGTAGCCATAAATATTATTTAAAATTAATGACAACCTATATTTCTATTGGTAAGCCTGAAGGAGTGAGAAGAGGAGCCGCCTATAAAACTGTCGGCCTATCAGGGTGATGGATAGAGGCTCTTCCGGGGAGCCCTGATACATATACATGAGATCTCCGGGCTAATAGGTAACGAGAGGGGTTGGCAAACCTGATATAGCGCGAAGCTCTGGTAAACACAGTGCTGCCACATGAATAATTGAGAATTCCTTGAGTACCGCTGGAAATCTTATAGATCCTGCTTACTTCCTTCCTGCAAAACCTCCCCCTGGAGTTTTGGGGCTTTCGAGGCAAATTCACGGTAGGATTTTCTCCTGTTTTTGAGTGGGAGTAAAGGTAATGGTGTTGCATATCATTAAAAAAAAAGTCTGTGTCGTATGGGCTGCGTAAACTAAGCAGATTTCCCATGTGGAGGTATAGAATCGATAAATCTACATACTGGTAACAAAAACAGCACCACAGTGATTATTAAGTGAATAAATTCAAATGGCAATGAGAAATCTTAAACAAACAGGTCAGCCAACCTCTCAGAGCTCAATAGATAGCTAGAAGTATCCTAGACCTGAAAGAAAAACAATTAATGGAATATATCTGAATATAACACATTAATTTTATTGAAAACTATTTACTACATCTACCTAAATTTGGAATAATTTTTATCTTAATCACTCGAATTTTAGAAATCCAAGTGCAAAAGAACGGGAAGGGGGAGGGGAGTTCACCACGACGTATTTGCATATATCTCACAAAATAAAAGTTCAATGAAAACAATATTTGGTATTTAACATTGTAGTGAAGCGGTTCATGATATAACAGCTTGTTATTAATATGACACTAGTATGTGTGGGGGTTTACTGAAATCGTAAAAGTACAAAAACCAAATAACTCGGTAAATACTGATTATACGGAAAATATGTATAGAACAACATTTATAGTAATTTTTATTTGCAATAAGATTGTTTATATATACCTTTTCGATCCGACGTATAGTAACAGAGATATTTTGAATTTTCGAAATTCATCCCCTCCAAACCCTCCCCTTAAGGGTGGATCCGATTAGGCTTGTCTGAATTTACTAATAACTAAAAGCCCTAATCGCATAAATGCCAATAACAATATTAACATTTATGGAGTTATAGAATAATGTATTCAGCAAAAATTTTAGATTGCTATTTACTCTAACAACTGCACTTATTTTACCCCTTTCTCACATACACACACACACACACACACACACACACACATATATATATATATATATATATATATATATATATATATATATATAGAGAGAGAGAGAGAGAGAGAGAGAGAGAGAGAGAGAGATTGTCTATTAACCTAAATTTCTACTACTCTAAGGTAAATCCCTATTTCTAAGTGCGGTGTGTTAGGAAATGTAAATATCATTCCTTGATTAAAAATATTTATAACTTGATTAAAAACTTTCCTCGTCATCCGTCTCTCTGGAGTTTCTGTGTCACTAACGAACGTCATTTTCTTCCCCAGACTTATTACATTTTAATATTCATAAGTTAAGTCAACTTCTTGGTTGGATTCAAATTAAGTAATTGGCGAATAGTTATAAGAAAACTTATAAACTGGAATTCATTATTTTAATTTCACGTTTTGGAATGATTAGATGTTTTAAAGAGAAAGTGTGTTATAACTAT
The DNA here is from genome assembly GCA_019009955.1 of Riptortus pedestris. Lineage (NCBI taxonomy): Eukaryota > Metazoa > Arthropoda > Insecta > Hemiptera > Alydidae > Riptortus > Riptortus pedestris. The sequence goes on from CM032232.1 coordinate 107,370,508, forward strand.
TTAATTAAATCTATGATTTAGCAGATTTTCCTTGAAAATTCAGCTATTGAGGTTGTACTCATGGCGGAATTTTCGACATTTTTCTTCAAATATTGTTATATACATTTATTCTTTTTTTTTTTTAACCAAACGGAACTTTTAAATAAAAAATTTAATTATCGAAATTCCTAAGGTGGGTCTTAATACTTTCATTACTTACTATCTATTTATTATTCTTACTACCTTGCATTCCTCGTGATAATTTATGGATGCATGAGCATTTATTCGTCACAAAAATTATACCTTGCCTTCATTTCATCAAAAATACAAAGAGGAAATGTAATAAGGTATACTTTTCATATAAAACTATAAGTCTGGTGATATTATTTGGCGAAGCGACTTCATACCTCTATTTTTGGATATAATTTTAAACCCAGCTAAATGGGGAACAATCCACTTATATAGATGATCCATTATTTCAGTACAAAATTATATCTCCAGATATGTAAACTACGCTTCTGTAATTACAGTGGTCAAATCCTGTGGATGAAATTAAAATTATACATATGAAGCTTTTTTTTTAAATGTTGATTAAGGAAATGTTGGACAAAAATTCAATGAAAGATAGGAAAAAAAAAAGTTCATTAAAGAGATTCGTTCTCGTGGGGGCAAATTTAATTTAGAGGAAGTTGTCCCTCGTGCTACTAATTCCTTTAAATTTTATGATATAAGTCATCGACGCGGAAAGAATATTTCAATCAGATAAGAACAATATACCTTTTAAACCGTCAATATTTCAGGCGATTTTACCTCTAAAAGCAAAAAAAACTCTCACCCCCCCCCTCTCGTATATATTCAATCTACTCGGAACCAAAAGGGTTTCCATTATAACTCGTTTTTCAGTGAAGTGTTTTCCATTTAAAATAAAAGAAAAATTGTTGGGATTTAGTGGAATCCATTAATTCTGGAGCACGTTCCTTGCGGGGTTGTTTATTATAAAAAAATACATGAAATGTATACTAATCAGACCGTTATTCATCATCTGACACTTAAATACATTTTTAATGTCCTGGAGTCACCCTCGTCCATTTTTTCCTGTTCAATTCGTACGTTATAGTGGATTAAACAACGCGCATATTATGGGAATATTATATTTCTATACGTCCTTTGTTTAAAATAATACTTTTCTTAGGAGGGGGGATGTATGCCTTCATGGATGAGAAGAAAACCCTAGTTGACAATAGAAAATTTATTAAAAAATCTCCCTCCTTGGTTTCCGACAATCCCACTCCAGACAGTTCAGCAATGCCACAGAATAGTTGATTTTATCACCTCCTCTTTCGAAAACAAGAAGTACTGCAGTGGAGTCTTCCTTGACATATCACAAGCTTTTGATAAGGTGTGGCACAAAGGTATATTGTCCAAATTAAAAAATCCACTCCCTTTCACATACTACCTCACCCTTAAATCATCTTTCCGACAGACATTTCCAAGTTTCATTTGGTTCCTCAGTCTCATCCTTATTCCCCCAGCTGGCAGGTGTACCACAAGGGGGTATCCGAAGTCCTTTCTTGTTCCGTACCTATACTGCCGACATCCCATCGCATCCCGAAACTTCCCTTCTCACGTATGCGGATGATACTGCAATCTTGACGTCCAACTCAGATCCAAATATGGCATCCGCATCTTTACAAGAACACCTAGCTCTGCTCGAATCCTGGCTGACTCAATGAAGGATCAAGGTCAACAGCAACAAATCAAGCCATGTATCATTTACCCTCCGATGTTCCATTTGTCCACCAGTTATACTTAATAGCGCACTAATTCCTCAAAAATCACAAATTAGGTATCTAGGACTCACATTAGACAAGCGACTAACTTGGAAACCTGACATCACATTAAAAAGACAAGAAGTGAATCGACAGTACAGACAGTAGAACTCTGTACTGTCGATTCACTTCTACTTGACAACAGATCTAAACTATCCCTACACAACAAACGACTGATTTATACGACAGTACTCAGACCAATATGGACATACGGACTTGAACTTTGGGTTTCCACTAAACCTTCAAATTCCTACAAAATCCAAACCCTCCAATCCAGAATACTCCCCAAAATTACTGATTCCCCTTTTTACGTATCCAATTTAACTTTCCATAACGACCTCAACATTCCTTTTGTCCATTCCCTCGCTAAATCCCGATATCAGAAATTCCACTCTCTCCTTCCCGCACATCCTAATCCTTTAGTCGAATCACTTTCATCTACCCATATTCCAGAAAACCCAAGGCGACGTCTGAAGCGTAAGTGGCCAAGAGATCTCGTGTAGTGTACTGTTTAACTCCTTAATACAACTCAATATTCCCTCCATTGTGGGTATTGTCAATGGACAACTCCCCACCTCAAGACAATATTCAAGTCATTCTTAGTATCATATCATTTGCTTGTAATATTTAAATATGTTGTTGCAAATAAACGAATAAATATTTTTAAAAAATTAAAAAATCTAGTTAGCCTTATCTTACAAATTAGGAAAATAGGTATAGCCTGACTGAGCGATACCATGAGTATATGTAATATCAAGGTGGTAAAGACTCAGTTGGGCACAGACAATGTCCGAGATTAAGTTTTCAATCAATTCAGTGAAAACTAAAGTTAAAATTATGCTTGGATATGTGGAAAATGAAGTTGATTGCAACCATCCAGACAGACAAAGTTTTTATGAGGTCAGGATATTGTAATCATTTCAGGTACAGTAAAATTAAAATATTTGTTTGCTAGATGCTTCTAAAGGGTTTACTCTAGATCTTGATAATATAAAGATTGCCCCCCCCCCTTCACTATTTGATGTAAAAAAAGTCCGTCGTGCAAGGACAGAGAAGACTAAGCAGATTTCCCACGAGCGTCACGTATTTGTACTTATTTGGGGGAACAATATTTGATATTTTGGCTTAAATAAAATGCTTCACAATATAACAGCTTATTGTTAATATGGTTCAGTAGGAGTCCGACCTGACTGAAGACCAAACACTAAAAATGCAAATATCCTGGTTAATAATCAAGATATTGAAATAAACAAATAATATAACAATATTTATAGAACATGACATTTGCAATAATGGCTAAAAAATGGAAAATATTGATTTCGATTTCATATTTTAAGGGATGCTGAGTGTAATACAATGTCGTTTCTAATGGAAGTGTTCTCTCTTCCTCGACTCTACGGTATTTTCCGAAAATGTGTTACATTGAAAGTTGTTGTCAAGATGAAAGTTGAATGTGGAACCTCGTGAAAGATCGGTAAAAAGTACGCCCCCGCCCCCCACAACCCCTAGCGAAATACAATATAAAGTTTATAAAAGGAACGTTGGGAAAGAGGAGCCTGAGAAAAGAAGGAAGAAAGACATATATTGGGTAGCAGAAGCTGCGGAGTCTGGAGCAACGGAATGCGGGGGAAAGCTCCAAGAGTAGCACATTATCTTTCACATTTCCCAAGCCTTTTTCCAAGTGGGGTGGGGGCGGCTTCCTAACTGCCCCATATACCACAAACAAGCCCAGAGCCGTCATCAGAAAAACTCTTTCTCTCACACATATGTGATAGATGTTCGACAAGGGGGAAATATTCTCTTACGGAAATATGAATTTTTCAACAGCAGGCTTTTCATTTCTGAGAGAGAGAATCACAACACATTTTTACTGTCGAGGAATTTATTTTGGGGCATACATTTTGCCTTCCACGATAGATGATTTATTCAATGGAATTATATAACTCAAAATATAAGCGGCAAATAGCAGTTTCTTGTTTCCTACTCTCGAATAATAGTAATTTCGTGAGTAATGTCTCTTTGAGGTGTTTTATTTGGATTTGATTGATTAAAACCATGAAATATAAGGCACTATATTCACTTTGTATATTAACAAAAATAACTCATTAACCAAATTTACATTGAACCATAGACTTAAAGAATTAGTTTTTTACTCTCATTAATATCCACTGGAAAAAAACTTAACCGTGCTAGCTTTAGATAAACCTACGACTGTAGACATTTTTTTTATAAACATTTAAATTTATTATACATTTATTTTTTATTTTTGTAATATGTCAGTGTGAATCACTAAAATTCTAAAATGCTACACACCTAAATTAATAAATAAATACTTAAGGAAGAAATCAATCCAGTCTTAAGAAAAATGTACCTTTATTTACTGCCAATAAAGCTACATAGTCGTCATGCTTTTTCGTGCAGTTTCTTGACTCATTAGATTTAATTTTTGTCCAGTTTTATTTTATTTTGCTTTATTATTTAACGTAAGTTATATCTCCTGCTCGTGAATATCTCATAATCCAACCTTTTTAAGCAGGTTTCCCTGATTCTCGAAGAATTTCTTTAAATATTCTTCATCAATCCTATCAAAGGGATGACGAAATCAATCTGTTCGAATTTATGTCTGCTTTTTTCTGTGTCCTACCTAATTTTTTACTTGAACATTACCATGCTCGATATTTAACAGTTTCATATAGCACTTAAGATTAAGTTCGTTTAAGGCCAAAATCCGAACACGAGTAGGGATTTATGTAAAAAACACGTGTGCCTGTTTTTATGCGTCAGATTAAACTTAGTTACAAAGTAAGCTATAATTGTTATTATCGTTCAACTCATTTTATGTTAAATAGACCTAGAATATTAGTCTGCTTCTTTGTGTGATTGTCTTAAGTCTACTTTTGTGTACACAGATTAAATGTCAAGTCCTATTTGCATGTGCTTCTTCTAGTGGGAACCTAGAGAATAGAATTTGCTATGATATCAGCGTCTGTATAGAGCTTTTGGGAAATATCCTTATTTTACGTAGTACTTGCATGAGTCAATTTTTTGGTCTGTTTGCAAACGAAATTTTTTTTTTCCCTAATAAATGCCTATATCCGCAAAAGAGTGTTGGAAAATCACATATCTGCTGGTACTACATATTTTTTTTTATATCTTCAGTTTATATAGGCTATTGAATTGATTAGATAAAAATTTATTGGAGATGTTCTATAAGAGCTGTAATCAATTATGTTTAGATTCAAAAAGTACAATAGAGGAGAGGATGTCCTTTTAGTGGTGCTTGATAAATCCCCGATATTTTATTCATCCCTCGTAGAAGAGAATTTATTATTCCTCCCTTTCCAAACTGTTTTGGTATTCTTCGTCGGTATGTTTCACCTCAACGTGGGAAAAAGTCCCCCGGCATATTCTATTGTATTTTCAAACATTTAATAGCTATCATTCTCTAAATTGAGATTTGATATGGTCGGGCGTTTCGTTCGCTTTGTCTCAAAGCGGCAGTGAACGCTTCGTTTGATTGGCTCAGTCATCCAGTTCCGTCACCGGCGGAGATCACAAAAGGAGACGCCTTGTCAGAAAGGCCTCTGCTCTCCCGGAGGCGGCGTTTCTGAAATATGAAAGGAGAAGAAAAACTTCTTGAAGAACACAGTATAACAGACAATGCGGCTTCTCAGATCCACATTGGACGCTTCTGGATAACCGGGGAAAATTGTGACGGGCTCTTGAAGGTAAAATTAGTGTTTAGATACGGTGTCTTCTAGTTATACCTTATCTTTCATTATTCCTTTATGGAAAGCCGAGATTGAAATTACTGTGACAATGGATAAGCACACTGTTAAATTTTGTTACCTCCATAGAATTCGCTAAATTTTCTTCTTTTCTTTTCAGGTCTCTCCGCGGAACTATATTACGTAAGGAATGGTGTACTGAATGAATACGCCCTCAACTTTGTGGTTCCAGTCCCTGCAAGTATGAAGGAGCTCCATTTCACATGGCAGAGTCTCTCAACTAAACCAGTAAGTCATTCAAAACTCTTCCTCTACCTATAAAAGAAATAAGTGTTAAGTCCGTATCCTTCAAATCCAAAACTTTCTTATTTGCTTGCCTGTTACAAAAATATATATTTGACAGTAATCTTTTTCTTCTGTATCCTGTATCTACGGCTAATAGAAATGACTTCTTTAAAGATGTCACCATCTAGCTAAAGAGGGTCTATAGAGGTCGATGGATCCTTAACTGAAATTCCATGAAATTGTAGGAATTTGGTCAATAATTCAATTTCCATATGTATATAAACCTGGTAAAAGGATCCATATGAGAAGTACAGAGAGAAAAATTTCCAATACCATTCGAAACATTTTAATCATTTGAATATTGTTGGTAAATAGTTAAAAAGTAGTCATTAATACTACTGGTATTAATTTACATTAGTTCCTGTCTACTACATAAACCTGGAATTGTTAAAATAATATTATTACCTAAAAATTGTGGATTATTGTCTGGAGAAATGTTTGAATTAGACATGTGTCAAATAGCGACTTAGTTGTTAATCACAACCTCTCTTTCAATGTTTTCTATACTGCACTGACCCAGGAGTATAGGAATTTATTTCCCATGCTCCATCGTTAATTATATTACATGGTTTTGTGCATTTTATTTATTTTTTTTTTAATATAGAAGTAAAATTGAAAGTATTATAAATAGATAAATGATATTAACAATTTTTAACTATAAATACTAATAATAAAATTTGGAAAAAATAAAAATAAATAACCTCAGATACTACCTACGGCGAAGCAACTCTATTGATTCTAACGTTTTCTCTTATATCCATTTTTTTGACTTCTTAAGAATGAAAAGGAATATCATATTTTGGCTGCTCCAGTGTCATCTATTTCACCTCAATTCCCTATTGATTATTGACTGCTCTTGTGACAGCTGTCTCATTTACTTATAGGCTATCGACTTCTCTTGTGACAGATGTCTCATTTACTTATGGATTATTGGCTGCTTCCGTGACAGCTATCTTATTTGTTTATGAATTATTGGCTGCTCTTGTTACAGCTGACTCATTTACTTATGGATTAATTGCTGCTTTCGTGTCCGATATCTTATTTGCTTATTGATTATTGGCTGCTCTTGAGACAGCTATCTCATTTAACTCTTGATTATTGGCTGCTTTTGTGTCAGCTGCCTCATTTACTTATAGATTATTGGCTGCTTCCGTGAAAGCTATCTCATTTACTTATGGATTACAGGTTGCTTCCGTGGCACCTATCTCTTTTATCCCCATGGATTATTGGCTCCTCCTGTTTCAGCTATCATTTGAATTTAGATCATCAGATTTAATACATTTGTCCTGAATTACTTTGATTGAGGCTTTTGCAATTTATGATTTCAGCATTTGGTCAATTATTAACCGACTTATAATTGTAACTACCATGTTCAAGTGAAAATGAGGTATTGTTATCCCTTTGCCCCATTTTACTTGGTTTAGAAGCCTCCATGAAATATTAATATACTTGCTTTCCATCAGTATTGAGTTTGTTCCTTCCTTCATAGTAGGTACCTTTCCTAGCAACTTATAGTGCTTATAATGATGTCGTAATCCTTGAGCTTCTTCCTTCAGATTGATAAAAAGCAAAATTTCCTCCACTTCCATCCCGCTATACTCCTTAGATTAAGGCTTTATAGGGTGTAATTGAATTTTTCTCCTCGTTCTCAAGCTTCTACTTGGTTCATCCCATTGTAAGGCCCTGAACAAGAGGAAGAGGGGAAAGTTATTCAACTCTTTCTTTCCTTAAAAAGTTCTTTATCCAATGAAAACTTCAGTAAGTCCCATCCTGGGTTGGAGGAAGAGTCATCTCTGGCCTTAGAGGAATATTTAATATCTAAACCTCTACCTTCATAAATATTTTCGTTTTATCCTCAATATGTTCTCTTCCTTTAATATATTCTTGGTGTGGTGCTTTTGAAAGAATATAAATAATTTTTCTATGCTTCTTGTTTTGTTGTTACTTAATGACGCTTTTATACTGCATTCTTCAATGAAATCGAAACATAATAGGAAGATGGTGGAATAATAATTTGACAGGTGACCGCCCACAATAGTTTCTGTTCTTGACGATGCCTTTCGTCAGGCTCAGCAATAATATTCAGGAGTTCTTAAAACATCAGATCATAAATTAGGGTTGACTCCAGACGTCTGCAAGAGAGGAAACGTTTTTCATTGGCCTTTATGTATAAATTGTTTCTGTCACACACCCACATTCCACGTAACAGTTATATTAAAAAATAAATAAACATGAGAGTTACATCTTATAAACGTTTCTTCATTATGAGACAATGGGTTATATTTTATTTTTCTTGCGAAGTTAATTTACTGATCATCAGAACATGTTAGTTTATATTAAATATTTGTCTTGTAAAGCTGGTCAAATACACCCTTTGTCTCTGAATTTAGAGTCTCTTATTCTTCTCCAGGAACAAATATTATGTATGTATGAATCGCTTTTACTGAGTATTTAATGTATTCCGTTTAGACAACTCTGGCATAGAAATTGTAACTAAAGTAAAATTTAATAATTCAACAGGGTTCCTGAGGATTTGTGTTCTCGGCACTTTATTCTTCCAAAAGTGGAAGAGTGAGATTTAAAAGTTTTAAATTTCAAAAAAACTCGAATTATTAACAACCTGACCTTGACAACAACCTTGTTTCTGTTATTAACAACCTGATCGAGAAATTATATATAACCCATCTTGTTATACTATATCTAGTACTGTAATTTATGATGAATCAGAATAGTTTTTTTTCTCCCTCACTCAAATTTTAGTAGTCCGAGAACTAAAGACAGGCGGGGGATCAACACAACGTATTTACATGTATGTACCTCGTATAATAAAGGTCTCTTGAAAAGAATAATTCGTATTTAAAGCTTCGAATAATGTGATTTATTACATAATAGATTATTGTTTTTATGACATTGATGAGAGGGGTTTTCTGAAGGCTGAAAACTTAAAACGGCCAATATCTCGGTTAATATTCAAGATAGAGAAAAATGTAACAATATTTATAGTATATTTAGTTTGCAATAAGATTGGTTCTATTCAATTTTTCAATACGACGTATAATAAGGGAAATATTTCGAATATTCGAAATTACCCCTCTAACCCCCCCCCCCTCCCTGCCTATCTGTACGATTTCAGCCATTAGCTTATATTTCTAAAGTATTTTACCCCGTTATGAGGCCAATCTCTCTAGTTGATTTCCCTTAAGGGAAATCTGCTGAACGGTCATCATTTAAGATTTTGCTCTCTGGACTACATGTTTTTATTTGATCAATACCATATTCGGTATTAATACGTTTCATTCAAAAAAAGGAATATATTCGGTAATAGCTGAAATCGGGTGAGAAAGAGGGGGGGGGGGTTGGGCCAGAGGTTAAGTGGTGGAATCGAAAATTCGAAATATCTCCGTTGTTATGAGTGAGCGAAAAGATTATACAACCTTTTTGCAAATTTAATTATCTGCAACTATGGTCTTACGCATGTTTTCTCTAACTCGAATATGAACCAAGTTATTTGTAACCTTTTTTTTTTAATACAGCTTTCAGTGTACCTCCAATTCAGTCATCCGGATTTTGAGTAACTCAATGACTATAATGACCAGACTATATTTTAATTCCTGTTTCATAAAAATGCACGGTGAGATGAGATGATGAGGGTATTGACCTTCATTGTAGAAAATCTGCTTCTTTTACGCAGCCTCTACTTGGTGGATTTTGTATTGTATCGCATTAGATTTATATTATAAATTCCCACTTTTTTAAATGAATAAAAATAAATCGAATGGTGAAAATAAGAGTGTGTTACCCCCGAGATTGTAGCACGATCATGATTGAAAAGCGATTTCCCTTAAGGGAAATCTGGTGAAATGGAAATATCTCGGTTAATAATCTTGAAAGAGAAAAAACGTAAGATATTTATAGCATTTCTATATTTTTCCATGATGCATAAAAACGGAGATATTTTGAATTTTCGAAATTCCTCGCCTCTTAACCCCCACCTCCTTCCTGTCCGAGTTTATCCATTCACCAAGTCGACTTTTAGTTTTGTTTGAAACGCTTATATATCGAGTTTGGTTACGATGAAATAAAAACTGTGACCGCTAGAGCATTAACAGTCATATATATATATATTCTCCTAGGAGCAATAGAGATTTGAGGGAATGTTTTGAAAATCTCGTCATGATTACGTGCTGTCCTTGAAGGGAAGTCTGCTGACTTTTTTGTTTCGTAACATTATTTACATGAAGGTAGGTAAAGTTCCTCCAGCCAGTTATTAATAAAGAAATAATGAAAACGTTATTTTTTGTTAGGAAGTGCTTACTTGCTACAACTGATTTGCTCAAAGATTCTTATGAAGGGGGGGAGTAGAGAAGAAGTGAGTGCAAACAGAACAGATTTAACATCCGGGAGGTAGATAAAGGGAGCTTACCTACCCTCTTATCACTGTGGTAGTTGGTCGTGTTATCAGTGTGTGGTGTGTGACCACAACAGTCTGAGGGCTCCCCTGACACAGGCAAACAGCCGATTAGATAGTGCCTACAGGAGCATGTTAGCTTTTCATGAAAGTAGTTATCAAAATCAGATTAAACTCTAACAACACCTTTCACTACAAACTGTTATCTAGCTATGACATTATTTAAGCTGGAAATTATTTTACCTCTTATTTTAGTGTCTTTATCAAAAGTTGAAAATATAACTTGCCTGTGTTAAAAATTTTGTTTAAACGCTTCTCTCCCCATTGTGCACACATATGTATGTGTTTTTTATATTTTTATATATATTCCTTTTTTAAAGAGGTGCTTCAACATATTCAGCTAGATAAATAAATCATATATGAAGTTACATAATTCCATAGATAAGTAACAGTTTGTATTTGAATTTTTATACTTATCAACGTTTCAATAAATAGCATGTCCCTCCACTATCATATTTAGAGCAGTCCCCGTCTTCAGTGCTACAAAAATTTATATTTCATAAGCGTGAGTCTTGTTCGGGCTTAACAAAAACTTATGAATACAACATGTGTCGTTTATTTATAGTGAGAACAAGTCAGTAAAACGTCCGTCACGCAGGGGCCTCGTTAACTAAGCAGATTTCCCACGTGCGTCACTTATTTCCATTTATCTTAAAGGGGGAGGGAGGGGGGGGGTTAGAGGGGAGGATTTTCGAAATATCTCCGTTCTGGGTCAAAAAATTGTATAGAACCAATCTTATTGCAAATTAAATTTACTATAGATATTGTTCTATACTTTTATTCTCTATCTTGAATATTATCCGAGATATTTGCATTTTTATTAAATGTAGGCGGAAAGTGAGTTTCCCGCCAAAAGCTAGTTCGGCCGTTTCCGTAGCTGTTCGGCTCTCGAATGGGGATTTCTCTATTGTATAACTTCACGTGGGAATTCTGCTTAGTATACGCAGCCCTTGCGTGACGGACTTTTTTTACCTACCATTTATTAAATATGTAAAATATTTTTCCAGTTTTTTGTACACCTAATTTATCCCCATACTTAACAAAATACTTTTATGGCTTTGCATAATGCACAGCCGTAATGTTACGCCCCCTTTCTCTTATTTGAATAGTGAATAAACAGTTCGCTTCCTAGATTTATCCATAATGACGAATGAACATTAGTTTTATTTGAACTCGTTACACATAGAGGTAGGTAAACTACTCTAGAATAGTGACAGTGGAAAAACGTTAGGCCATTACCAGTGGAGTGGATCTCTTTGGAGTACCTCTTCAACCTTTCACTGGTACCCACTCTTGAGACTTCTGACAATCAACTTATAGAATAAGATTTTTCCCTCCGCCCCATTTGTTCTCTTCCACGGCACTCCCTTTCCTGGAGTAGGGCAAATAAAACATTGAGTACACTGGCGTTCGACACATTCATGCGGTGAGTGCTCTTCCTGCTGAACGAGTGGGAGGAAAGGTTTTTTTTTATCCAGTCAACAGCATTGGTAAAACCACATTATACTTTTGATTCTATACCAGTATTGATGGAATTCCGAAATTTCTCTTCTAGACGCGTAAACACTTCGACGTAAACTTGGTGTCAATCCGATTGGTTGAGTATTAATAAGGTTTCCATAATACCATTGATCACAATGCATTAACATAACATTAATTAATGAATTCATTCGTACATGTTTCGAGTTACATTCGATTATGCTTCAAAATTGTTATTTTCTTTTCTTTTTTAATATGAGGAGTATTTCTATTATTATTTTTTTTTATTTATTCGATTATTTGCAACAATATATAAATATTACAAGCAAATTGGATATATGATTGCAATAAAAATTGACTTCATTATTGGCTTGAGGTGGGAGGTTGTCCATTGACAATGCCCACATTGGAATAAGCGTTGGGGCTTTTCATTACACAATAAGATCTCTTGGCCACTTACGCTTCAGACGTCGTCTTTGGGTTTTCTGGAATATGGGTGAGAGTGATTGGACTAAAGGATTAGTAAGTGTGGGAAGGAGAGAGTGGAATTTTTGATATCGGGATTTTGGGAGGGTATGGACATAAGGAATTTCGAGGTCGTTACGGAGAGTTAAATTGGAAACTTAAAATGTGGGATATGTGATTTTGAGGAGCATTCTGGATTGGGGGGTTTGGATTTTGGAGGAATTTGATGGTTTTAATGAACCCCAAAGTTCAAGAGTCCATATTGGTCTGAGTACTGTTGTGAAAATTGATCGTTTGTTATGTATTGTTAGTTTAGATCTGTTATCAAGTAGTCTCTGTACCCTCGATTCAATTCTTGTCTTTTTAATGTTTTGCGTATCTGGTTTTCATTAACAGGTTGCCTACCTCCCATGAGAAAAACTATAATCTATTGCACCTTTGAGAATAGCTCGTCAAGGTCAGTTTTCTTCTCTTTTTCAGCCGGACTCTCAAACAAATAGTTTAAAAATAATTTACGATGTTTCCCCGTCAGACTGCCTCGACCGGAGGCTATGTTTCACTGAATGCCTGCCAGCCACTTAAGTCAACACAAACAGGAGAAGTATTTCCGATGAGGAGAGATCTGTTTATTGCTATTGTTGAATTTTTTTTTTTTGTATGTGTTGTTCTCGACTCTTTGTTGATTTTTTAACTAACAGCAGAGCTGGCCAGCTGCTCTTGGTTTATCTGGAGTGTCGTTTCAGGTAAACAACGGGCTTCTCGCCTCTCTCCCTCCCCCAGTCTCAGTAGACAATGATGTTTGAGAGCATTAAAAGACATTGTTGTCATAAGAGGGGCTCTTCCATTAATGAAATGTGGAGATGTTTATCCACTTAAGGAGGGAGGGTGGTTATGACGTTTGTGTGGGATTGTCATGTGTGTTGACGAGGTACATCTGCTGCTGGGAGCCTGGTCACATCTGCTTGGGGGAGGCCCGCCATCTTGACGACCACGGCTACCTGACTCAGTCATTAACAGGGTGTCGTAAATTGTCGACTGCTTTGCCTGATTAGTACTGACAGCTAGCTTCCTCGTAACTGACTCCACTCTCTCAAATTTCTAGGAATGCTTCCCAAGCAAGTGACCTCTCCCCGGGCGAGCGTTGTCACTGTAAGAAATTCCATTGCACGATTAATCAAAGCTTAGATACACGTTGCACATATAGCTCTATTGATTACGTCACCCTGACATCTTACAATGCATTCCTTGGGGCATTTTGCTTTAAAACCTCTATAAATTACAATAATCCAGAATTATGGTAATTTTCTTCCTTTCATTTTCACTTGTAAAGCCCGGTGCGTTCCAATACCCCTATGATAATTCTTGGTTTGTTTCGTTCCCATAAGTATCAAATATGTATAAACTCAGACATCGTTTTTATATTAACTAAAATTAATTAGCTACACCACCTCATATTACATGGGACAGCGCATTCCGAAATAGTTAAGCTCTTATGAAACTGGTCGAAAGAAAGGTGGCTTCTTAGTTTTATTTTACATTTGGTTTGTTTACATTATGGAGACGATACTTTCTCCTACAACATGTGACTCATATTAACATGACGCTCACTTAAAAATCCATGAAGGTATCTACAATAATTAATTAGTTATTGTTTTATTGTCCTCATAATGAGATTATTTTAGTTTCTTACCAATTGTTCTTAGGCGATATTTTAGCCGTTGTTTGAATTTTAGAAGTTTGGGTCCTGAGATCTAAAAAAATGTCCGTCAGGGACGGCGTTAACTGAGCAGTTTCCCCGCGTGCGTCACGTATTTGCAATTATCTCAAAAAGTATTCAATGAGAACAATATTTGGTATTTAGACTTAAAATAAACTGCTTTATAATCTAACAGCTTATTGTTAATGTGGGATGAGTAGTAGTGGGAGTTTACTGACTGCTGAAAACTAAAAAAAAAATGCAAATATCTCGGTTAATAATCGAGATAATGAAAAAACGTACATACCAACTTTACAATTGCAATAAGATTGGTTCTATAAATCATTTCGATCTAACGCAAAATAACGGCGATATTAAGATTTTTAGAAATGCCCCCCTCCCAGTGGTCGTATTTTAGCTGTTAACGAACTTCATCTTTAGTTTTACATAAAACTCTTAAATATCGAATTCGGTAACGATCAAATAAAATTTGGGATCGCTAGAGCGATAACTGACAAATATATATATAGTTTTGAACGGACCTCATTTTCGTCATCTATAGGGTTGGATCGATGGACTTTTGAGGATATTTTTCAAAATTCGCGTCATAAATACTATTTACCACGACAACAGCTGATTTCCCCCAAGGGTGGTCTGCTAATACGACTATTCAGATTTCTTTTGATGTTCAAGCGGAGATAAAGGTTTTGTGACGAATTTAAAAAAAAAAATGAATATGCATATTTGTCTTAACAGGTAACATTTATTAAATGAAAGTAAACTTGTCGCTATATGCTTAAGTCTAGTTTGTCACAACAAGTTACAATGTTTCAATATTTCAGGCGCTGTGAAGGATGTCGTTAAGGCATCAGGAAAAAAAAAACAATTTTCCACAAATAATAAATTATTGGAGTGAATTAGATATTTCTTGTTGATCCAATAATGAAGCGTAACTGCATTAATATGTAATATATATATAGATATATATATATATATATATATATATATATATATATATATATATCAAGTCTGTGGAGTGTATGTGTGTGCTTGTGATGCTCGAGCCGCATTCTCTTCGTCGTGAACTAACAGGGCCCCTGTTTTGTGTGTCTACTCTTTATAATCTAAGTATTGTACTTAACTCTATAGCCATCAAAGGCAAAGCGCACAAGGTGTCAACACTCTTGTCTACAAGTAGCAATAGCTCTTCAGCATGGAATGTCGTCGTTTAAAATCTTCAGCTATCCAAGTCAGGGCGTTCCTTTCAACTTTCCCTTTGCTGAATGAGCGTTCATTATTTTCTTGAGAGGTCTCTTGGCCTTGTGCTCCATTATTTTAAAAGTGCGTCACGCAGGGGCTGCGTAAACTAAGCAAATTTCCCACGTAAAGTTATACATAAGAGAAATCTCCATACGAGCGCCGAACAGTTACGGAAACGGCCGAACTACCTTTTGGCGGGAACGAATAGATGCGACCATAGCTCGTCCGTTACGCTTATTAAAAATGCAAATAACTCGGTTAATATTCAAGATTGAGAATAAGTGTATGTAGCAATATATATAGTACATTTAATTGTCTATAAGATTGGTTCTATACAATTTTTCGATCCGACGTATAGTAACGGAGATATTTCGAATTTCCGAAATCCCCCCTCCCACTGGTCCGATTTCAGCCGTTAACGAACATGATCGTCCTTTTTACAGAAAACGATTATGTATTAAGTTTGGTAACGATAAGACAAAAATTGCGACCGCTAGAGCAGTAACAGATAAATAGCGGACTAGAGTGGACCTCATTTTCGCCATCTCCTGGGTAGGATCGACGGACATTTGAAGAAATATTTCGAAAATCGCGTCATGAATACGATCTCAATAGCTGATTTCCCTTAAGGGAAATCTGCTAAAACTTCCTACTAGAAAAGTATATTCTTTTCTGGGAAATACATTATTCGCTGAGTCTAAAGTCTCTTACGACTTTCGCAAATATGTCATTTTCATGTGTGACAATGACTATTAGGTATCTGACAGCAGTAATGCCGGCCCATGACCATTCAGCACTCCCATGATTCGTGATGTTTTCAGATAGAATGTCTTATCATTATTGATTTCTTTGCTCGTGAATGAGCCTGGAATTATGATTACTTTATTTATTTATTTATTATATAGTAAATAGGCACCGAACTCGGGAGAGTTATTTGTGCCTAGGTGGTCGCATATGATTACTTTATATCATTCAATGCACTTATGCGAAATTCATTCTACTTTCCTCTTTGGCAATCTAAGTCTATGTCCGTGTTGAAATATATTATTTACAGTGAGTTCGTAAAGCACTCTTCGAATACAAGCAGCACAATTTTCAAATGTCAAAATGCCACGTATATGGATGGCAAACGTTGTCCTTTAACCCTTCTACATTTCCCACATTATCAGACATGGCTTAACTTTTCAAAAGTCTTAGTCTAATGAAATAATACTCAGTTCCAATATTTTGTTCATTTGTGGAGAAATTTGTGAAAACCACTGCCGATTTTATAATGATTTTCACAACATATTCTCCATATTTAACTTTTCTTTTATGCCAATCTGATAGAGAATTCATTATCATGATAATCTGAATATTAGATCATGTGAGTACCGTTCATCCCGAGGGTAGAGGTCCGTTCAAAATTATATATATATTCGTTAAAAAACTCGATATATAATCGTTTTATGTAAAAAGAAAGATCAAGTGGGTTAAGAGGGGGTGATTTTCGAAATATCTCCGTTACTATACGTCGGACCGAAAAATTGTACAGAATCAATCTTATTGCAAATTACATTTACTATAAATATTGTTATATACATTTATTCTCTATCTTGAATATTAACCGAGATATTTGCATTTGTATTCTGCGTGTGGTCACCAGTAGGCTATGTTCGGACTTTCCGCCGAGAGCTCTGGTGGCCGTTTCCATAACTATTCGTCCCTCGTGAATAGGTTTAGAGGTTAGGTTAACTGTTTTTTGGGGCTAGAAACTACTGGGTTATTACGCCCTAAATAATGTTTTAGGTTTAGAGGTTTCTTACTACTACAGTTGTTATTAGGCAGATTTCTCTATTGTAAAACTTCACGTGGGAAATCTGCTTAGTTTACGCAGCCCCTGCGTGACGGACTTTTTGTTTTTCTGTATATTCCAAAACAAAAAAAGGTCTTTCAAGATTAGAATTGGGTAGTTTTTAATTAATACCTAATTTTAACAGGTTGTGAGGCGCATATGCCACTGATGCAGCCCTTCATCGCGGTCGGCACTTTGCCATTTATTCACAAAAGTAAAAATGCAGGAAGCCAGTTAATCAATTTCGAGAATTGTTTTTTTGTTTCGACTTAAAATTCAAATTGACGTCACTTAGGGCAAATTTTTTAATGACTTAATAAGCATTTATAAATTCCTTCTTGGCTCTGCTCGAAGGGTTTCAGGTTTACAGATACCTCATCAACCAAAACTGAAGGGGAATGTTGTTTCAGCATAACTTGTTATAATTTTCACAAACAAAGTAATCTTAGGGCACGCTGATTATCATAATTTTTCAAAATGAAATTAAATCAAGTGTTAAGAAACCACTTGTTAGATGGTTTACACTTCTCGCGGTAAAATGCAAACAGCCAATCAAACAAATAATAACCTATCCCATTACAAGCCGAAACCAATTAAAGTCACTTACATCTAAGAGGAGAAAATGACTTAAACGCTCTCACCACTTACTCGCCGGGTTTATAATGGTCTCTTGTATGGGGAATATAAATGGAAAGGTTAACGACTTAACGTGAACATATAATGGTTCTGAATATCAGCTGTGATTGATGATATTTTCAAATCATTTTTATCTTCTTTTTTATCCCCTACACAGTTATCTTTTTTCCTATTCACATGCTAGCCTTGATTAATAGGACTAGAGCCTGCCTTGTGTGAGTTGGATTATTGGGTGGGAGGAGTGGGGGGTCTTTGTGTATAGTAAGGGGACCTGTTGCACCTTACATGCTCCTAACAAACCACTCCTTTATATTTGATGTAATTGTCACATGAGTAAATATATGTCAAGTTGGGGATCAGCTGATTAATCAACTCCCGTTAAAGAATCATTTAGAATTACACTATTGGTTAGAACAATTATAATGCCATATTTTTGGTCATGTCTCCATGTATATACCCTTATATCTTTTAAAAGAGTTGACCTATATCCGCAAAATTCACCATACATTTGCATTTTAATTCTTTACTTTAGTAATAGTCATTTATACTTATATGCCATATTAGCAGATTTCCTTTACGGGAAATCAGCTATTTAGGTCGCACTCATGACGCGATTTCCGAAAACGTTCTTCAAATGTCCATCGATCCTACCCAGGAGATGACAAAAATGAGGTCCGTTCAAAACTGTATGTATATGTATATATATATATATATATATATATATATATATATATATATATATATATATATATGTCTGTTAACACTCTAGCGGTCCCAATTTTTGTTTATCGTCACCAAACTCGGTATTTAATCGTTTTATGTATTAATGTAAAAGGAAGATCAAGTTTGTTAATGGCTGAAATCGGACCAGTGGGAGGGGGTGCATTTTCGAAAATTCGAAATATCTCCATTATTATGCATCGGATCAAAACATTGTATAGAACCAATCTTATTGCAAATTAAATTTATTATAAATATTGTTATATACATTTATTCTCTATCTTGAATATTAACCGAGATATTAGCATTTTTATGAAGTCTATGGACATGTGGTGGAGGGGTATGTTCGGATTAGTTCGGCCGTTTCCGTTAACTGTTCGGCTCTGGTGGAAGCTTCTTCTAACCTTACCCGTCGTTTCTAACATTACCTTACCTTAGTTACTTTGTGAGATTTATGCAAATACGTTCTGTTAATCCGCCCCCCCCCCTTTTCTAGTTCTTGGACTACTAAAATTTGAGTTATTAAAATATAAATTATTCTTACAATTCAGAAGCCGTTTCAGTTGGGAATTTATTTTAAGTAACTGAAAGATTTCTCATTAACGTTTGTATTTACTCACGGTGGTGTTGTGTTACCAGTATGCAGATTTCTCTATTGTAAAACTTCACGTGGGAAATCTGCTTAGTTTACGCAGCCCCTGCGTGACGGACTTTTTTAGTTTCGCCGTATATTTGCCCATGCATTCATCTTATATGCCCGCATACGATTTGACCTATATCCACAAAATTCGGCATACATTTGTCATTTTAATTCTTTACTTTATTAATAGTCATTTATGCTAATTCGTCCTATTCTCTATTTGAGGTTGTCTAACTGTTGGTTGGAGGCGGCGCTCGTTGGTTTAGAAATGCCATCGTGTTTAATATTTAAATTTAAAAAGCCCGATTAGCTTATTATGTCTATCAGGACCTTGTATGCTTCTGGGATCAGTACCACTCTATTGTAATTTTCACAAGTATTTAATTGAACCTTTATCCAGGAAACAAAATGCGAGGTCTATAATCCTCCATATCCTCCTCTTCGTCTATAATCTTGTACATGATTGACCGATGCATCATACTCACTAATTATCCACCCGTTTCCTTGAACAGCTCACCCTGCCAACCTTCAGTCCCCTTTTCGACTCTTGATTTCGCCAATTGCCAGCTCCACATATAGGAAATCTGGCTTTTCATTCAGATCTTCAGCGTGATTCATAAATCCCGCTCTTCCACAATTCTTCAACTCGAACATATTTTTTCCCCTGACTTAAGTGCTAATTCCTATATTGCCAAATTGTTATTTTCATATTTAAGCATAGAACTAGCAGTGCTAAATGACTGAGTCTCTGAGACTTCTTTCTTTGCTTTCCTGGCAAGTTTATTTGGAAATGCCTTACATGTTTCGTGGGCATTAAAGTTTGAAGAATATTTGAATAATTGCTACAGGAAAGCTATTTGAAACTTCTTTAGTTCGATGTTTACATTGTGCTTTGGTAAATTTGTTTACTTTAATATTCCTGGACTAAATAACCTTCTAACTTAATTTTTCTTTTGCTCTAGGACAAGATGTTCCCATCAATGGTAGTTTCACCATTCTCAAGCCACCTTCCTTCTTGAATGGTTGTTATTTCATTCTGTAACCTCTGCTATTTCTATTATCTATAGGCATTAACAGCTGTCATTGTTTTAACCAGTTCATACTCTAGGAATTTTTGTTGGGTGGCCTGTTTATGAAATAAATACCATTGTACTTCAAAAATTCTAGTTGTTAATGGTGTTTACTTAATGTTTTTAAAGGTTTTACTCCCAAATTTTTCTCTCTGTTGGATGGAATCTAGATGCCTCTTTGCAAGTGTTCGACTATATTTCTCCATTGTACTTGACTCACCTGTCACTGATTTGATCTAACCCAATAAGAAGGTTCTCTTGTTGGCAAAACTCACTCTGTTGCATGAATGAATCCTTTTTTTGGGCTTTTACAGTCTCTTGTACCTGAATATCCTCACCCATTTACTGTAGGGTTTTGCTTTTTAAAGCCTCACTCCTTTCTTCATTGTTTTCTCACATTTCCCAATGAACCAGAGATTCTTTTTTATTCTTTTCCTGTGGCTGACTGGGCTTATCCATGTTCCTTAGTGTTACTCGTTGTGATAAATCTTATAGCCTAAAACCATTGGCTATAGTTCCCATAAATTACTTCTGCTGGCTTACAAGAGCATTGAAGGACTGCAGTCCAAGGCTTAGGTTTATTATTTATCTGATGGACGACTTGCGAATGCAGGGTTCCTGTAACTGGGATTTGATAGGACGATGACAAAGCCAAGGTCATTTATGTCTTTTGTACGAAAAAAGTAATATGTCTATTACACTTGCTTACATATATACATTCATACAGGTACCTATTTATATATTCACAATGACGAATAGGTAGGTCACCTGATCTTTTTTTTTTTTTTTTTTAAATTCAACAGTACCATTGTGCACAATGAATGTTTGTGATTTTCACTACAGGCCCTTCAAGTTAAGACTTTTAAAAGTTTTTTTTAGGAGGATTTCATGGAAGTTGGCTTAAAACTATTAATATTCTAATAACTGAAATTCATCTTATTGTTATAATCACAATTCTCTTTTCAGATATCTTACTCAATCGGAGTTGAAACTCAGAATGAAGAAGCTCTTCTACCTTCGAAATTCAACATCTCTACATTTGGGTATATTCCAACGACAATGCAGACTTTTGCTGTGACTCTCCCATGTTCTGGGCTCGTAGATGAAGAAGTTAACCTTGTCATATCTATTAATGTCACCCTTGGAAGAAACAACATAACTAGGTTGAACTTCAGGCGAAGGAAAATATGTCTCAGAGGTGAGTTAATACATATGTAACTCATTAACAATTGAACTATCACAATCGAGATAATTTTTGATATTAACAATGAGATCTTTTGGTTATTGGGGTATCAAAACAGCAAAGAAACCTTTTTATTGGTTCCATATACTGTTTCAACTAGCTGTTTTCAGCTTCAGCTTTAGTGCTAGGAAGTGTTGTTAGACCATTTTGGATAGGTGTAAACCGAGAAAGGAAGATAGCCACCCTCCTCTCAATAATTTGATCTAAAAAAAATTTAAAAAAAAATCAGTAATTAATAATCTAAATGATAATTATGTTGATAAGTTTAAATGTCTTGAAAACAAATTTACAAATTGGTTTATTTGAAAAGAGAATTGTATATGATTTTTACCCATAATATGAATTATACTCACTTTTTATACTGGTCCATTGTCCCCCACTTCCATCAAAATGAAATGTCCATTTGGTGAAAGAACCGTCCACCTCAAGTAAATTAAAAGTTGAGAATGAGATTCTTCCATGACCAAGGCAACAAATCTAGTTCAGTCCAAGGTTAAATTTCTAAATTATTTTTACTGATTTGATGTTCTATTCTTTAAGGAATTTCTAAATAGCTTTTCATTCCAGAAAACATCTAGAAATGCTAAAACTTCTTAAATTCTGTGACAACAGTATATTAAACCTTCTAAAATATGTCACCACTATCTTGTGTAACAATTCTGTAAGTCAAGAAACTTGCCAACAGAAATTTTTCTAATCACTGGATGATTTCCGGAAAAAAGAGAAAATATATTTACACTCAAATATATATATATATATATATATATATATATATACTTTAATTGTTATATAACTACAATTTATTATTAAATTCCAATTTCAGACTTAAGTGACATTGGGCCAGGGATTGGAGTGATGCAAGATGGACCCCAAGCTGAAGCTCCCGCAGCTGTGTATGTAGCTATTAGCTGTGCCTGTGCTTTAGCAACACTTCTTGCTGTAGCACTACTGGCCTGTTACCTCCGGACCAGCAAAGAGACCATACACAATTCAGGGTAATTTCCTATATATTGCTAACATTCGAGCTAAGTGGTTGTATTTTAGGAGAACTTTATATCAAAACATAAAGAACCATTCGTAGTAATAGTCAAAAAAAATACATTAAAAATTTTAAAATATTCGGGACATACTGAAATGTTCTAACATAAAAAAAAAATTAAAATTCTAGACCAACGTTTAATTATTTAATTCATCAAAAACATAGTTATCACTCGTGTTTATAAATATATATATATTTTTTATAACAAGGAAAATAACCAAATAAATAAAATTTTATCTACATTTTAACTGTGGTCCTACCCAGGTTCAAGAATAGATGCTAGGGGTACGACTTTGGGACCACTAATGGCAATTAGCAGATAGACTCAGCGGGATAGAACATTGCATGTAAAGTTACACATCTAAGCAGATGCCCCCAGTCTTTCAAGTTCTATATAAAAAATCACTATCTTTTTGGATTTTTTTTCTCTAACTAGAAGAGTTATCTTATGTGGATCATTTTAATGGCTTTCTTTTCCCAAGACATAACTAAATATAAATGATTGTTATTAGTCATCAATATATTAAATTCTATATCATTTGTTTCAAATAATTATTTTAATGAGCATTTTATATTTTTAAAGAAGTATTTCATCAACTGTCAAGCAGAACCGATCCACCCAAATTATTCAGCCCTTGAAGCAATTTATTTATCAATATGGTATTGGTATATAAATGATTAAAATTAATTTGTAAGGGTCAATACACTACAATAAACTTTGTTATAAACATCTTACATGTCTAAATTATCTACAAAAATTTAAAATTAAATTCTAAAAAAATATAAATTATATGAGAATAATTGAAACCATATAAAAAATATTATCAGATAAAAGTTAGAATCTCAAACAGGTCTCAGTTTTGATTATGTACAGACCAAGAAGTAGTTTTCATGGAGAACTTAAACAGATTGTAATCATTTAGGCTTTCTTTTTCTGTGAGATTGCTCTCTGTAATCTATTTTATCCATTTTTCTAATTTGTCAATTTTTAAATTATATTTACAACTACAATAAGCCAGGTATACTCATTTATCTACTCAATTTTTCCTTACTTTTAAGTTTCTAAGACCAGAAATTCATTATATTTTTAAATTTGTATTCAAATGTCATTTAATTTTCAGTTTGCTTAGAGAATCACGCCTAGGATCGAGCAGTAGTGGTCCATTTCTTGCACCGGCTCCTGTTTTAAGCTGTGGTTCCTCAAGTGGAAGCTGTGCCAGTTCTCGTCATCGTACAACTGCCAACATTCCTCCGGCTAATCCTCCTGACCTTCATCATAGGATTGCTCAGCTCACTATTCAGAGGTAACCTTTCTTGTAATTAAATTATTTATTTGCCATTTCAAATATCACCCTCAGTACATCATAAACATTCTAGTGCTTTAATATATGAATTAAGTCGGGTCATTCAGAGTTCGAAAATCCTTTGAGTACAATATTAAAAGTGGAGTAAGCATAGCTTAGTGGTAGCTGAAACAAAAAAGTCCGTTACGCAGGGGCTGCTAAAACTAAGCATATTTCCCAAGCGAAGGTTTACAATAGATAAATATACATGCTGGTAACACCGCCGCAAATACTTAGTGAATAAATAGAAACTGTAATGAGAAATCTTTCATGAGAAAGTTAATAACTCTAAAAAAAGGGGCTGAATTGTTAACAAACAGGCCAGCCAACCTGCGGAAAGAAAATCCATTATTGAAATATATCTGAATATGACACATTAATTTTATTGAAAACTATTTACTATAGCTAATGCTGTAATTTATAATGAATCAGAATAATTTTAATCCCAATTACCTAAATGTTAGTAATCTAAGAACAAAAGAAGGGGGGGGGGGATCAACAGAATGTATTTACATATATCTCACAAAGTTCAATGAAAACAATATTCCTATTTAACCTTGTAATAACGTGCTTCATGATACAACAGCTTATTATTAATATTACAGGAGTAGGAGTGGGGGTTTACTGAAAGCGGAAAACTATAAAATCCAAATATCTCGGTTAATATTCATGATACAGAAAATATGTATAGAACAATATTTATAGATCATTTAATTTGCAATAAGATTGGTTCTATACAATTTTTCTGATGTATAGTAAGGAGATATATAATTAATATAATTTTGAACAGACCTCATTTTCATCATCTGGGTAGGATCGATGGACATTTGAGGAAATTTTTCGAAAATCGCATCATGAGTACGGCCTCAATAGCTGATTTCCCTTAAGGGAAATCTGCTAAATGTGGGAGGGACTATTGTTTAGAAGGGACTATTGTTAAAAACATTATTAAAATTGGTGAAATGATGCAAATTATATACATTATTTAATTTTTAATATTTTTTTAAGGCTCAGGTTAGCCATGTGAGTTAAAGCATTAGCCTTAATCTCCATGGTAAAGCTTGAGTTGTGAGTTTGATTTTACCTGACCAATGGAAATTTATTTATTGGCAAAGTCATTAAATAAAATCCTTAGTTCCACCCTGCCAAAAAGATGGTGGTAACCTATTGATAACCCATCCTAATTAGCCTTAGTAGCACAAAGCACTACTAGGTTGGACAATAATTAACAACAATATTCATGATTTTAGTTTATTTTCATGGATTAATTAATATATAAAATATTAGTTTTATTCTTCTATGTGGTGCATGGTGAAGTGGGTGGCAAAAAGTCAAAATGACCGGTTTTTCCACATTTCAATACTTTTTATTATATGCACCAAATAAAAGAATAAAACTAAGATTTGATTACCAGGCCCCAACGTCCCTCCTGCCTCCACTACTTTATACACACATTAGTCTATTAATAGGTTTATTATTATTATTATATCGATGATTTTAAATTTGTTAGATTTTCTAAAACTATTTTTTCATTTATTTCTTATGTCATTTTATTTTTTAAACAATAAATGAAAACATTCTAAGGTTATATATTTGTTTTAGGTGCCGAGTAAGATTGAGAAGTATTGTTTTGGAGGGTACGTTTGGACGAGTTTATCGAGGAAGCTATACAGAAGAAGATGGCATTGAAGAAGAGGTCCTTGTTAAAACTGTAACAGGTATATTATATCTTTCGTTTTTAATGATGATAAATTGAACATTTTATTAATATTATGGGGGAGGTTTGTTAACAGAACTGTGACTGTCTTATAAATTATCAGGTAAGTTTTAATATTTTGAGTCAAGTGTGGTTTTTGGAATTTAGCCATATGTTGATATCATGATTGGAGTGACAGTGACAGAATATATCTTGTAATGGGCTTTTATGTTGATAACTAAATCATGGTACTTTCTTATCTCGGCGTAAGACTTACAGATATCCTCATCATTTGGGACAGTGGTATCAATCATTTTAGCTGCTTTTCCCCCCTTGTCAGTGACGAAAATATCAGACTTATTATAATGGACAGTATTATCCGTCATTATCGTTTTATCCAATTACAAAATTAAACGTTCTCTTAATATTTTATTTTTTTAATTAGGATTTGTGTTATTTGTAAGCATTATTGACTTCTTTCACATTTTAAGTTTTTGTCTGAGTTTCAAACTCTTTAATTGAGTAATTCAAACTCTTTAATTGTGTTTAATTCAATTATTAAATGGCCCCATTGGTTTCCCCTTTATTATTTTTTTTTATTATATAGTATTTATCAACTTTATTATCGAAAAGATAAATTAATGGGTTTTTACTGAATTTCCAAAAACCCTTCTGTGCTATAATTTAACAATCTAATCAATAATAATTTAACAATGTATTAGGTTTTTTTTTTTTTTTGTTTGGTTTTTAACAGAAACATAAATTTAGGATAGTATTATCAAGACAGAGTGAAAACCATTGTGATTAATTTTACAATATTTGTCTTCTTCAGTTTCGAAAAATGCTGTCATATTAGAAGAAAAAAAATTTCTTCGTGCCATGCAATGCTATTTAATTTGTCTAAATGTATTCCTTTTGAATTTAGTGGTAGAAAAATTTAATTAGCCATTGAAAACAAATTAATGAATGAAAATGGATTTAATTTTATCCCACTATATGCTGCTATTTATACAAACAAAATTTACAAGTATGTAAGAAATTCATATATTTGGTTGAATAGCCCATATCACCACGCCCCTCACGCCACGGCCCTGAATTCCCTTTTACATCATGGTGTCAAACTAGAAATTGCTGTTTCTATTCAAAAAGCTACTAGATGTCCTCATGATGCTGAGTGGACATTGGAGGAAGTATTCTTATTTATATAATCCTATGCAGAAGATACGTTAGAAACTGGGTAACTACAGAACCAAATTAAATTTAGTGTGCATTCCTTGGCCATGAACTCAGCATGTCTGTACAATAATTGAATGTGTAATCCAGTTAATCACTATCCAATCCCTGGTTGTATGAGTAATCTATTCAGCACACCCCGCTTCCAGGTATATAATCAAAGTATTAACTACACCTCCCAGCTTAAAAAACCATGTAATCATATTTTGCTTTAAAACTCTACCCCATTAACAGTTTTGTGAACATGACATTTGCCCTACATTCAATTTGAATTTAAGAACATAGCACAGTAAATTCTGACTCATGAATTTTGAAAATTTTAAAAAAAAAATTGCAAATACAGAGTGGAAGATTACCTAAACATGAAATTGCTAATCTTGATTAGAAGAACGAGTTAAAATTTTCTTATATATGGGTTTAATAATCTTCTTTATACTAATAATATGTGAAATATTCAATTATTTTTAATATTAATGTATTTTTTTATTTCAGATCAAGCCAGCTCAAATCAGATTTCGCTTCTTCTCCAAGAAGGAATGGCTATGTATGGATTAAGTCATAAGAACATTCTTTCTATTTTGGGAGTGTCAATTGAAGATCATACAGCACCGTTTCTCATTTACCCACATCAAGGTTACACTAATCTGAAAAGGTTAGATACTTTTCCATTCATTTCCTTTGTTCTGATGAGTAGTTTTGGTTTTAATTTTTTGGGACACCCAACAAAATTCTTAACAACTAATATATGAAAGTAAAAATAAAAAGTTGGAGCCTTTGAAAAAAAAAAAATAATCTAATCCTTGACCCTGAATGAAAACTTTTTTTTTTTTGGCAGCCATTGGTTAGTCTAATAGACTGATTTTTATTAATTTATTAAATATGTTCTAACCAAATGAGGGTACCTAGTGTAGAAATATTAGAGTTAATACATAAATACAGAGTGACAATTAAATTTATGTAGTGATAAATAATCTAATAAATTTTCATATGGCATATCATTTAAGTTGAAATGGAGCATAGAGTTTTAGTCGGCATATATTTTGAATATACATTTGCCATTGTTTCGGTGAAAATTAAGCCAATGTTTTAAAGGTAAAGTTAATTTGTATTATATGATATAAAAACATGTAAAAAGGGTGGCAAACCATAGATAACCTGTCCCGATTAGCCTGAGTAGCATTAAGTGGATGTAACAAACAGCGACATAAAAACAGATAATTTGTTAGCACTTTTTAATGTTATTTATTAATACTAATTTAATGCTGCTAAGGTTAATCAGTCCAGGCTATCTACCACCCTTTCTAGCTAGGGAAACGTTAGGATTTTTTATTTAATGAGTTTGTCCTTAAATAAATCACTTTTTTTCTTCCACAAGTTTACAAAGGGTATAAATGCTCTTTAGCATTTTGAAAACATCTCACTTGCAAAAATGTTGATACTCTAATAGTAGATATATTTTGAAAATGAATGAACACCATTCAAAAAGATAATGTTATAAACTATCAAGATGTTCCTATAAACTGTTTATTATTTCAGGTTCCTCCAAAAATGCAAATTATGTCCAGAGGGAGTTGCACACACCCTAACTACACAAGAAGTTGTTGATATGGCTCTTCAGATTATTGCTGGCATGCAATACTTACATAAGAAACGGCTCCTACATAAGGATTTGGCAACTAGGAACTGTGTGTAAGTGTCTATACTATTCCAGCTTAAATTTTTGGCAACTATCTATCTATTGCTGTGAGGAACAATTAATTTAAGTGAAGGAACACATATATTTGCATTCAATACTTTATTAATTGTTCATTACAAAATCATGTAGCGATCACAGTATGAAATTACCAGACCTTTAATGGATGCTCTCAAAACACATAAAAAGATACCTATAAGAGAAAGATGCCTACAATACCATAAGGAACTATATTTTTTGTAATATCCATTTTAGTAGGGTTTAAGATCACCAAATTTTTCCTTCTTTTAAATGAACATTTAATTTCAAGAGCATTTATTTATTGTTGAACATTCTCAGTATCAGATCTGAAGCCTGTCCTATATAAAGAACAACTATTTGAACAAGCCTTTGTTTCAATGATACAATTCTGAAATCACATTATGTAAAAGGCCCAGTTGCTGGCACAGTTAACGTTATTTTTCCAGTATTGAAACTTTGGAAAATTGTACACTAATGCTACAAATTCCGCTCAAATATTTTAATTTCAATCATGAGCCCTACTCTCATGATTTCAAGGTTAAATTACTTAAGTTTAAAGGACAAATGCCTAAATAAACAAAAATATTTGAAAAAGCTGTAGGCATCAGTAGTAACCCTCATTATCCATCGTAATTGGCACCAAAAAGGACCAGTAGCCCCAACATCCATAGAAATACTGAAATATATGTTTTAAACATTATATTTGATCAAAACAACTTTAAAAAGAAAGATCTTTTTTTATTTGCCATCACCAAATAATATAAGATCAGCACAATATGTGTGAATATGTCATCATGATTGATATTTAATATATTTTACTAATTTTACATGTTCTATTAATAAAGGTCGTGAGAATGTTCAGGAATGTCATGAATGAGGATTGAAAGCAATTTTCTCAATTTTCCCCATTGTGAATTGGTTTTAGGTGACTTAGGGACACATAGTAGTGAAATAATTTAGTAATTGATCTGAGTTAGAACTAAACCCTGTTTATCAATAGTTCACGGAGGGTCAGCTTGCCTCTGTTCATAGTTTAGTACTAGGTAGATACTATTAATTATTTATTTTGCTTAAAAAATTTGTCTTATTTATATTTTCTTCATTTCCAGTGTTGATGATAAACTTCGAGTTCAGATCACTGACAATGCTCTTTCTAGAGATTTATTCCCTGCTGACTACCATTGCCTAGGGGACAATGAAAACAGACCTGTTAAATGGTTAGCAATTGAAAGCCTAACACTTAAGACCTTTTCAACTTCATCAGATGTGGTATGTACTTTTTTAGTTCTCCTTATTACATAGTTTTCTACATTTTCCTTCGTTTCTTAAAAAAAAAACAGATATTGAAATTTTTTTTTCACTATTTTATTTAACCAAATCTCATTCATTAATTAACTGAATTGTTTTAGTGGTCATTTGGAGTCCTTTTATGGGAGTTAACAACACTAGCACAGCAGCCCTATGTTGAAATTGATCCTTTTGAAGTTGCAGCTTACCTTCAAGATGGCTATAGACTTGCCCAGCCAGTCAATTGTCCAGATGAATTGTAAGAAAAATTTTCATTTTACTTTTTTATTTCAATTATACACTTTTAACTTCAATACAAACTTGTAACGTTCATTTGTTATCAAGTGAATTTACTTCTATTACAAAATATAGTAGTCCACATAATATGGCGTCTATGTAATTGCTAACCTGTTGGATTTTAGTGGGTGTCCACATACCTTGAAGGTCAATAGGAAAGTAAATGTGCATTGTGGTATATTAGAATATTATTAAAAATCAAGACACAAATGCAAAACATATAGCAAAAGATAAATTGGTGGCTCAAATCATAAAAGTATATAATAATTACATTAACCTGAACCTTATTTTTGAATGTAGATTAACACTATAGTACATAAACGTGGGCTTACTTTTTCATATAGATCCACCTCCAAATGTGCAAATAAATGCAAATGTTTTATTTGCATTTATTTGAAAGTTAATTTGTGAATAAATATCACTTATAATTAATGAATAACAATAATTCGTAACAGAAACCTAAAAAAAATTACAGACTTGGTTAAATTGGGTGAGACTTTGACAGGAACAGGCTATTCAGAGAGCAGAAAGTTGTGGGTATTGCCACTAGTATTCATTCTCCCCACATTCCTGGTTTTAGTAAATTAATTTTTTCGGGGGCCAACAGTGCCCGAAACTTGTAAGCACATCCAATAAAATTCTCTATAAGAAGAATTAAGAAACCATTCTTTAGCCAATACCCAACAATCCTCTACTAGCTTGTTTTAAATTAATTTTTTTTAAGTCGAAAGTATTTGATTAAATTATTTTGTTATCAGATCTATGAGAGACACATAGAAAAAAAGCTTGCCATAATATTGTAAATGCAATGAAAAAACTTTGATTCAACAGCTATTGAAAGGGCTCGCTACTCCACCACTGTGCCCCATAAGTAAAATAATTAAATTTGGCATTCTCCTGTGAGCATGAGGGAAATGCTCATGCCTTGACCAATGCACTGGGTTAATTCTTCCCGAGATGCTTATCGATGTAGAAAATAATTTATCTAGATCAATAAACAAGGACTCTCCTTTCTCCCCTCCCCCGAACATCAAGAAGGGTTGCACACAAAACAATACACAATCAATTTCAAGCTTTGGTTATAGAAAAATATTTATATACAAAAATAAATTAGCAATCAGAGCATCAAAATTTAGCCAATATGTCGCAAGATATTGCAGATAAAATTTTGCACTAAGAATACGCTATATGATATTGATGATAGTTTGAAGTATAAAATTACTTTTAGTACTAATGTGCTAATGTTATTACTAGATTCAGCCATCTAATGTTTTGGTTTTACTGTCACTATTTAGTCTATCTAATTTCCTCAATATATGTGATCTTTTTTCTCTCTCATTTTTTTTTTATGTACATGATTTGTCATATTCCTCAAATCCTTCCCTCAAAAAAGTCTTACACTTCAAAATGAAAATTTTGGATTAACTTCATAAAGAATTACTATTTCCAACCATAAACTAGTTTCTTATTTTTCTAGATAAATACATATAATTTGAGAAATATGAAAACAAGATCGTCCAAGCCTTTATAAGCTTAACCCATTTTGGAAGGCTCACACCTCCTGAGCCTTTCTACTGTATTTCTAAAAACTCTGGTGTTGACCTTTCCAGTGAGATATACACCGCCAGCATATTTTCTCAAACAAGTTTGAAGTGTTAGCAATATAGGATGTGTGTATGTTTAGCTTGAGTAAATATGCTTCTTTTCCTTCTGATTTTTTTTTTTTTTTTCATTTGACTTTAATATAGTCATTTTGAATCTAAACATCATTATTACACCCATTTAACCTATATAATTTCAAATTTTAATATTAGATGTTTAGTCAGTGGGATTACTATACAAAGTTGCTTCTATGCTTCAATGTCGGCCAACAAAACATCATTGATAACACACTGCTCTTGTAAAAACTACACTGTATTAATAGAACTTTTTAAAACTTGTAATAACCTTTAACGTTATGAATATGTACTTTTAAAAAATCGTGATCCGTCCCCATTAAGTCCGTATTTCTTGTAAATAGTAAACTTTTGGTTTTACATTTATACTGTCTGAGGCTGGTGCAACTTTTTGAAAAATACATTTCTTTCTAAGCTGGCTGATCCCTAGCTTCCTCTAACAATACAAAGTTTAATATTCAACTATTAATATTTCATGAATTTCACTGTGATTTTTGTTTTACTGATTTGGTGGATTTTTCTTTAGATTTGCTGTCATGGCATATTGCTGGGCTATGAGTCCTGATGAGCGACCAACCTTTTCCCAGCTACAAGTTTGCTTGCAGGAATTTTATGCCCAGTTGACAAGATATGTTTAACACAGTCAATTCTCTTTACATATCGGATGTACTTCCTTATAAGATGAGTTCAAATTGAAATATTTACCTTTGAATACGATGTTTCTACTGAATAATAAATAATGATAAAAAATATGTCATTTAAATAATGAACAAGAATTTGAAAGCTTTGATCATTTCAATAATTTAAAGGATACTTGATTAATCCTTTAATTAGGCTATGACTCCATACTCCCAGAAAGGAATTACATCCTTGAATATTATAAGTATTTATTTTACTGTAAATTATTGTATGTTTTTAATTGTAATATATGTGTATGAATTTTATAGTGAAATATATGTGGTTGAGTGTTAATTGTAAAGAGAATTTATTATGAGACATATATTAAATTTGTGATATTGTTAAGTATTAAATTATAACTATAGTATTTTATTTTCTGACTATAAATGTGTTGATATGTAAATAAGTGTTTCCTTGTCAATTGTTTGTAGATGCCATATGCTGGCAATCTTTTAGAATTAAATACTATATATATGTAGATTTTACAATATAATTAATATAAGTAAAAATTAGTGTTTACTTCTGTCAGTTCATCTGTAAGAGAAAAGTGTATTTAAAGTTGTTTCTGTAAAGTATAAAAAGTTTTGCAAAAGGTATTTGAAGAGATTCATTGACATATTTGCAGTT
This sequence comes from Riptortus pedestris, assembly GCA_019009955.1. NCBI lineage: Eukaryota > Metazoa > Arthropoda > Insecta > Hemiptera > Alydidae > Riptortus > Riptortus pedestris. Next base: position 107,403,490 of record CM032232.1, read on the forward strand.
TTGACTTATTTTTGAAAATCTATTATACTCTTCAATAAAACTCCAAAATATGTTCTACGTATTTTAAGTAGAATTTTAAAGAAACTACAGAAGCTGTAAATGAAATTTAAAAAAAAAAAAACATTTGTTTAGAATAATATTCATAGATCATGACTTTTTATAAAATGTTTGAAGACTCATTCTCTGCAAGTGATAAACTTGTTAGTTATGCTATAGACTTCACAGTCATTTATTCTGACACAGGTGTCATTCTCATATGCTATCAATAGGGTCTGAACAATTATGGTTTTTGTTGATTATTCAGTCCAAAACTGGAAAGATTTCACACCTTCACTCTGATGAGTGCTTGTTGGTTAGGGAACTTCACAAATATCGCAAAATATTTCTCACCTAGTTCTTGGCATTACTAAGTATGAAGTCTAATTTTTTGAGGAATAGTGATGCAAGCCGGTCTAATTGTATTTGCGTTTGCATAACTATTTCCTCAGGGTAAACCCTATCTTTATCTCAAGTTTATTCTGACACTTAATTTAAACTTAGGTTTAAATGTTTTAATTAAAAATAATTTAAGCACAATCTTCCATAAAGGGTTAATGCCATTAAACAAGAATTTTATTAGGGTGATACGTTAAATATATATAACTATGTTTGTCTTAATCAAGCTCACACTTTTTTAAGGATTTCCTGAAACTTCTCGAAAAGTAAATACACCAGGTTTCAACTCCTATAAGAGATTTTAATGGATCTTATAGCTGGATAATTTCTAAAAGATTTCAAGTTATGCTGAGGTTCCATCAATACTCTTCTTGGCTACATACCAAATTTCTTGGCTTTTATATGTAGTGTTGATCTTACAATATTTCCCAATATTACAGTTGCTCAGCTTTCACCAGTAGTGTCAATGGTTATCTCAGGATTTTCTCTAATTTTTTAATTGACTTCTTCAGGTTTTGGGAGAATGACTTTTGGCAGCTCCAAATGCCACAGACCATTCTGCCAACATATGATGAAGCCAAATGGAATAATGAGGAATATCATGAAACAAAATTGAAGCTACTGGGATTTTGTCTATTGTTTTTATCATTTGTTTTGGATATTGATATTAGTATTTCCTGGTTAAGAATTTGGGATCAAAACATATTTTCTCATTACAAAATTCTGCATTCTGAGTGGAAAGAGATTTGATGTTTTCCTTATATTATGAGAATTGGTAAGTAAACATCATAGCCCAGTTTTCAACAGTAGAGAGTTGTCTACTCTTGTGGACTTTAGAATCATCAATTTATATTTCTAAGAATCTTAATTTGATTAGCATTTTCTTCTATATTTTGTTATAGATAATGTGAAATCAAATCCTCCTCTATTGGTAAATGAATAAAGATGAATAAATTAACATGGTGATTAATAAGGAAACATGACTTTTTGTGGAACTTGAAATTAAAATTAATATTGATTAAGTAGTAAGGTTTTTAATTGTTAGAATACTTACAAATTCTCCTCTAAACAATTTTTCTGGTGGTATGATAATATACTAGAAATAGATCCAAATTAGTTCTTTGTAGTTTTGAAAAATACTCATAATGTGTTATATGTGGATGCTAACTTAGATTTTATCACATTTGATGTCTCGTATACTCTTGATATTTTCAGAATAAAACAACTATTAACTGAAACTATTAGAAATAGTTATATACATCCAGAGCTAAACTACTCAAAATGGTTGAACATTGCAAAAAATGAAATCATTAACAAATGGAAAAATTTCATGCCAGATTATCCATACGCAATCTCAGAAAAGAATGAAAAATCTGTTGAATAAATTTTACAGATTTTATTTAAAGTGCTTGCACTTTAGAAAGTTTTAAACATAGCTACTATCAGCCGTTATTTATTACAATAAATTATTTTTTTTTGTTTTTGATACATGTTTCTAAAATCTTTAAAAGTTTTAATTTCTAAATATTTATCCAAAAAAATAGAACTTGATTTTTAAATCATCTTTGCAATTTATTCGGTCATTATCAATATTTTTTTAAAATTTATTTGTTTAATATAAATTTTTCAGGAAATATCTTGTAGGGAATATGTGCTGGGTTGCTTTTTAAAGTGCACACCATATTTCGAATAAATATGTTTTGGGGGTTTTCATTGCTTACTGAGATTGCTGAATATGGCTAAAGTGTAGTTTAGTCCCCCCCTAGCTACCATCTTGTTTCGTTATAATCCCCGCCCTCATTAAAACCACCGATGGCGTATTTTGAAAATTTTAAAGTGTTAAAAAATATAAAGTTAGAACAAAATGGCCGCCGTCGTCATCATGCGCCACCAAGGGGGGACTAAAATACACTTTCACCCTGAATATCAGTGTTTTTCTTGCTCCATATTAACCCTTCTTTTTAATAGCCATAGTACATGCATATTACTTCTGGAGTTTGTAATTATTGAAAGTAAGAATTGTAGATTGTAAGTATTGAGTATAAAATAAGAATTTATATTAAATAACTTGCCTTCCATGATGGTTCATCCTGTTCTTAGTAACATTATCATTTAATTTCTTGAAATTTGATGCTGTCTGCTCTCGTTACATGTTTGACTTATTCAATGTGTTTCAACACCTCTGAAGTTCACAATTAAGTATTTTTAAGTGATTTATCAAAGAAAATTTTGATTAAAATTACACATTTTGGTACTTGAAATTGATTTTTGTTTTTAGCTCTTTTCTGTAATCTATTTTGCTGTTTGTCTGTGATTTTGGCAATTAATATTTGTCATCTCAATTATTTTTGAAAAAAGTTACATTTTTTTTTTTTTTTACTTACTATACTTTTATATTAGTCAAGATTATTTTATAAGGGAACAAGAGTTTATTTGAGAACTACATTAGATGTCCATCTTATAATCTTGAATAATTGACTGCTCTTATTTCTTTTATAACTGTTATTGCTTAAGTCTTCCAGGATATTACTTGTTTTACTTTCTTAAATTTAGAAAATATTTTACTTTATTTTATCTATTATAATTAAATTAAAAAAAGACTGATCATTGTCTTCTTGCAGCAAACAAAATTGAATTAATTAATTTTACTATGAAAATAGGTTCATAATGAAATTAATGTTTGATGTATTTATATATTATATGTATAGTTTATTGTCCTATTTATTTAAATGTTTGTATTTTGAGTGTGTATATTCATAAATTTCTATGTTTATATTAATGATTATGTTTAGTATTTTGTGATCTCATTTTGTATATATTGTATATTCTGGAATATTTTTTATAATATTTTGTTGGTGAAACGCCAGTGGTTCTGTTGTATAGAATGTAAATTATAAAATATATCATGTGATCCTAATTTATAAAATGTTTTATTTTAATGTTTTCCCTTAATCGAATGTAAATAAGTCTTTTGTTGCAAGTTACTAGGTTTTGGTTCAGTAAAAAGAATTGAAGAGTGCCAAAATTTGTAAATTCTTCAAAGATACCTTAAAAACAGTAGTTACTTGTTAGTTATTTGAGGTTCCTAATCATCCAAATTAAATTAGAAATAGTTATTTATTATACAAGTGACGAAAGTAGATCATTTTACAACTTGAGTGAAACATTTACCCACACGAGCGAAGCGAGAGTGGTATTTTCACGAGAGTTGTAAATTCTACTTTTGTCATGAGTGTAATATTAAATTTTTTCTGTAATCGTGTAATACATGATCAGATCTAACCAGAATATGAACAAAATTAGGATGTTGTGAAGATTATAGTATGTTGTTGGTAGGTTATAAGCATGGTTGTGAAAGGTTATAAGCATAGTTATAAAACAACTAGTGATGATTGTGAAGTAGTGCAGTTATAAACAAGTGCAGGTTATAAACAAGGAAGGTAATTATTATTATATTTAAATTTTAAAAAATATTGATTATTTCCACCAATAATTCATTCACATTTCAATTTATTTTGTTAAAATAAATTCTTACAATGTTAAGAAACATTTAAAAGCATTTAATTTCCAACTTCAAATTATTTTTTAATTTATACTTATTACTAATTAAGAAGGCAATTCACTTTCTTCACTTGTGAAGAAAGTGATTACTTTCTTCACTCTATTGCAAAATGTTTCACTTTCTTCACTCATTTCAGTTTAGTAATGTTACCATTATTCAACGATTACAGAAAAAATACTTTTTATTGCTGCTTAGAGCTTGAGCATCATTAGAAATGATCCATTAGAAGGACTCATGAACTATCATAGTTGTTTTAGACAATAATAAAATAAATAAAACAAAACAGGAATTAAATAAGTCAATAATGTTTGTTCAACTAAACACTCCTATCCATATAAATCGGTATCACATGTATGATATAGAAGATTTTGTCAACCATCTGTTCAATGAGATTAGATCTCTTTTCATTATTGATACCTCCAGTAATCTTCCCCTATAACCCTGCACACAAAAATATTCTCTTCTTTGAGATGATTAAATTACTAAATTCTACTCAAAATGTTAATAAATTTATGTACTTCGTAATTTTTTTCATATTAGTCATTCTTTTGAGATATTTGGAATTAACACTTCCAAATTAAAAACGCTCTCAAGTAATAGCTCTGAAACTAAATCTCTGATCCAAAAAAAGAAGGTCTTTCAAGCACGAGTTGTGTAATTAGGAATTTTCTTTAGGTGCCCAGTTAAGAAGGAATACCTCTTACATATTTTTTATTTGAGAGAGAAATTGTTTTCACTAATCCTTAAATACTTTATCTGATAGCAGGTAAGTGAAATATAAAGCTAAGTACCTAAAAGGGCAAAGATGTGTAGATTTGAAGAAACAAAAAAAAAAAAAACATTATTAAAACCAGGCAAACAATATTGCTAAATTATAAAATTCTCGATTTACATATAATCACGTTTGAAAAATAAGTGCGCAGTTATTATGTGAAAATACTTAAACCAGGTAGTTTCAATAGTAAAAAACAAAACTTTTATTGTTTTACCATTTATTAAATAACATGTATGCATAATTCTTTTATTTTAAATTATACTGATGCGAGAGCATATCTCATTTTTTGAACTCATTCACCATATTTTGAGAAGACTTGATGGAATTTTGGTGTAATTTCATCTTGTCACCACCCTCAACAGTGCCTTTCTTACAAGAAGATCTCTAAAATGTATAGAAATTAAATTGAGATGAATTTATTTGCTTAATCAAATAATATTAGGAAATCAAAATCAGTTTGTGGAATACAATGGTCCACTAGTTCTCTTTATAATCCCCCCCCCAAGACAAAAATATATCGAGGAGCATTCAAAATTACATAAAAATCTAAGCAAGTTATGTCCTTCAATTAACTCTGACTTAATTTTTTTTTTTTTGTTTTCATTCTAAAAATGTTCATCTTCTTTTAGGGAAGGTCCGGAGCGCCCCAGTTTCATGAAACTTAACATTTATAGTTAATAACTGAATGTACATCTTTTAATCATAAAGTGTGTAGAACATAAAAAGAGAATTCTTAGTATAATCGAATAAATGTGGATTTTGTTGCAAATATTAAAAAAAAAAAAAAAAAATTGTCTCATGAAAGATTAATTTTTTTCCAAATTTTTGCACTACACTACAAGAGTATGATTTTTTTTTTTTTTTAAGAAAAAGAAATTGAGAACTGTAAAATAAAATTAATAGCTGGTAGAACTAGTGTTATTGAGGTTACAGAATGTTGAAGAACAACAGACTTCATTTCTAGCATCAAAGAAATTTTCCTGTTGAAACATGAAACTCTAGTATTAGAGGTAGGACGGCATTTCTGAAGGAGTTACAGAGTTCCTAATCATTGAAAGAGGCTATCTGATTAATAAAAACTTTAAACCCTACAGTAAGCACACACGTCACAAGATTTAAGCGGACTGTGTATTGATTTTATATATATATATATATATATATATATATATATATATATATATATATTATTGCAAAATTGGTTTGTATAGTATAGTGGTAGTAGTAGTAGTATAAGAATTTGCCTGAGCAGAACATCCCATAGGTCTCATCATAAATTAAAATCATTGGCATTGACCAGATAAGAAAAAGAAGATTCAGTCATTAATGACGAGTTCACAATCAGTTCTATTCCATCATAAGCATCAAGTAAGATCTGGAAGAGTTTAGGTATAAGGTTGAATATCTAAATTATTGGGTATCTCACTGAGTTCAGGTATGTATGGGGGGGGGGGAATAGTAAGAAGGTAAGCCCAGGCAAAGATGACTAAATCTTGATTAGAGAAGTCTGGACAAGAAATGATCAACGAATCCAGAACAATATTTTTCTGGTGATTAAAAAGTTACGGGTATAGGACTGAAATGTGAACTGATAGCTTAAACCGTTTTATTTGTGATATCATCTATAATAATGGAGCATTTCATTAAACATTCCATATTTAAAAAACAAAACAACACAGGGGTTCATATTAGCCACCTGAGTAAAAGCGTTGGCCTTAACTTTACATGGTAATTCTAGAAAGGCGAGTTTGATTCCGGCCTGGACAATAGGAATTTATTTAGCGACAAACTCATTAAATAAAATATGTAGATCCACCCTGGCTACGCATTTTATTTAATGAGTGATTTAGTCACTAAATAAATTCCTATTGCCCATGCTAGAATTGAACTTGTCACTCTAGGATTACCATATGAGGTTAAGGGCAACGCTTTAACTCACATGGCTAACCACCCAGTACCTCCAGTTGCCGGGTAACCCATGACCCTATGTTCCATTATACCCACACACGCTCACAACACTCTCTTAAAATGGAACAAGAGAGTTCAGTAGAAGAGGAGCTGTGAGAACAACCCTGGAAAGTCACTCTGACTACTTGAAACAAAATAGTTTATCGCTACTGGGTCTCAGACAAAAAAAAGACATGTCTAAACTTTGCCCCTGGTTATTAATTTAAAAGACAAATTAAATCAAAATATTGTAAATATTATATACTTGTGTTGAGAAATTGTTCAGTCCATATGTAATTTGTGAAATCTCTTAGAGGCCAATATTGCCTGTTGATCGACCAATACAGTGTTACTCTAGCATATTCGTTACTCGAGCTATAGACTTATCCAAAAAGGTAGGATTGTTTATAATAAACAAAGAAAGGTCCTGCACATTTTTTATATCTTTAATAGTTACCAAGAATTGTTGAGTTATTTTGTGATCTCATACTTTTCCTTTCGTCCCCCTCAAGCATTTATATTGCTTAAGGAACGTATATCTACAAATTTCAAGGATAAATGGACTTTTGAAAGTAATTGTAAGCGGATACAGACCCATGTGTGTAAGGTCATCAAAATGAAAATTATTTGTTCGTGGGGTAAGTTTTACTTTAGCAGTGTAATTAAAAAAATAATAAATTTAATTTTGTTGTGGATTTCCAAACTATTAATTCAGCCAATGAATATTAATGATATCTGATTATTTTAGAGCTATAAATGTCCTGAAGTGTCACCACCTTTAAACTCTTTTTATTAAGAACGGAATTTAAAGTATTTGTAACGCAAAGTATGCACAAAAAAGTCAGTCATGCAGAAAATCCGTTAACTAAACAGATTTCCCACTTGCTGGCCACATTGCTGATCTGTGACCATGTACTCTCAATTTTCCTGTAATGTCTAAGCTAAAAAAGTCTGTTACGCAAGGGCTGCATAAACTAAGTAGATTTTTCATGTGGAGTTTTAAAATTGATAAATCTACATACTGGTAACACTTAAAACCACCGTGAATATTAAGTGAATAAATATAAATGGTAATGAGAAATCTTTCAGTCAATTTTAATAACCTCCCAATGGGAAAGCGTCTGAATTGTAAACAAACAAGTCGGGCAACCACTCAGAGCTGAGCAGATAGATAGAAATATTCTATCAAAACTAGATCAATCCACCAACAGCAAAATACTGCTGTGTAACGACTCACTTAGTTCCTTACTCTCCATAGGAAATCTTTACAATCACACCCACTTATTACACAAATCTACACAGTCTACACGATTATAACATAATTATGATGTGTCTGTCTGGACATACAGACATAAAACAAAGTACTGACATCGACAGACAAGCTAAATTAGCAGCCAGAAAAAGAACTGTGGACATTTATAGGCTGACTGCACAAGACATGAAACCTGTAATTAAAACAGATGTACTCAATGGCTGGACAACCGACTGGTATAAAACTGATAACAAACTCCAAGAAATCTTAGACAACCCAAACAAAGGAAAATCTAACCAGACAAGATCAAGTGGTGTTGACTAGGCTTAAAATCGGACATTCACTACTTACACATTCATACCTCATAAACCGTAAAGACCGACCGACATGCACTCACTGTAACACAGCACTGACCATTAAACATCTCCTGACTGACTGCAGACTACGTGAACATGTGATCTTACCGAACGACTTACACAAATTATTGACAGAAGGTAGCCCACATATAATCACACTCTTTAACTACTTGAAGACAACTGGCATTTACAACAAACTTTAAAACTCACCTACCCCACTCATTCCCCAACGTTTTATATCTCTGTATAATACATTTTTAATCTTGTGTCTTAGACTTCCATCACCCTCATGCCAGGATTTATCTCAAAATTTATAGTTTCACATAGCTTTATTTTAACATTTCCTTAATTTTATTTCCATATATTTTACACTATGTTTTAATAATTTTGGAAACATTTTTTCCTTATTTTATAATTTTAATTTAGAGAATTCAAATAAATATTACTGAGCGACATTGCCTAGTTGCGGAGCTCTTCAAATAAATAATAAATAAATATATTTATTTATCGGAACTCGTCTTCTTCTCTTGTATATCCTTCATTTTCTTGGTAGATTGGGTGTACTTTTGAAGAACGTTTTCGAAAATCGCGTCACAACCGCAATGGTTGATTTCTCTTGAGTTAAATCTGCAAATAAAAATATGATATTTTCGTTCACAATAATTCTTGATGGAAATACTTATTGAAACAGCAGCATTGGATGTTTTAGGGTAGGGAATTCATAATCACCAAATCCACATATAATGCGAAATAAGATGAATAATCTTATAAAATTGTACTGAGTGTACATTGATTTTTTTCATTTCACGATAAGTTCGTCTCGCAGAAATTAAAAATAGCGATATTTCGAGCGGCTGAACCGAACTTAACAAATAGTAGCATTAATTCTTCCATGATTATAAGAGAGTAACCCGAATTATAAACGAGATATACGCTATAGCGCAATTTTATACAAACGAAATTCTCGTTGTATTTTAACAAAGAATAAACGAGATATACATTATAAACTAAACCAACAAAATTTGTTTAATTTGTAATGAGATTGGTTCTATACACCTTTTTGATCAGACGTATAGTAATTTGGGTAGAAATATTGATATGCTCAACAATTCTTTCCATCATGAACTCCCAGGTACCTCACCTGGAAAAATTAATTGAAATCTATGTTAATATTTTGTCCTTAATAATTCAAATCTATGCACAGGAGACGGGAAATATGATAATATGGAGGACAGTGAAGTCTTACATAAAAAATTAATTTTATTATTAACAAATGCCAACAACGGGTATTACCCTAAACACTGGGACGGGTAAATGTCAAAATATTGTGCAAAGCAAAGCCTTGCCAAAAAAATATCATCACCATTCAGACTCAAATCAATTCCCGGGCGAAGCCGGGTATCTGAGCTAGTAATCTTATAAAATGACTGAGTGGAGTCCTTTTCATTTTCAAAAAGTCCGTCATGCAGGGGCTGCGTAAACAGCAGATTTCCCTCTTGCTGATATGACACACTATTGATCTCATCTTACCCTATATTCACCCGCCCCCCCCCTCTATTTCTGGTACGATTTCAGCCATTAATGAATATGAATATTAGAGTTGAATCTCACACAGAAGTCCAATGAAGACAAAATTTGGTATTCAACCTTCATATAAAGAGGCTCATGTTATAATAGGTTATTGTTAATATGATATGAGTAGAATTTAATAATCCAGATAGTAAAAACATATACTACAGCATTTATAGAACATATAATTTGCAATGAGATAGACTATATACAATTTTTCGATCCAACGTATTAATTAATTATTATTTATTAACGTCCACTTTATGCAACTTAGGCTAATCGGGACGGGTTATCTACAGGTTACCACCCTTTTCTAGCCAGGGGTGGGACTAAGGATTTTATTTAATGAATTCCGTCACTAAATAAATTCCTATTGTCTAGGTGGGAATCGAACTTGCCACTCTAGGTTTACCATGTGAGATTAAGGTCAACGCTTTAACATCCAGCGTATTATAGATACTTGGAATTTTCGAAACCCTCCCCTTCCACTGGCCCGATTTCAGCCATTAAAAAACTTAATCTTTGCTTTGACTTAAAACGTTTGAATACCAAACTTCGTAACTATCAAACATTAATTTGACCAAATCGCTATAGGGTTAAAAGAGAAGTACATATATATATTTACATAGATGTAATTATGAACGGACCTCATTTTTGTCATCCCCTGAGTAGGATCGATGGATATTTGAAGTTATTATTATTTGTTAACGTCCACTTTTGGCAACTAAAGGTAATTGGGCTGGATATTTGAAGAAATGTTTCAAAAATCACGCCATGAGTACAAATCTGCTAAAAAACCTTAATAGCTGATTTTCCCTAATGGGAAACTGCTAATAACCTCAATAGCTGGTTTCCCTTAAGGGAACAACACCAAAGTATGCGTGGTGTATGCTATGGTTAAGTCAATAATATGAAATTGTCTTGAAGGAAGGATAAATGATTGATTTCATCATGATGCTCAGACGTTAGTCATGCATGTGTTTGCAGGTAAGGAAAGGGGGAAAAGCTATTGAGGTTATCCTCATGAGGTGATTTTCGAAAACATTATTTAAATGTTCGTTGATCCTATGTACATAGAAGATGAAGAAAGCTAGATCCGCTAAAAATTATATATATATATATATATATATATATATATATATATATATATATATATTTGTTTGGATGTGTTTGTGTGTGTGTGCGTTTGTATATTTGTTTGTTACTGATCTAGTGGTCACAATTTTTGTCGTATCGTTACCGAACTCGATATTGGTATAATCGTTTCATGTAAAACTAAAGGCCAAATTCGTTAACGGTTGAAATCAAGCTGGAGGGAGGGGGGGGTAGAGCGTTAAAGGGGAGAAATTCGAAAATTTGAAATATCTCCGTTATTATTCGTGGGATTGAATATTTGGACGAAACCAATCTTATTGCAAACCTAATTACCTATCGATGTTGTTATATACTTATTATCATTATCAGGAATATTAACCAAGATATTTGGAGTTTCAACCTTCAGTATTACCCCACTCCTCCACGGGTCATATTAACAATAAGCTGTTATATCATGCTCCGCTCTATAGCTTAAATACCAAATATTGTATTCAAGAGATCTTTATTATGCAAGATACATGCACATTCGTTCTGACATGACGTCGTCAATTAATATTTTACTTTCATGTTTCCAAAAAAAGGTTTATATGGTCTATACTGTATACTTAACTGTTTTAGTCAACACTAATGATTATATTTGTTATTGGCTGAAATTAGACCTGAAAAAGAGGTAGTTTTGAGGGGTGGAATTCGAAAAATCAAAATATCTTGGTTATTTTGAGTCGGATCTTAAATTGCTGCAGGACCAATAGTGTGTGAGTCGTTGATGGTCTTTAATTGTTGTTCTATTAATTTATTCGTAATTTAAGTATTGAGCGAGTTATGTCTACTTTCTAGTTTCCCAACCTCCTGTAAGCCCTCTACCTTCCACTCATGGTTTTTTACATAGAAATAAATATCAAAGTGTGTTAAACCAGCACGTGGGAAATCTGCTTAAGGCCCCTTCTTAGCGGATTTTTAATGTTAGCAGATTTCCCTTACGGGAAATCAGCTATTGAGGTCGTACTCATGACACGAGGTTCTATATATATATATATATATATATATATATATATATATATATATATATATATATATATATATCTGTTAACGCTCTAGTGGTCGCAATTTTCGTTTTGATCGTTACCAAACTCGATATTTAAACGTTTTATGTAAAAATAAAGATCGAGTTCGTTAATGGCTGAAATCGGACCAGTGGGAGGAGGGGTTTAGAGGGGAGGATTTTCGAAAAATCGAAATATTTCCGTTACTATACGTCGGATCGAAAAATTATATAAAATCAATCTTATTGAAAATTAAATGTACTATAAATAGTGTTATATACATTTATTCTGTATCTTGAATATTAAACGAGATATTTGAATTGTTCTGTTTTCAGCTTCTGAGATGAAATCGGCTAACTTCGGGTCTAGTCGTGAATTTCCGTCAAAAGCTAGTTCGGGCCGTTCCCGTAACTGTTCGGCTCTCTATTTTGAAATTTCTTATTGAAAAACCTTTTTTAAATGACTTTAAACCGTGGGTTGGGATCCCATTTTGAAATGGGAATAATATAATTCTTCTAGTCACTCTCGAAGAGACTGGTAATCTGTAGATATTTCAGGATTAGCCACAGTAGCATTAAATAGGCGTTAATGTTTGAAGTTGATTTCAATTAATGTTTCATTCTACTCGAGACACAAAGAATGGCTCATTAACGAACGACTGTCCCACTTGCAGAATCAATGCTCAGCCTGTGGAGTGGAGCGCTTTTTCTGTCACTCACGAACCTGTTAACCCGAGAAGACTAATAAGGAAGAAAGACGAAATGCACGTTCTACGACGAAGAACATGGATGAGTGACTGGGCTAACGGTGTTGGAAAACTGCTAGTACCTTTCCTTGAATAACGGGATGCCCTACTTCCAGCTGACCTCTTTCAGTTGCCGTGATGACTTACCCCCTGAGAGACTTGGCTCTGTCCAGTTGCCACTCTCTGAATAGCCGTCGGAGGTGGAACCTCTGGCAGCACCCAGGTAGCCGCCCCGAAGTAAACACCAGCCGGGGGTTCGGGTGGGCAGGCTTGTTTGTAAAGTGAGTCTTAGCTATCAAGTTAAGGCAGATTTGTCAACACTTTTTTTGATTATGTATCGTAAACCATAATCAATCATTTTTAGCAGATTTCCATTAATGGAAATCAGCTATTCATGTCTTACTCATCACGCGATTTTCGAAAAATGTCTGTTAACGCTCTATGTATGTTAGATATTTACCAAACTTGATATTTAATCGTTTTCTGTAAAGAAAGATCAAGTTCGTTAATGGCTGAAATCTGAACAGTGGGAGGGGGGGCGGCTTAGTGGGAAATTTCGAAAATTCAATTCTTGCACAGAAAATAGGCGTCTTATCCCCAAATAGTTCCAAGATTTCAATATCTTCTCTCTCTCTCTCTCTCTCTCTCTCTCTCTCTCTCTCTAATATGTACTAATTAGTTACACCTACAAAGTTGAAGTATTTATTTTGAATCACACACTTTTACCAGTAGCTTTTGCAACGCGATTAGGCTATCGTTCCATAAATTGAAAGAATTATTCTTTTATTTGGAATGAAGTATATAAACATAATCCCCCCCCCCTCCCTGAAATATATAAATATTATCCACCCCGATGGATTTACTTGCCAAATCTTATATTCTGTGTGTTATTAGAATTTCGCTGTTTTGGGCCTTGTCGAATGAATGAGCAACGTCAAGCTGAGCAAATAAATTTTTAAATAACATAGAACAAAGAAATATTTCAAAAATAATTAACAATAAAATAACTCAAGTACAGTCAGGACGTGGAAAGACAAGAAGTTATTTCACTGGTTTAAAATTATTCAAAAAACGCAGAGCTTATAGAGGGACGAATAGAACAGACATACGACCATTTAATATTTGACTGTAAACTATTGGAATGACCAAAACAAAACTAATGAAAAAAATAATGCCAAGAGGACATTAAAAAGTGCCCATTGCAAAGTGTAGGATCTGCTTTTCGTTTTTTGTAATGATGTTTTGTCATGTATAGGTGATATCAATTATAAAACATTATGAGGGTAAAGTATGAAAGCAAAGGTAAATAAAGTACAAGTAATCCCTTCCTTTGCATTACTTCTTCAAAATACCATTTATTCAAATTTCCCTCTAATTTGTTTTTCCCTTTTGCTTTGTTTTTTTTTATTGATTTTTTTTTTCACTTATTATTTCAATTTTTTTTATAACCTAATTATTCTTTTTTAAGAAGTTCTTATATTTATCTTATGATACTTGTGTGTCGAAAAAAAAATATTATGCATTCCATGTATCAAATTATTGTAACGAACACTCTTTGTACCTAGTATCAAAAGATGGGACGTACAAGTGGAGGGAATTAAAAATATACTACCTCATTTCAGGGAAGTTGAACTTAGGAAAAAAAATAAAATAAAACTGACAAAAACGAATTCCTTACGTTACATTTGTAGGAACATCAAAGGGCGACAGAAGGTGGTGTAAAACCCGTTTTGGAACTATCCAAAATATAGATCCATGATATTAGGAACCTAGTTCTGACTCCAATAAATGTCTCAAGATATTTGGAGATTCCTAGGCTTTACAAGCTTTGTAGCATCCAAGTGTTAGCCAGCGAGTGTCTCCAAGAACTATATATTTGTGGTACAACACGTTCTACAGCTGTTGGTAATTGTTATTCGGAACACTCTTATTAAGTGAAATATCAGTTATAATTATTATTTTTCGTTTGAGAATAAATATTTGAGGAGAAACTAAGTGTGCCCTTAAAATAATTTTTGTGAAGCTCATTATCATGTGATTTCTCTCACTTCCGCTAAATCTAATTATTTATTTTCTTACCTTTTACTTAGACTGGTCTAATTATATTTGTATTTTTAATTTCCTCTTCAGGCAAAGATCGACGCTCGTCCGTTCTAATTTTATAATGAAGGGTTTGAGTGTTGGGGACTCAGTACTTGACCTATTTATGTACATATAATTAGATTTCTCTTAATTTATGGCCATTTTATTTTACTTTTATTAGCTTTCATTTCTACTCTCAGATCCGGCTAATAAAACAGTTATTCAATTAATGGTAGATGTTTATTTATTAATTTATGAGTTGTTCTCGATAGATTATTTAGTCAGAGTAGAATATTTCTTATACAACGCGTTCACCTCTATTATTGCGTACGTCTCGTGTTGTTTATAAATTTTATTTTGTTCATTTTTAACAATGAAGTACTGGAGAAGGTTTCGAGGTTGAATATGGACTGAAAAGATTCTTCAGGGATCACAATTATGGTACACCAAGTCTCAGCCTTATATTCGAATAATTGGAGATTTTAAGGGGGGCGGCACGGGAAGTTGGGAGGGTATAAATACTTGTCTGTTAACGCTGTCGCGGTCGCTATTCTTATTTGATCGTAACCAAACTCAATATATAGGCATTTCATACAAAACTATAGGTTGAGTTCGTTAATGGCTGATATCGAACCAGTGGGGGGGGGGTATTTCGAAAATTCGAAATATCTCCGTTATTATAAGTAGGATCGAATCATTTAATAGGACCAGGGTTATTGAAATTTGAATTTACTATAAATAATGTCGTATACATTTATTCTCTATCTTTAGCATTAACGGAGATATTTACATTGTTTAGTTTTTAGTCTTTACTAAACCCCCACTTTCAGTCCTCGCACGTTACAAATAAGTTAATATATCATGAACTCTCTTATTTCAAGCAAAAATACCAAATATTTTCAGTCTTCAATAAACCCCCCCTTCTTTGTCATCGACGATAAGCCAACATATCAGGAACCGTCTAATTTCAACCTGTGCTCAAAAAATTGTTTCTAGATGAGATAGAACTGATATATGCAATTACGTTCTGTTGACCCCCCCCCCTTGTCATTGAATTTTATTTTACTCAGACTGTCTAATAGAACAGTAAAAAATTCAACAACAACAAAACTCGTATAAAATTAATAAATTTTAAAGATTGCATTCCCTATTCCGTACTAAAATGTATGCAAGGTGGAAGATACATTTCTTTTTTGAGGAGGGGGGGGGATTTCATTAAATTGCAGACTTCCCTGTACTCGATGTATTCTAAGTGACCTGGAATAAGAGATGCAGTCATTTCCGTCCACATTCTCGTCATTTTTGTATAGAAAATTAAAATTTTGAAAGGTTTTTCATGAGATTATACTACTAATGTATTGCAGTAATATTGCATCCACAGTATTTTTACATTTAAATCAGATACAGAAAACTGTGTGACCCCAGGAGCCTTAAAAACGTTTCGAGAGTTGAAAGAAAAACTCTTAGGATTTCCTGAACATTTGGTCCAAATGAATAGAGGAAATATTCAACAAATATTGAGATAAAGGCTAAGGGGTGGCCATTTTCCATATTACAATGGGCTGCCAAGTTGGAGAGGATGAAGTCCCAGATCAAGTCCCACGGGAGCAGAGGGAGTAGGTGATCGACCTCCGAAGCCGGTCTGAATATCTGCCCAAGCATGATGCCAGATAATTGGCATGCTGAGCTGGAGTAACTACCAAGAAACACTGTTGGCACTCCATGCTTTGGCAGGATAACAGTCAATTAGTGAGTGTGAGCAGTGAATAATGAACTAATGTGCATTTGAATAATCATATTCATGGGCTCTTAACTGTGAATCCTTTATATCTCAGACTCGATCAACAAAATTGCAACTGTATATTTGCAACTACAGGAACCTTATCGTTCCTATCAATCGTGATTATTAATATTCCTATATCCACTGGGATCCATGAAGCATTTGGTTTCTTGAATTGTTACTGGACTCTCTTCCCTTTTGTACAACCCCAATGTGTACTTGTGTTGAAATAGTTCAACACTAGGTTTTGGAGTGAAATATATTGTTATTTATTAACTTCCACTTTTTGCAACTAAGGCTAATTGAGACGGATTATCTCCAGGTTACTACGCTTTCCTAGCCCGGATAGGACTTAGGATTTTATTTAATGACTTCGTCACTAAATAAATTCCTGTTGGCCAGGAATCGAACTACTCTAGGTTTATCATATAATATTGAAGGTTTTTTGTTGTGTTGATGTTTTTTGGAGTAAATATTTTTCTTTTGGATTCATTCAAGAATACTTTTGATTGTTTCGTTTTACATACTTTTTCTTTTATTTCATAATCCATTCTTTTCCCATTGACGTGTTTAAAAGATAATTTTGTAGGCTACAAGGAGAAATGGATTCTGGAATAAAAAAAAGAAAAAAGTATTTAACACGAAACAAAGTATTCTTGAATGAATCCAAAGAAAAATGTTTTTATAATTAATTTATTTTAAACTAATTACGTAGTAATTATTTGTAAAAGGAATACATTTTGTCCACCAGCATAGATCAATGTAAAAAAAAATAAAAGGTGCGGTATCTTCCAAGGAAGAATCATCAAGAATACTTTTGCGTTAATGCGTTCCACACAAGTCTAAGCCATTTATTAACACAATTGGCGATTTTAAGGAGGTGGCACGGGAACTTGTGGCATCCTGTATATATGATATATGAATGGACCTCATTTTCGTAATCTCCTGGTTAGGATCGATGGACGTTTGAGGAAAATTTTCAAAAATCGCGACCTGAGTATGACCTCAATAGTTGGTTTCCTGTTAGGGGGATATACTAATATATCCTAATAACAGTTCGTTTTATAGTGTAGTGTTAAATTGTGCGTGTCTATATGTATTTGGACCTTGTTTGACACTAATTTCGTTTCTGGTTAATCCGGTCTTTCGGAAGGTCACGCAGGTATTTTGGAAAACCAGTTTAAATTCAAGAAATTTGATTTATGTCTTTGTTCAGTAAAATATATTATTGTGAAAATACATTTTTTATTTATTAAAACAGTGGATAATTTGTTTTATAATTAAGTTGGGATCCAAAAGTAGTTTTCTTTTACTATCTTCCTCTACAGGTTCGTCACTAGATAGATAGACTATTACCCAGGTGGAAATCGAAATGTATTAAGAAAGACACTTAATAGTTGACTAGCACTTAATAACTCTCACATGGCTAATCTGAACTCCAGACCAAGATAGTAATGAGTAGGGCTAGGATTCCTATGTAAATACATATTTGCTACTGACTTCGATATCACCTTATATCAACTCATAGTATATGTTTTAACGCAATTGGGATCAAATTAAGCCAATTTAATTTTACATATTTGACTAAATTTACATATTTCTTACATACTTTGGGAATTTTTACATATTTTACTCCATATTTGTTAATTTTTAAATTTTTCTATCTCTTTACAACAAAACTGAATAACGAGTGCATGAAGAAAATTTTTTCACAAGAATTGGCCCTTCTATTGCCACTGTTGATTGCTTCTTAGAACCAAACCCTACAAAACAATTCTGAGATTCCATCTCCCTTGGTTTTGGCTCTGAATAAACAAAACCAAACCTATTTCATAATTAGTGTTTATTTGTGAGTGGTAAAGTGCGTGCCACTCTTGTCAAACACGATTTGAAAATTATATTTTGTGATTAATTCAATTTCCATTTTTGTCGAAATGGGGAAAGTCGCAAGGAAAAAGAAAGAACGAGTTTTAAAATATCTTCGTGAGTTTCCAAACGAAACATTCAGGGGCTATTCTGAAATAGCCGCTTTCCGAAACGCTCCAGTTACATCAATCGACGTAATTTTACGTTTGAAAATTTGAAAATGCATTTAGTCTCAAACTGTTTTCCTTACAGTGATTAAAAAGTTTTTGTTTTTGTATTTTTATGTTTAAAATAAAACCGTTTTTGTATTGTAATAAAAAAAATGAGAGTACAAACTGTTTTAGAAGGTTATTCACTGTTTACATATTTCACTAATTTTACATAATTATTTACATATTTGTATCAAAATCAATACATATATATTTACATATTTGGAATTTTTAATTACATGAAAATCCTAGCCCTAGTAATGAGTCTTTATGCTTCGTATCGGCTACGATGAATGCCACTCATTGTACACAAATTAATAAGAGAAATAAAAGGAAAATTAGAAGGTGTTCTGATATGCGAAAAATCTATATTTTGAAGTGAATTAAATCTGAAGGGATTGATGATTCTTTGTAATAGATCTCAATCTAGTTATTTACAAAAATAACATAGAATATAATATTTATAAAAAAATATAGTCTTCCATTGAAAACGTGAAAAAGGGCATTTATGAACTGGAGGACTGAGGTTTTAGAGAAAGACCTTTATTGCAAAAGGGCAGATATTCCATTTTTAGGTTTAAAAATATTAACAGGATTAAATTTCTAGAAAACCAGCTAGATTAATAACTTATTTCTTCAATTGTTGATTTGTCAATTTTGTGAGGGCTAAAATATTAGAAATAAGTAATGTGATTTCTCCACTTCTCATGTAATTTTTCATAGCTGAAATCCCACGATATACCTTAAACTCAGCATTAATTATTCGATTTGTTACCTTTGTTCCCTTAGTAATGGCGAAACTTGGAAAAACATTTGAAGAGAAATAGGTGTAATTTTTCATTAAATTCAACACACATACAACCCTCAGTAGAGTTCTTACAAAACGTGTATGTAGTTACTAGCCTAATTAATGCAAAAACCAAGTTGTATTCAACTCATTTCAATTATAAATGGGTGACAAACATTTTTGGTTTAAGGTACTCGTTTTAATTTTGCAGATCCTATTTATCCATACTTTCTGCAAAAATTACTCTAAAATGAACATATTTTGTTCTGTCAAAATTTGTGTGAAACGGGCCGATGTAGAGATTTTTAACTTCAGTCCTCCTTTACAACCTTCACTCTATTTGGCACTAATAAATATTAATATCTTCTAATTTGTTTTTATCAGTAATCAGCATGACAAGTTTCATTCAATTTCGTTCGTTGGTTCAGAAGTGAAAAGCGTAAAAACTAAGTGGCCCAAAAGCGAAAAAAAAATGTTTCATTGCATTCAATGATATTAAACCATGTGAAATAAAAAAATATTTTGAATAAAAGTCACGTTTTGAAAGAATTCAGAGATTTAAAAATACTCATGGTATCAAGTGCTAAAAGTTCATTACACATACAAAGACGTAATGGGTATCAATTCCTTCACGAATTGATTTTATTTGTTATTTTGTACCAAAATGTTTATATAAACAATGACTAAATTCACAATGATTTTGGAGTTTTTTAAGGTATCTTAAATTATAAAATAAGAAAGTAAATGAATTGGCCGTCCGTCCGACTGTAAGCATAGCTCATATTTTTTTTTTTTTGTGGCTCATATCTTTGTTAGGCCACACGCGCCACAGGTTGTCTTCTCATGTGGGCACATTTGCAACATTTGGGGGGTAACATTTGATGTCCTGTATATAGATATGTGGAAGATGTCTGTTGTACAACTGCATGTGCAAGATCTGCATTGTATCAGCTTGATGTAGTTATTGCCTGTGCTATTTATTTCCAGTGAGCAAATATACCCAACGAGATATATACCAAAATCCGTACTACCTGGTTCTGAGTATTTATCCTCATGCATTCCTACTGACTATACTCTTGTCTTAATTATTGACTCCCCATTTCGGTAGCCATATTTTTATTGGAGACATTAGTAGGGATTCAGACAAATTAATTTCCTATACGTTAAAACAATTCAACGCAGAGCTTATTAGGACTAGTTACGCATTTTTTTTTTCTGTCCATATATCAGTATTCCGTTTACAGAGTAAAATTTAGCTGTCCGTATGTTACTTATTACCTCCACTTAGTGCTACTAAGGCTTATTGGGAAGGATTATCTACAGGTTACCACCCTTTTCTAGCCATGGTGGGACTAAGGATTTTATACAATGAGTTCGTCACTAAATAAATGCCTATTTCCCGAGTGAGGATCGAACTTAAGACTCTAGGTTTACCAGGTGTGATTAAGGCCAACATCTTAACCTAATTGGCTAACCTGAGCCCAGTTCAACACTATTGTTCAAGCTACTATTCTTGGTTGGTACAATTCTGGGTAAAACTTCGGTTCCTTAACCAGCAAACTCTGTCATATATGTCTTAGAGGTTCCTCAACGATGTGGCCGAACAGACATCAGAGCTCTTGATCAGATAGCCGGCAATTCTTAAGAGTCATTTTCACCGAGATGGCATAAGAAATAGAGGTTTATTAATATTGAGTTCAGGTTGCTAGGCTTTACATAATTCATTAAATTTGTTAACCAATAAATTCATTTTTGAACTTCCCAAACTGAATTTATTATAAAAAAAAACTCGGATCACGAATCCCTAGAGCAACTCGGGCGGCTAAAGATCTTTAAGATATATAGTCCCATCCGAAAAAGAGAAAAAAAAAATATATATATATACACACATATATTTGTCTGTTAACACTCTAGTGGCCGCAGTTTTCGGTGTGTCCTTACCAAACTTGATATTTAATCGTATTGTGTAAAAACAATGATCAAGCTCGTTAATGGCAGAATTCGAACCAGTGGAAGGGGGGGGGTTAGAGGGGATAATTCCGAAAATTCGAAATATCACCGTTATAATACGTTGGATCGAAAAATTGGCTAGAACCAATCTTATTACAAATTTAATTTTCTACGAATGTTGTCATATATATTTTTTTCACTATCTTGCGATATTTTAATTTTTTAACTTTCACCCTTCAGTAAAGCTTACTCTCGTCTTATTAACAATAAGCTGTTATATTAGGAAGCACTTTATTTGAAGCCTAATACTAAATGTTGTTCTCATAGAACTTTCTCTTTTTTGAGATAAATGCAAATGCGTGACGCATGTGGGAAATCTGCTTAGTTAACGCCGTTTTGTTATCCATGATCAATTATAGAAGATGTTGAACTCTTACTAATATTGACAACTATCAGCTGTTTGGGAATAAATAAATACTAATAAAATCAAGATGGTGATAAAATAAGCTGCCACTAATATAATTCTGTTCCTATTGAAATTTCTTAAATTCTGGAATCAATGGAAGTTGGCCATTGCATAATCAATTACAGGATCCATATTTGACACACTGCGTTCTAAACAAATATAGGATGAATAAGGATAGATACGAGAAAAGTATTTTAATAATTTATTAAATAAAAGATGAAAAATGCATTTTCGAGGACTAGATGGAGTTACAATGATGATACCATTTTGATTGAAAATAAATAAATTAATGTTTGAACATGATGAGAGGGGGTTGTTTGTAAAGTTTCGGTGTTGTTTATCTTGCTACTTCCTCTGCTGGTAGCCTCCGATTTCTAAGACCGAACCAATGCCCCTGCTCATCCTTTCTGTGTCCTCTTTCTTTGCCGTTTCTTCATCTACAGGTGCTCCGCTTTCCTGCAAACAAAACACATTTATTTAAAGTCTAACATAAAATAATGTATATAAAAGCTTGTAACTAGTTGAATTACAACCCCAACAATAAATATTAGACGATAAATGATTTAATATTTAGTTGTGATTAAACTATTGAGCAGTGACAGGAAAATTTTGATTTAAAACATTATGTCCCTTGAAAACAATATTTGGTATTAAAGCTTCGAATAAAGTGTTTTATTATGTAACAGAGTATTTTTTATGTGACAAGAGTAGAAGTGTGGATTTGCTGAAGGCTGAAAACTTCAAATATCTCGGTTAATATTCGAGATAGAGAATAAAATAATATATATTCCCGACCCTCTAACCCCCCCTCCCTGACCGATTTCAGCCGGTAATGTACTTTATCTTTTGCATGAAACGCTTATGCTGAGTTTAGTAATGATAAAACACTATTTACGAGCGCTACAGCCGTAACAGAAAGCCATATATATCATTTTGAACGGACCTTATTTTCGCCATCCACTATTTAGGATCGATGAACATTTGAAGAACCTTTACGAAAATCGCGTCATGAGTACAACCGCAACAGCTGATTTTCCTTAAGCTAAATCTTCTAAAATATGGTCCCCGAAACCACGTATTTATTATCTTACCAACTACAGTATCAGCGTACATCAAAGCAATTATTTATAATGTCCGTCACGCAGGGGCGGCGTTAACTAAGCAGATGTCCCACGTGCGTCACGTATATGCATTTATCTCAAAACGTAAAAGTTCAATGAGAACAATATATACGTCGCGACGTGAGTAGAAGTGGGAGTTTATTGAAGACAGAAAACTAAAAAAATGTAATCATCTCGATTAATATTAAACATAGTGAAAAAACGTTCATAACAACATTTATAGAACATTACATTTGCTATAAGATTGGTTCTATACAATTTTTCGAGCCGACGCATAAGAATGGAGATATTACGAATTTTTGAAATTCTCCCCCTCTAAACCCGCCTCCCCGAGTTTAGCCGCTAAGGAACTTGATCTTTCTTTTTACATAAAACGTTTAAATATCGAGTTTGGTAACGATGAAACAAAATTTGTGACCGCTAGAGCGTTAACAGACATATATATACAATTTTGAACGGACCTCATTTTCGTCATCTCCTGCTTCAACTAACAAAATGTCTAATTCATAAGAAATATGAACTCACATTGATTACGTTTTGCTGCTGCTCGGAGGGCGAAGGTGCAGGTACAGCTTCAGCTGGTTTCTCTGCTTTCTGTTTATCAGCTGACTCCATCTCTACCACTGCTGGCTGTGGCTCTTTATCCTTCTCGGGTTCTGGTTCCAATACCTTCTCCGGCTGCTCCTTGGCTTCTTCCTTCATGGAATCATGGATGGCTACCCTCCTTCCAGGCTCGTAGATCACCTCCACGTCCGGCCCTTGCTGGATGTAGACAGGCACATAACCTGGGATGGCGGGCAGAACCTGGGGCTGCTGATCCACGGGCCGGCCTTCCCCTACAACCATACAAGAAAAAAGAAATTCAATTATTCAGTTAAAAACTCCGTCAAACAGAAGTTGCGTAAAATGAGCAGATTTCACATAGAGATAGGTTGCTCACTTCACTCGCACTCCATTCGTTTGGAAAAAGTAGAATGTAGTCTTCCTGCATTAAATTTATTCTGGAAGTCTACATCTTTTTTCTCCCTATTTGCTGGGTCCTGCAAAATCGATCATTCAACTTTATACTCCGGTCATTATGTTTCTATCGGTCAGGTTCTACGTAAACTAAGCACAGAGTGCACTGGAATACGATACCAAGAGGATCTCTTATCACAATTTATATTCTATTTTTCCTGCAGTAAGAGGCCTATAGCTAGGAATTAAAAAGTCAGATGTACTTGAGTGACTTAGTATAAATTAATATTTCAACGGCATTGGTAATATAAAAATTTTCGATGGAACGTATGGTAACGGAGATATTTCGATTTTGATTTTCCCTCTCCTTTACCCCCCCCCCCCTCCTGGAGCGATTTCAACCATTAACAAACTTGATTTTTAGTTATATGATAACATTTTAATATCGATTTAGGCAAATATTAATAACAAAAATGGCGGAAACAGACACACACAACTTCAATTTTGGGAAATTCCTAACGTTCAAAATGTTATAAATAAACAATAATAACTCCTTTAAAGTTTAAATTGGAGAAGAAAATATCAATCAATTGCCGTACGTAGCCTGCTTAACAAGATTAGTCATACAACAATTTTCGTTACAATGAACAATAACGGAAATATTTACTATATTCCATTTCACTCTTTCCGTAAACCTCGTTTCTTTTAGTTCGATTTGAACTTTATTGAATTATTTTTAAATTTATTCGATTCGAAGGTTTATTCCATGTACCACTGCATGGAATAAATAATGGCTGAATCTATAACGAAAGGAAGTTAAAAATGAATGAAATTATAGAGCAATACAGAAATTGGTCTTAGTAAATTTTTAGGTATCCTACGGGGTTATGTATTTTTTCAGCATAGTTTTGCTAGCATTTGTGAAATATAAGTCTTTACACAGTAACCCACTTCCCTGGGATACGTATAAATAGTTTCAAGTATATCCCTTTGTCTTGGGGTGGGTCATTTTTGTTATGTAATTTTTAAGTAGTTTCTGTTAGCAATTTTGTTCTTTGTGAGTAGTTTAACTTTTGAATTCATTTAAATCATAGAGACCATCCCCGAAATTCCAGCATACCCTAAGATTATGAAAAAATGTATGTCAATATTTTTCGTCATTCATAATTGAACAATGAATTGCCAGTTTTTCAGACTGATTGTTCAAAGTCTACCAAACAATGCTTTTTTCATGTTTCCTCATCTTCTACAAAACAAAGCCGGTATTTCTTCTTGCCGTCAGCAGTGCAAATATAAATCAATTTCCATAATAACCTCAGAGCTCATATAAAATAATTTAATAATAGAAGGTGCTACTTGTATATTTCGTGCTGCTTTCAATTGAAATCTGAGATATTAATTTACATATTATATTTAGAACGTCATAGATACTCTGATGAAGCCTTGTAATATTAATCTCTACTAATGCACTCCGTGTGTGTACATATCCAAGTGTATTCCTTTCAACTGTGCATAGTCTGTTTTGAAGTTTGTCTACGTGAGTCGCAGTTTAATTTATTTAAAATAAAAAATACCAAAATAATTTGATGATATTACTCTATTTGTATTTTGTAATATCTGGATCTTTGATTTCAGCTCTGTATGTGTGTTCTATTTTAGGTAAATAACATATAATGAATGAGCCCATTCATATTTGTTAAAATGCTTATGTTCACTTGTAATTATTTAGATAATTTAGATTGAAAATGTGTGAGTTTTTGTCTGTTTTGAGTTGGTTAAGAAGTCAAGAGATTTCTCTTATCGAGAAAGATCGTTAAGCTCCAAAATCGTTAAGTAGTGTACATCCATATTGATGTTCATACTCAATTACAAATATCTGTTATGAGAAATGGGCTAAACTAATGCCAACATTTTTTTTTAAAGTTTTCTATTAATGATATAGGTCTAATGGAAGGTATTTCATTTATATTCCCAGGTTAATTTAAAAAGATCAAAATTTCCTTTTTTCCCCCTTCAAGAAGAAGCTCATCCGAAAACAAGTTTATACACACACACACACACACACACACACACACACACACACACACACACACACACATATATATATATATATATATATAATATTAGAAATTGTGGAAATATACTTTAGACATTTTACAAGTCTTAGCCCTAAGTCCATCTACCTCCTCGACTTTTTACTGTTTACTTTTATACTGTTCTTAATGATACATTTAATTTAAGTGGAATACCGTCTAGGATTTGTAATCCAATTTTTTTTCTATTCTGAATATTCCATGTAAGTCTACGCCACGAAAATGAAGTATGTATTTTTAAGTCGCAATAAACGGTTAACCATCTTCAGTTTAATAGCGCAGGGAGTAAAGTATTTATTTAATTTTCCACTATCATGTTTATGGGGCTAACCCAGTGGGTTTTCGGAATTGAATTTATTGGAAAATTCGTTCCATGTTTTAATTTTGTTAGTTCTCACGCATACGTATTTATTTACTTATGTATATATACACGCACTATTCAACGGAACAATAATACTCCATGCAATAAATTGTTAGTCGACTCTTCAATAAATTGCTAATCGGAAAGAAAATCTATAATTTATTCTCTCAGGCTCATTTCATGAGTATGGATTGCTTATTTTTTGTGGTCATGATTTGTTCAGCTCAATGGAGTGAGCTGGCAGACTGCTCACTGACTTTAGTATGTATTAAAAGTCCTTATTTAACCTCTTTATACCTTTTTAAAGAGGTCAATCTGAATTGAACACTTTCTGTGAGTAGGTTACCCTCATCATCCAGACATAGTGAGTCCAAGGCTCAGGTATTCCCGGATCTCGTAGAACTAGCATCTCCCACTTTACACGAAAATGCTTTCTACATCCCTAGTTTTTCAACTTCATGAACACGTTTCCTTTGATCATTATTATTATAGAGTCCTTTCTCCGTTCGAGTATGAATCCTGTTAAACATTTCTCTCATGAGCATTTTCACCCAGTTCTTTCATTTCTGGTAATGGCTTTCTCACATTTATACTATACATTCATGGAATTGATTCACAAGGGTCCTTTTTCAATTTGGGCACAACTGTCACAAAATTAGATAGACTTTCTAAGAGTTTGTCTAACTTCTACGATCCGTGTAAAACATGTAAATTTCCTAAAGGATATAATTATTTCTGAAGAATGATTATGTATCAGGTGAAAGTAATTCTGAACTTGCTCCTGAGCAAAAATATTTATTGGGATATAACGGCTATCCGATTGAAACCGGTTAAATATTTAACGGTGATTTTACCCTTGGGGCGGTGTAAAGTAGGCTCTCCCTAAAGGAATCAATCAGGAATGATTTGCATGATTTTCGGAGTAGTCAAAAAAGAACACAAATCAAGGATCTGAAATACCCCTGATTAATTGAACCCTAATTTTTATGGGGCCAGACATTATATACAATGGGCGATGAAAAGTACAGCAGAACAAGTAAAGAAAATTAATCTAAGGAGACTGCCCTTTTTGATGTTATATGTTAGGTCAGGAGCAAGAAATGAGACTTTTTACTTGTTTATTTGAGTTTTAATTACAATAACAAAACGAAAAAAAAAGTAGAAACAACAAAAAGCAAAACATCCTAACCTAAAATACTACGAAATACACCACTAAAAAGGGGATCTCTAACCCCATCAAAGTCTATAAAGGACATTATAAAAAAAGAGGTGCTATCGCCCAAAAGGGTTTCTTACTCTTAACATAAAAATAAATAAATAAACAAAAAAACTGACCGATCAAAACAAGTAAATAAATTTAAAAATTCCGAACCATACATAATTCACTACAAATAATGCAGCTTAAGAATAAATATATTGATAAAAATAAAAGAAAACACAATCTTCCTAGAGATGCAAACTACTTAATCACATAAATTGTAACATAAACATATTAGAAAAAATACAATTGCAATATAAAAAATAAATTTGCTCTTGGTAATAAACTGAAAAATTATCAAAATAAATAAATAAACATAACTAAATAACTTCACTGAAGACATACCGAATTTAGTATATAACACTGTCAGAGAACAGTAATCAATGTTAAGAGAAAATGGTGGGGGACCTTTACTATATGTGTGTTAGGGGGTACGTAAGTAATTTATTTTTCTGATTATTACATGTGAATTAAAATTAATTTTAATCTTGTAATATAGGGAGTCGGATTCTCGGGTTATGCAGGTGAGTTTGGAACTTCTAGAGGTTTATAAATGACAAACCTAGTGTCACGTATCCTAGCGTAGTGTATTTGATCCCCGCTTGGACAACGGTAACGAACTGATTAAATAGGTAAATCCATCTCGCAGAAGCTGCGTCAACTAACCAAATTTCGCACGTTCTGATATGGCATACAACTAGTACCTTCTCACCACATATTTACTATTTCTAACTAAAATTCCGATAATTTTCTTAATTCTTAATTTTTGAGTTACGAAAAAATGTATAGAAAACCCGACTCAAATAACAGAGATATTTTGAATTTTGAATATTCTCCCCCACTAACCCTCCCCCTCATTCCGTGTAGAAAATGATCTTTAGTGTTGAATAAAACGTTCAAATATTGAGTACTGTAAAGATCAAGAATCATGTCCAAGGCAAGAACGTAAAATCTTAATGATTGAGGCAACATATATGCATCTATCTCATAGTAAAGATCCCTTGAAAACAAAATTTGGTATTTAAGCTTGGAATAAGAGTTTTCATGGTTGAATATGAAGTCTCACGATTCAAGGCGAAAAGTGAGGCTTTGCTGAAGGCTGAAAATTAAAAAAGACAAATATCTCGGTTAACATTTGAGATAGACAAAAAGTCTATATAACAATATTTGTGAAAATTAAATTTGCAATCCGATTATGTATATACAATTAGATTTTGATGGATTTTCGATTTGACTCATAATTATAGGAACATTTCAGATTTTCGATTGACTAACCCAGTATATGATTATTATTTTTTTCACTCTAATAATCAAATAAGAACAATTAGGTATTATTTAGAATCTAATTTCAGCAGATTTCAATAAACGAAATCAGGTTGTACTCACGTTATAACTACTTCAATAATTAATAAACGAAGTCCGTTCAAATATGTATAAGTCTATTGGTTTGGAAGCAAGAAAGAGTATAATCATTCTCGTAGGTTCCATGATGTCTGCTGGAAAAGAAATAGGCTTACAAGTAAACCAAGAAAAGACGAAATGTATACGAATTGTATACATTATGTTCTGAGATCTGTTGGTCTTTTTGATCAATTCTTCAGACATGAAGATTTTGCATGCGTGCCCTCGCTTTTGCCTAGTAATAACAATCTTACTATTTTATTCATACGGATAACCATACTATTATTTTAGTGGTTTGCTAGTATACTTGCTGTTTATTTATAGGATTTTTTTTTTTAATCAGATTTCTCTTAAGGGTTATATCATACAACCCAAGCTAATAGTCCGTTCAAATATGTACACGTCTATTAGGTTTGGAAGCAAGAAAGAGGATAATCATTCTAGTATTTATCATGATGTCAGCCGCAAGAGGGATAGGCTTACAAGTAAACCAAGAATAGACGAAATGCTTGAAGTGACGAATACCTGGAAAACCGATTTAGTGCAAGGGACCTACCTTTCCAAAAGTAGAAAGCTTCACTGCTTTCAGTGACCTCTGTCACGGCCAGTTTGCAGAGATCGACCAGAGAATAACTAGCGCGCGCTACGCTTCTTCTCGGTTTCTCGATTCTTCTCACGAGCCTTGAGATTAAGTGGGTAGAACTCCTTTACTTCAGCTTTTTAGCATGAAGTCATGGGCGTGAGGGGACGGAGGTGATCCTTGAAGTAAAGGTCCAAAGATTTGAACGTAAGGAAAACATAGCCATAATAGACCCAGAATGGAATGGTTACTTAGGACTCAGTAGAAGGAAGACAATTGAAGAGAATATATGTAAAACGATACAGTCTATATTACACGTTATGAACGCTGAGAGATTACAATGGACGGAAGTAACCCAACCAGCTCCCGATACAAGATTGATAATTCCAACGTGGCAATATTGGTTATAGACCAGGTTGACGATCACCAGAAATGCCGGTAGGTTAACATTCAAACTAAGGACGTTTCGGAGAAGGACGGTAATGATGGATCTTCAAAGTTAGTGAAGCCAAAAGGGGGAAATAAAACTTTCGGAACAAATAAAATGTCAGTTCTTATAGTAAGAAGTTAGTGAAAGAAAGAAAAACCACCCTGAGACGATTTAGTTTCTAGTAAAAAAAGTTCTGTTAACTTAAATTCATTTTCCCAATCTCCAACCCAGTATCTATCTCGTTTTCAAGTGAATCTTTTAGCTTTGAATCAGGAAATTCTAGGAACGAAATTTCATTTTGAAAATCAATTTAGAATACCTATTCGATTTTTTTTTTTTTTTCAAAATGTTACCAAGGTTGGTCATAGTTAAGGCGTTCATCTGTACTTCAGGTTTGGATTCGTCAGTTCGATTCTCAATCGGGCAATAGGAATTTATTTAGTGACGAACTCTTTTAATAAAATCGTTAGTCCTACCCTTGCTAGAAAATGGTGGAAAGAACCACAATTCTTTTGTGTTTACGATCAAATTCTTTAGTGGCCGAAATCGGACAAGGTGGATCAGGGATATAGGGAGGAAGGGAAGTAGAAATGTAAAATCGTTTTGAATGGGTAGTTTATTTTCAGATGAATTGACGTGAGAAATTTTTTTCGTATAAGACATTTACCCGCGTGAAAAGTAAGTGGCATATGGAATATTTTATTTATTCTAAACGTCCAGGGTGAGTTTGTGGTATCCAATAATGTATTGAGATCAAAATTTTATCTTTACCACAGATCAAATTCCTTAATATATGAAGATTTTGCATGGGTGCCCGCAGTTATGCCAATAATAACAATCTGTCATTTTAAATCATGAAATCCAATAAATAAATTTGGATTTTAGGGGTCATTATGAGAAATTAATTATGTTCATGACATATTTTTTCTTTTTAATGAAGCAAATTTTAAAGTTTAAAAACTGAGTTTCAAAGCAGGCATACGATCTAAAAGGTTGTATCTTATATAATAGATATTAAGGGATGAACTTATTACGGTATTTACCATATATAATTTATAAAAATTTTATATTGGCTAACGCTATAGGGCCGTTATATTTATAAAAATTTCTTTAAAGGGTTTAGTCCGGTCTAAGAGCCGGGTCTAGGAGTCTGAAAATTAAAAATATCATATTTTATGAAATTTTATGTTTTTTGATCAAAGTAGTTTAACTTTTAATGTTTCGCAATTGTTGTTCCACACACTTTTTCGCTAACTCGAAATTAAGTGAGTTTTGGTGTACACTAGTGTTCCATGTCTGACGAAGAACGTTAAACGATTTTTGAGTGTTCCTCCGTAGCCTGAGAAAAAGAAAAATAGTTCCCCTGAGGCTATATCAAGTAATGATAATGACGCTCAGCTACAGTATTAAAGGACTATTGAAGCCCATTCCTGATGAAGCACTATTACGTTTCCCTAGTATCTATAATATTCAATGAAGTAATTTGTTCTGGCTTGTTCTCAGAATTTTCATAAAGTACAAACAGTGAAGAAGAAAGTTATGTAAAAGTAAAACTTCCCTGTTTTTGCTGTGTATGATTCACCTTAAATGAATTAACTTCACTAAAAAAAATATTGTCAATATATCAGATTTCATAGATAGATAATGATGCAACTAAACCCACAAATATAAATAGCTGAATAAACAATAAATAGTCAATTGCATTTACTTCTTTCTACTAAAATATCCTCATAATTTAAAATATTCACGACCTCAATGGCAAGGAACGATTTCTAATTTTTTTTATTTATTTAGGAGTGTCGTAATTTAAGCAATTAACACTGACTGATATAAAAATAAAAGTTGTTTTAGCCACCTTATAAAAATTAAAAAAAAATACATGTTAAAATATCTACAGTCGTAGGTAAAAGCACGATACGTTTTCTCCAGTGAATATTAATGGGAGTATAAAGCTAATTCTTTAAGTCTATGGTTCAATCTAAGTCTTAAATTTGCTTGAAAAGTTGTGTCTATGAAAATTTTTAAAAATAATAAGTGGACAAAAAATTGTATTCAATAATGACGTGAAACAAAGTCAGTGCATACAGGGTTTAAAAAAAATAAACAAGTTACGCTGTATAATTGAAACTCAAGAAAATGGAAGGTGCATTTCAATGAAATTTATAGTTCGAAAAAACTGGCTTCATGTGCCAAATAAATTTATTATTTGTTCTGGAATTGCAAAGTATCCATGTTTTCTCTGCCATCAGAAACCAATTTTTCCGTTCTATAACTTCAAAGGAAATACACTTACCATTATTGTAGACATGACATATCTTGGCCTATTTTTCTGTTTTAATTGTATCCTCGAATATGTGTTCTGCACTTCAAAGTCAAATGAACCACAGATTTTAGAAGATAGGAGGAGTCACTTTTTGCTTAAACGTTAAAAGAGAAGGGTCACTACGGGTATTTGCGAGAGACACTAGGAAACAGATGAGGTTTTGAAGGTAAACAATGTGGAGGTTACCTTGTGCGACGACGAAGAGGATGGGAAGGAGCTTGATGAGGTCCATGACTGAAGGGAAGCCGGCCGGCAGAGAGCATATATAGAGAAGGGGAGTGGTGGGGATTCGAGCTAACTGTATCCGCTCTCTAGGGGTGTGGGAGGTGGATTTCTGATGCAGCCTGCAACCGGATGCACTCATATGTCAACAACAACAACAACATCAACACTGGACTAGTTGATAGAATGGTTGGGTCAATGTCATCGAGTCCATTGGCCAGAAGCCCGCTTAGAATCATCCAGTGCACCGGCTCTCTTACTGTGAAACTCAATCTACGCATCTGAAGATTGCATCTATCTGTCTGAGGGAATTACTGTAAGAATAAGCCAATCAAAGTAGTAGGTGATAGTTGGGTTTCGGCTAATAAAGTTTTCTAAATTCTTCTATTAGAGGATTTTTTTATTTGCTGACAGTTTCAGGCAACCGTTGGTTCCCTTCTTCAGAGCAGTTTTTTTATATGGGGGAAGAGCAGAGAGCACGAACTGCAAATATTGGAGACTTCATTATATATTATATATAATATTACACTACTTACTCCAAATGAGGAAGATGAGGAGAGATTTGTGAGTTTAGCAGTACTTATAATGTGAACATTTTCAATGATGAAAGTTAATGAATCAAAACATCGACAATGCTGACTGACAATAATTCCAGAAATTCTTTTCGTCTTTGTATTAGTGGAATTAATCCAAACATCGATGGATTAGTTTCCCAAATTCAAGCTCAACTGTCTCATTGATTTCTGTGTCGCTATTTAACTTTCGTTGTTTGAAATAATTCCAACTTTTACGAGTTAGTTATAATGCTGTACCTATTTTTTTCAATTCATTTTATTATTTTAATAAATTGTATTATAATTACATTGTCGTATAATTTCATCTCGCCGTATAATTCTAACGCTAAAAATTATGAACACTACTTTAAAATGCAATACTTTTAAAAGCGGCCCGCCAACGTAGTGCACACTAAAGTTTGCCCGCAACATTTCAAAGGTTGCCCACACCTGGTTTATTCCCTTTTCTTCAGCACAATAAGCAAGCAGTAAAGAACAGCCAGACTGATCCCTCTCTTGTAGTTCTTAAACCTCGCTACCTCTGAACCTTCTAAGATCATAAATTCCTTAAAATGTCTCTTTCCCTTTCTAAGATATTACAAAAAGAGCAATACTTCCTTACATATTAAATTTAATACCCAATGGACTTAAAAGATAAGTCATATATGCCAAAGACATTTGAGGAATGCGCAAATAAATTTAAACAGCTTTCTCGCCGCATATAAATAACATAGATTAATAAACCAATCAATATATTTTTATCTTAATATATTTAGATTAATTGTGAGAATTTCTAAAAAGTATATCCTACGGGGATAGAGGTAATGCCAACGTCTGTCTTGTCATCATATTGGAATTTCAAAATACAAATGATGATATTTTGAAAGATTTTCAACTACATACGGGTGCCATTAACAGGTTGCCAAGATCCCCCACATTCAGGGAACTTTCCAAAAGTGGCTATAGGTAATGCAAAACAGTGATTGGGCACATGGTCATGCTTGTCAGTGAACCGTGGACTCTCAAGTAGGGAAAACAGAATAACATTTAAAGAAAGAATAGCCTTGGAAATAATATTTCAATGTCGTTAAGGAGCAGTAACAAGACGCATCGGAAGCTACGTTGTTGCTGATTTTTGGCTAATTTGATATCAAATAGGACTAGCAAACTGCATTGGCTGGCACATTTTGACAGAATGGAAGCAGTCAGTCTGTTTAATGACTTGGAGGAGGTTGGGCAAAGCTAAGTCGAGAAGACAGGCTGGGAACAGCGAGGAAAGGACGAAATGGTTGAGACTCATGTACTTCAAGGAGGATCATGGAATGTACAATGTAAAATTTCGTTGGGAATATTGCTTTGCAACATATTTTTCATCACCACCCTCTGCTCATGGCTGTGCGCCGCTTCTATTTCCAGGATAAAATCCATTTTCCTACCAAATTCAATTTTACTTAGAGCAACTGAATGTAAACTTTTTATCAGCTTGTCTATAGTATTTGTAAAACCTATGGGACGATAGTCAAAGAAGGAATGTAAATTGAGTCCTCTATATATTGGAAGCTCTAGCTAGCAATCAGACAGACTTGGATCATTAAATCAGTTGGCAACAGACATGAGTCGAGCTTACATTGCTTTGAACCAATGAGTGGCTCTCTTCCTTCATCTGACAGACTTAGACCATTACATCAGTTTGTAATCGACTTGAGTCGAATTTGCAGTGCTTTGAGCCTGTGAGTAGTTCTCTTTCCTTCTCTGTTTGTTTTAAATAATTTTGGTGAATTTGAATATATTTTATTTACATTTTTCTCATTTAATTATCATTTATGGTATTAAAGAAGGTTTCAAACTTTTTTTGAATTGTGACTTTCTAAGTATATTTGACCCATTCATTTTTAAGTATTATAAATAATTTTTATTTTTTTATAGAAACTTCAATTTCAGTAGAGCCTCTCAAAGCAGAGAGCTGCTTGTGTGGCATAGAAGCATATTCTCGTTTCAACATCTATATAAACACTCCCAGTTACTTCAACGCTCCATGGAACGCGAACTTGTCAAATCTGACTGAATTTTGCTGTATATTTGTTCAGTTCCACATATATTTCCCACGACACAAACTAATTCGGGTATTTTTCACAAGAGATCAAGTCAGGTTACGCCAAGCGGAGGTTGAAGTTTTTGTACCCCTTGAGGTTTTATTTATTTTTCACAAATCATAACGAGCTATGTGGTTTACCAAATGTAATATAGTTTGAGTTCGCATAAAATGCAAACTTGACCACAAACATGGGCTTCTTTTTTGGTTTTGTTATTTTGAGATTTACCTATGCTATAGCACGTCTTATTCAATCATGTAAAATTTTAATTAATTTTCTAGTTGAAATGTTCGGCTAGAAAACAAATAGTTGGTATGAGAAATACTAGCAACAAAGTAGTGCAAGATAAATAGAAACATATTATTTTAAATTGTATTTGGATAACAATTAAAATTAATTTCTAAAAGTTAATAGTTATTGTCAATGATCAACGGCGAGACTATAAGAGTTTTTGTAGAAGACAATTGAAGCAAAATAAATAGACACAATACATTTAATGTTATGCTTTACAGTTAAGTTTGTAATATTATTATATAATTTAAATATGCATTTTCATAATATTCTCAAACAAAGTAAAAATTTAGAATATATTGGTTTAAAGAAGTGTAACACTATCAAAAGATAACAATAGGAGCTGTGTCTGTATAGTGATTTTTCTTTCATTTCGCTATTAGCCTGTTTTTAATAGAAACAAAAACAAAAAAAAAATAATTTCACTTGAAGTGCGATTTAAATGAGCTATTCATAGCTCCGGTTCGTTTTAATAAATTTGTTAAATCTAGAAGGATTAGCGGCAAACTCACAAAATAATATACTTAGTCCCACCGTGTCAAGTTAAAGGCTGGTAACCTGTAGATAACCTGTCTCGAGTTGCCTCTGAAGCACAAAGTCATCCTTAGCAATAAGAAATGATCGATTCCCTAAAGCACCAATTATGAGATTCTACTATATTGAACACACGGGTAGGTAAGAGACTAGGTACCTCCGTTCTATTGTGTTTCTGCTAAACACTGAAGCCTGCGGTATAGTTCTAAGAGTGTATAATAACGTTCAATCAGAACATTCCACGTACTTGCTATGTGTGTGACGGTCCCGTACCTCACGTTCTCATGGCTAGGATGTGTAAATATGTGGTAACATTGAACGGTGTGGTTTTACAGTAGTTTATTTGAGGTAAACAATCCCGTAATGATTGAGAGGTGGAATGTTTTCAATATTTTATAAGAGCTAAATCGTCATTCTACAAACTCAAAATATATTCTCATCCAAATTGAAATTTACTTGATAACTTACTGAAGATAATTCGCATAATTATGGAAATACATTATATAACCATTCATTTTGGAATTTTTATTTAATTAAAACAAATCTGGTCAATAACAAATCTTCAGAGGGTTATAAAGCCAGCCACATCGTAGTGTTACTTGTATGTATATATTATCTAATCTTATTCTGGATCCAATATTATTTATATATTCTTCATATTTTACTAAATATTCCTTATAATATTAAACGGAAAATAAAAGAGAATATTCACATAATAAAAAATAGAAAAAGGGCAGTAAACAAAAAAACAGAAATCAAATACCTCAATTTATAACATTTTAAATTAATCGATTTTAAATTATGACGCGAAATAATGGAGCTCAAGATTGACTTGTAAATAATCGATTTGTAGTCAGCTGACTTAACCTACCACGGAACCTCTCAGTATCAACCCCACCCCTGTAAGGACAGTCGCAACGTATGTAAAAGGGAAACGTGCACTTCAGAAATTTAAGTAGCACTTTATAATTAGATTTAATAAATATGTCATAGATGTAGGCACCTAGTAATACAATATATAGTAAAAGAATTATTAAGGGATGTGTTAAATTAATGTTATCCATAATTTTATATATATTTTTTAAAATGGATAGCTCCTGAAGAGGTGGCAAATAAGCCACGAAACATGTAGGTCAGTTTCAATAAAGTTTGAACCGAAAAAAATGTTTTTTATTGGAGATCCTTTCCAAAATATATGAAGAATATATTATCTATTGTAAACCTTTGCGTGGGGAATCTGCTTAGCTTACGCAGCCCCTGCTTGACGGACTTTTATATTTAGTTTTAGCAGATTTCCCCTTTGTACTCATGACGCAATATTCGAAATATTTCTTCAAATGTCCATCGATCCTACCTAGTAGATGACGAAAATGAGGTCCGTTCAATACTGTATATATATATATATATATATATATATATATATATATATATATATATATATATATATATTGTAACGGTCGAGCCTGAGAGCCACCCCGCTGTCTCTATATCTATGAGATCCGAGTGACTAGTACTAGGCTTGAAACGAGGTAGCAGCACCTGTCAAGGGAGGAGACCCCTACGAGTCCAAAGTGCAATCTCGGAGGACAAGAATGGGGCAGTCGACTCCCAAGATGCAACAAGAGCGTAAGTGTTTCTTTAATTAGCTAGCCTAAATGTGCTATATCTCGGATTAAATAGATAAATTAGCTCTTATAGCAGAGATGGTTGCCGTGCAATATAAGACCCGGAGAAGTAGCCGGTACATAGTTTAAATTTAAATATTAATGAAAATAAATAAACCTTTCATTAGAATATATATATATATGTCTATGTCTGTTACCGCTCTAGTGGTCGCATTTTTTGTTTCATCGTTACCAAACTCGATATTTAGTCGTTTTATTTAAAAAGAAAGATCAAGTTCGTTAACGGCTGAAATCGGACCAGTGGGAGGGGGGGTTTAGAGGGGAGGATTTTTGAAAATTCGAAATATCTCCGTTACTATACGTCGGATCGAAAAATTGTACAGAATCAATCTTATTGTAAATTAAATGTACTATAAATATTGTTATATAGCTTTATTCTCTATCTTATATATTAATCGAGATATTTGCATTTTAATGAAGTCTGTGGGACACGTGGTCGGGTGTCGTTCGGATTAGTTTGGCTGTTTTCTTAACTGTTCGGCTCTGGTGGAAGCTTCTTCTAACCTTATCTGTCGTTTCTAACCTTACCTTACCTTCGTTACTTTGTTAGATTTATGCGAATACGTTCTGTTCATCCGCCCCCCCCTCATTAGTTCTTGGACTACTAAAATTTGAGTTATTAAAATATAAATTATTCTTACAATTCAGAAGCCGATCCAGTTGGGAATTTATTAAAATTAACAGAAAGATTTCTCATTACCGTTTGTATTTACTCATGGTGGTGTTGTGTTACCAGTATGCAGATTTCTCTATTGCTAAACTTCGCATGGGAAATCTGCTTAGTTTACGCAGCCCATGTGTGACGGACTTTTTAGTCTTGAGCAAACCCCACTTCTATTCAAATCATTTTTAACAGTGAAATTGGAATTTTGTAATAAAATATAATATAACTAATGTTCTTTCAAAACTAATTTCCTACAACTTTGCATGTTATCTCTAACTTATTTTTGTAAAGCAATTTATTTGAATTTTATTTTGTTCCAATTTTCAGTAAGCCCCCACTTCTGTCCTCCAATTTTCATTTTGAATTAATGAACCTCTAATCATGTTCGCTCTAGCTTCTTAGCTAAGGTAAGATGAGACGAGCAGTGTGTCATACCAGTTCTTAAGAAATTTGCTTAGATTACGCAGCCCCTGCGTTACGGTATTTTGAAGGTATGGCAACCGGCTTAATGGAAACAAATATTGTTGGGTAGTCACTAAATGGATTTGCATATCCCAAAATTGACTAAGATTTGTACTAAGACCCAAATTATTCAAGAAATGCAGTGGTTGTCAGATAGTTTCGAGGTGAGAAGCGAGAGATTTATTCTGTTAGGTTTGAATAGTTTCTTGCCTACTTCCTGTATCTATAGGTGTAGAGAACCGTTATCTATGAATAAATGCAAATGATGAGTAACCAACTGGAGAATAATTCGAAATCTCCATCTTTATACCTTAGCGGATCGCAGACATTCCTTTCGGACCTACTTGAAGTAACCCCATTAGGGTTTACCATTTCTTCCTTTCGCACAATAATCCCAAAAGAAATCAGGATCTGCCTTTTAATTATCGTGAAAACTGGACCGTCTCTTCTTCTTTAGCTTTGTAGTATATGTGGGAAAATCATACATTGTTATACGAAAGCAGGCCATTTCTTTTCCGATCACTAATTTCAGACGAATTAGTATTGTGGTAAGTAGTTGTTCTAATAGTGTGTTATATTGACACTTTGTGGGAGAATAATCCATTCTGTTATCAATGGAACTTCATCTCTTTTATGATTTATTTTTAAATAAGAAAGCACATGCAACCAAATTCATCCGATTACACCTAGAAAGGCAGTAATTAAGTATCTCTTGCTATTCATTCTTTATACTTCTAATTGTTAAGAAAATGAGTGAACTATTTGGAAAAAAATAATTAGTATTTTTAATTAAAGGCACACAAGAATATATCTCATGGGCAAATATTTTAAGATAGTCCATTATAATTTATCTAATAGGAGCGCTAGGTAATAAAATGGATATCGACTAAAATAAGTGCACAGGAGTAAACAAATTTAAAAAAATCTCCCAGCCTCATGTTGATCATATTTGGATAGTATTTTGAACACTGAGAAAATGTCCCTCAAAATCTGAACTTATGAAATTCACTCAAACATAAAGTGAAGCTGTGGTCTTCTTGTCGGAGTCCGTCGTCTACGGCTTTTCTTCAAGTTCATGTTCAAAACTGTCAATTTTTCTACCGAACTCCAATGAAAATGTAGTCTACATTTTAATTCTACGATTGATGGTTTTAATCCTACTGAAGAACGATGATACTTTAAAATTTTAGATCAAACAAATAGTAGAATTACTCATGGATCAGTTCCTCCCTCTAAATTCTGACAATAAACTGCAGTATCCGAACTATCACATTCTTTGGTTAACCGGTCACAAGACAAGTGATCTATCATGAGTGGTTAACGCCTCATGATTTTGTCGAATCATGTGATTTGGCTCCTGAACTAAATTTCCATTCAGGATCTCAGTTTGGTTCACATCGTCAATCTATTCAAATATTCCACTATATCAGCTGATCGGAGTGCACTTTCTATATTACCAACACGTTTTCTTTCCATCTTTCCTTTTAATTTGGTGCTTCCTCCTTTTTACCCGAAAACGGTCCACACTTTTCCTAATTAGCGTTGAACTCAGATACCTTTGCATATTGCAAATGCCCTCTGTCTAAGTATAGCTTGAACTGGAATGATCTCTTGACTTTTTTAAGAGTTTTATTTTGTATGTAAATACAATTGTAATAGTGCATTTTGCTCGCACCTATCCCTTAATTTCTAGTTTCGTACTGGGGATAATTTTTGGTATCTTGCACATTGTTGACAGTATTCCTCAGAGAACCATTTCTTGGGGAGAAGTATTTCCGGTTTTCCATTCACCTGAAGGCGTGCTTTCTTCACCGCTTTCTCCTTAACGTAAATTATCAGAGTAAGTAATTTTAATCAAGGGCTGCTCAGAATCGTGTATGGCTCCTCTGTAGCCTCTCTCACTCTCTCTCTCTCTCTCTCTCTCTCTCTCTCTCTCTCTATATATATATATATATATATATATATATATATATATATATATATTGATTGATTGTTTGTTTGTTTATTATTATTTACGTCCACTTCATGCTACTATGAATGATCGGGACGGGTTATCTACAGGTTACCACCCTTTCCCAGCCAGTGTGGGCCTAAGGATTTTATTTAACGAGTCCACCACTAAATACATTTGTACTGCCCAGGGCGGAAATCGAACCCGTCACTCTAGGTCTACCACTCGAGATTATGATGACGCCTTAACTCGCACGGCCAACCTGGTTTATGACAGAAAATATGTACATTATAGATTAATTTAATTATAATAAATGCTATCCATGATTATGTTCTGAATTATTCACGGTGTGTCAAACAGTCGAGAGGGATTGATTAGGGACTAATTTTTATTTATTCTTCAAAACTAAAATTTCTATTGTATAGGCCCCCTACCTGACCCTTATGCGAAAACCATCAGCCCAGACGGGAAGTGTAATGGTACATATTGAAGGTTTGCTATACAAATACCATCATTAGTCAGTCAACAATGATTTTTCGAGTATCGCCGTGTACCTTAGCTAGTATATATATATTTGTCAATAATTTAGGAAATTCAAGGAACTTTTGGAAAGAATTGTCAGGTCTTATGTCCCATAACATCACTCTATTTGAACTATTTCATTTATTAAAACCCTTCACCTAATATGAATTATATATAGTCTGTTATTATATTATTTTCCGGCTGAGCTGAAGGTGAGAAATCCAAGCGAGGTCTACTGCCCACACGACTATCATAAATTGCACAACATGTGCCCATTGTCAGATAATTACAGAAGCTTGAACGATTGACTCCTGAACTACGTAGATGGATTGAAAGGGTAACTTCCCTTAGAGGCGTGACGTCACGGATGTTAGTCTGTTTCAATCTCCACGGTCCTTGAAAAGAACCATCTCCCTCATCCCGTCGTTTTTTCTTATGGATTTTTTCCTGTTATTTTTTTCGGCCTTTTCTCTTTCTTCTTATCCTTTATTTCCTATGAGATGTCCTTAAAGATAGGCTTGCACATCGGATAACGTCCATTGAACCTTCAGCTTTTCCCGCGAATAACATCCGAGTCATCTGAGTTCATTGTTACTGATCAGATAATAATTTTACTTCGCTGGCGAGTTAAAACGTGATAAGCTGCCAGATTTTACTTTACGACACATGAAACAACTCAAAAAAAAATTAATTATTAAATGTATCAGTTCGATAAATAGTCAAGATTAC
This sequence comes from Riptortus pedestris, assembly GCA_019009955.1. Classification (NCBI taxonomy): domain Eukaryota; kingdom Metazoa; phylum Arthropoda; class Insecta; order Hemiptera; family Alydidae; genus Riptortus; species Riptortus pedestris. The sequence goes on from CM032232.1 coordinate 107,445,637, forward strand.
AACAATTTTTTAAGTTTAAAATAAATCGGGCCTCAAGTTATCCAAGTATGTTACGGCGTTGGTTTCATTATACATATGTTGAGACCAACGCCTTAACTATAAATATACTATATATACGAACTATAACTATAGACTAAGTATATATACTCCGTTGGCATTATATTTATTTATTTTATTTTGGTGCGAACGCAGCGAGGCGATATTGCTCATAAAAAAACAACAAAAACAATTTATATAAACAAAATACAAAAATGAAAATAGAAACAAGAAAAAATTAAATAATACAAAATAAGAACGCAAACAAATATCAAAACTCGACTAAATAACAGAACGCAACAATATAACAAAACACAACTAAATAAAACTTAACTAAATAACAGAATGCAATCAAATAACAAAACAACAAGGAACACAAAACAACAAATAAAATAAATAAACAAAAACAAAACATTAAGTTCAAAAACAAATAAATAATAAGATAAATAACTTTATAAATAAATAAAAATAAGTCGTGTGAGTCATGAGGGATCTTTAGATGGCCACGTCTTTTGCAGTCTGTTAGTATTTGTTTTATTGTAAGCGGAGCATTACACACATTGCAGTTAGGCATTCTTTTCTTTTGAAATAGGTAACCATGGGTAAGGAAAGAATGACCTATACGTAGTCTCGTAAGGACTACTTCGTCTCTTCGTGTAAATACTTCAAATTTGATTTCAAATACTTCAAACTGTAGTTTTAATTTGTCTCAGTTTGTTGTCTCTTTGTAACCAGACCTGTTGCCATTCTTGGAGTATGTAAGTTTTAATGTAGTTTTGTAGGTCGTCCGAAGTTATTTTTTTAATGTCAGTATTGGTGTTTTTTGTCGTTAGTTTTGCGAGCATGTCAACTTCAGTGCTTGGTCCAATATTCTGATGTCCTGGTAGCCACACCAATGTTATGTGATTTTGAATGTGTTCAAAAATGTTTGTTATAATAGGATGAGTGGAATATATGTTTTTTAAAGAAAGTAAAGAACTTAGAGAGTCCGAAAATAATTATTTGGCGATTTTGAACATTGTGGAGGTTTTCTAGAGATAGGAGTATAGCGTGTAGTTCAGCTGAATAAATACTTGATGTGCAGTTTAATCTTTTGGCATATGTGTGGTCGTCAATGAGTGCAGCAGCTGCTGTTCCAAAGTCAGACTTGGATCCGTCCGTGAATGTGTATAGTGCGTTTGGGTTATTTGCAGTAATGGAGTTAAATGCAGTCATGTAACATTTTGAAGAAAGGGGATCATTTTTATTAAATTTTGTTAAGGTTAAATCAATATATAAGTTATTTACTCTCCAAGGAGGAAGTGATAGTAAAGTATTATTGTACATAGGAGTTTGTAAAATGTTTGAGTCTGAGGAATTTTCTAATGTGCGTATAAGAAGTGGTTTGTGTTTACATTTTTTCTTTATGAATTTGTTGAAATGTGGTGTATTGTTTATGCATGTGTGGATGCAAGGTTTGTCTAAAGCTTTACATTTTAAAATAAATTTTAAATTGATTATACGCCTTCTATATTTTAATGGAGGCTCTCCAGCATCTACACATAGGCTTTATATAGGGCTTGATCTGAAGGCCCCTGTTGCTATTCTCAGTCCTGTGTAGTGAATAGTGTCTAACATTTTAAGGGCATTTGAGCTGGCTGATGAAAATGCTATACATCCATAGTCCAGTAAAGACCTGGTATAGCAACGGTAAAATGTCTGCATTAAACACCTGTCTCCTCCCCATTTTGTTTTGCTCAGAATCCTCATTAAGTTCAAACTCTTTTTGCACTTATCAAGGAGTCCTTTTAAATTGGATACCCACGTCAGTTTTCTATCGAATGTCAGTCCAAGAAATTTGAGTTCGCCCGCCTTGTTTATTAGAGTAGTGTTTAGTGTAAGTATAGGTAGTTCATATTTCCTTTTACGTGTGAAAATAATATATTTAGTTTTTTCACTAGATATTTTGAAACCAGTGACAGAACACCATTTATAAAGTTCATTAAGAGTGTCTTGCATTAATGTTTGTGTGTATGAAAGTGATGAGTATGTAGTGTATATTATTAGGTCATCAGCATACAGGCAATAAGATACTTCTTTAGGGATATATTTTACTACAGAGTTCACAGCTATATTGAATAATGTTGTGCTCAGCACACCTCCCTGAGGCACCCCATTCTCCAGACAAAAAAGATCTGATATAGCAACACCTATCCTCACTCTGAAAGTTCGATTAGACAAATATTTATCCAGAAATCTGATAATGTTTCCTTGGACACCCCATTCGATCAACTGGGAGAGAATGACTCTTCTCCAGACACAGTCATATGCTTTCTCCAGATCGAGTGATATTGCTAACATTAATTTGTTTCCAAGGAAAGCATTAAGGATTTCGCTCTCCAATCGCGCAATATGGTGCATTGTTGAATGATTTGGCTTAAATGCGCATTGGTATGGAGATAAAAGGCTGTTACTCTCTAAAAACCACAGGAGCCTTTTGTTTATCATTTTTTCTGCGACTTTGCACAGACAGCTGGTTAATGATATTGGACGGTAACTGGTGGCCTTTATTTTATCTTTTCCAGGTTTGAGTACTGGTATAACTATTGCTTCATTCCAGTACGTGCCGCTAATGTAAACCTCGTTCAGTAGATGAAGAAGAACTAGCAAGCCTCGTTTAGGTAGATTTTTTATCATATCGTATGTAATTAGGTCTGGTCCTGGTGAAGTTTTTTGTAAAGATGATAATGTCAGTTTTAGTTCGTTTAAGGTGAAAGTATCATTAAGTGGGTGTTGGTCAGTTAGTATTATGGGCAGTTTCATAGTCTCAGTGTGAGTTTTGTGTTTTAAAAATTCTGTTGTGTAGTTCTCTGAACTACAAACAGTACTGAAATGGTGTGCTAAGATGTTGGCAATTTTGTGTTGGTCAGTTATGATAGTTCTGTTCTGTTCTAGTCTTGTAATTGGCATTTTATATTTTTTGTGATTTATTTGATTAATTTTTGTCCAAATGTCTTGTGCTGATAAATGTCGATTAATGCTCGATAAAAAATCTATCCAACAGTTCTTTTTACTATTCTTAATTATCCGCTGGGCTTTTGCTTTCATTAACCTGTAATTTAGAAGATTTATGTATGATGGATTTCGTCGGAATAAATTAAGAGCTCTTTTTCTATTAGTTACAACTATATTGCATTCTTCATTCCACCAAGGAACCGGTGTTTTTTGTATATATTAGAGGTTTTTGGAATACTTATCTCAGCTGCTTCTAATATCAGTGAGGGTAACTCTTTTATACTTTGAAGGTTAGAAGAACTTAGTTTTGCTGTTATGTAGTCTTGATAAGTATTCCAATTAGCCTTTTTTGTGTTGTACCTCGGTGTGCTGTTAAATAGTGGGTCAGGTCTGTTCGTCAGTATCTGTATTGGGAAGTGATCGCTTCCATAGGAATCTTGATCGACGTTCCATGTAAGTCGAGAAATTATGGAAGGAGAAGAAAGAGAAATGTCAATGATGGTCAGTGTTCCAGTCCGTGGGCATAAATGTGTTGGAGAGTTAGTGTTGAGTGCAATTAGATCAAAGTTTTCGAAAAGTGTCTGTAATTGTTGTCCTTTACTATTGTACACATAGTGGACGAAGCATTTACGTCTCCTAGGAATAGCAAAGGAGTAGGTAATTGTGTCAGTAAGTTATGTATTTCATGTAAGCCAAGAGGTTCCTTTGGTGGAAGATAAATGGAGCATAAATTGTCTATAATTGTGTTGGCATTATAGACCACTAACATGACTGAAATATATATAAATACGTTAAAAGGCCCTTTTTAGTCATTTTTTCTACCATACAAGTGCTAATGTGCAAAACGGTCATCAAACCAGGTTTTGAAACGACTGCTGAAAACTGCAGTACAACTGGAAGAAAATACCAGGATAACTGGAGAGGCCTCCGGATCAGTGAGAAAACTATTTGGAAATGTGAGAAAGCAGGACAGAAGGCGAATCAGATGCAATGCCGAACTGAAGTTGAAGTTGAGTATGTTATCATCTGTTATGTCAATTAAGGAGGATGGTGATGCTTACGACACGTCGGGAAGATGCTGTCCAACATTCTACATAGAAATAATTTGTATGTATGGTACTTTAAGAGGCGAGAAGGAAGGGCCGCCCAGACAGGTGAGCTGCACGACGTGAGGAGGGACTTGCGGAAGCTGGGGTTCAAGAAATGGACGATCCTAGTAGCAGTTTATGATTTAATGTTTATGGCCCATTTCCTCAATGGACAGTAGCTCCTACTAGGGTTGGTCTATATTTATATATATATATCAAATGTGGTTGGCATTTCAGACCTTAAAGATCTTTACCCACCCGAGCTGGCTCCAGGGATTCGTGATCCAAGTTTTTACGTTATGATTGATCAACTAGACGTCTAGCCCCATTAACCGAGGAGGGCCAAAAATGAGTTCTCTCAAGTAGACTAACTCCACTGACGGCCTGTTTGCTAGACAACAAGATCAATGTGCTCCGTCATACCGTCGGGCTGTCGGGCTGATTTGCTCACTAGTCTCCCGTCCTTCCATTACCATCGCGACCCCGGCTCCCTCTGGTAACGAACTGGTGTAAAGTACCCGTGACCCCCATTCAAGTACTAACAATGATAGAAGTTGTTTGACTCAGATGATCTAAAGTCGGACACTCTACCTCTCATGTAAGGGTGCCCCCCATGTGTTTATATATATATATATATATATATATATATATATATATATATATATATATACATACGTATATTTAAAATATAACTGTGGCGTAAGTGTGGCAATGATGAAGAAAATCTTTTAATTTACGGACACCCTGAGAAACGGCCGGTTTTCTTCTTTCTGCCATCCTTACTCTGTTTAAACAGCTCTAACATAAATAAGCCACATTCCAGGTTCTCTGGAATATGTTAGATGGTAGAGGAATCAATTGATCAGGAATAATAAAAAAGCCTTGTCCTCTACTATTGTTTTAATTTATGCAAAGTGCATTTTCGGAGTCAGCGCTCCATCGTCAGTGCCTCCTGACAAACAAAAAACTTAAGATTTTTGTGACGAGTTAGCTCTAATCAGGTAATTCCTTCATCTCCTCTCTATTATTAGTATTTGGCTGTTTATTTATTTTATTTATCTTTATGGCTTATAGTTTTTAATTTTATTAGTTGAATATTTTTTAAATTTTCTATTGATTTTATCCTGGATATCTTTTGTTTTTATTGTTTTGTGACTGTTTTTACACTCTTGGCCAAGCTAAGTTTGATATTTACTCTTAAGGTTTTTGTTTGTTAGCAGGCACTGATGATGGAGCGCTGACTCTGAAAGTACACTTTACATAAATTAAAATAGTAGTAGAGGACAAGGCCTTTTTATCGACCCTGACATTCGAGTTTGTTATAGTCCTATAAATATTTTCTCGTCCTCACTAAATTAATTGAAATATGACAGACTTTCTCTCTGACAATTAGAAGTCTTAATGATCGACCATTCCTCATCAAGTGACGGTTAGTCTACCACCGACTTTTCACACAGCCACATACTCATCGTATCTTCTCTCTTTTCTTTGTGTTTGTCATGCTATCTTTAGAATGCCTCCACTCACTCAGTTTCATTTATCAAGAGTTTCGGAGGACAAAAATGTAGCATGTGGGAGAAAAGAAGTACTTAACGCCTGTTTTTTAAGACATCATACTCTAAATCTCCAATTAAAATGTTTTTAAATCTAGTCATTAAATGAGGAGATTCATTCGTTCCATATTTATGTGTAAGTAGCAAAAGAAAATATGTCTTGGTGTTACTTTTATTTATTGTTAATAGGCACCGAACTCGGTGTTCAAGAGTCCGTTTTCTTTTTCCTTTTTTCTTCAGTAGTCCTTCTCTAAGAAGATTCCGTCCTTTTTTTATCTCTATCCCCGACTACGCGACAAACAACAAAAGTCCGTCACGCAGAGGCTGCGTAAACTAAGCAGATTTCCCACGCGAAGGTTTACAATAGATAAATATGCATACAGGTAACACTACCGTGAATGCTCAGTAAATTTACAATACAAAGTAATAATTTCTGCAACGGAAAGCAGCTGAATTGTAAACAAACAGGCCAGCCAGACTCGTAGCACTGCACAGATAGACCGGAAAGACAAACAATTAATGAATTATATCTGAATATAACATATTAATTTTATTGAAAACAATTTACTAAAGCTAGTCCTGTAATTTGTAATGAATCAGAATCAGTTTTATTTCAATCACTCAAATTTTAGTAATCCAAAAACAAAAGGGGGGGTCAACAGAACGTATTTGCATGTATCTCACAAAGTAAAAGTTCAATGAAAACAATATTTGGTATTTAGGCTTTGAATAATATGCTTTATTATATAACAGTGTATTGTTTACGTGACACTAGTAGAAGTGGGGGCTTACTGAAGGTAAAAAATGCAAATATCTCGGTTAATATTCAATATAGAGAATAAATGTATATAACAATATTTATAGTACGTGTAGTTTGCAATAAGATTTATTCTATACACTTTTTCGATCCAACTTACAGTAACGGAGATATTTCCAATTTTCGAATGCTTGTTGAAGTATTCCAGGGTATGACACTACTTTTAATAGTGCGGATCAAATTGTCGCATAATTCATGCCATTGCCATGCCCATTACTCAAGTGCAAGTATTTTAGCATGATTGAAAGTTGCGTTGCTTTTGAACTATATGAATGAACGTTTTGATAGGAAACCACATTTTACACTGGATTCCCTTCAATTGTTATGACAATATTTTATTGTCACTGAAAAATTCAATTCTTCTAAAACTAAAAATTACATATGACATTTAAGTATTTGTTTTATATACTCTTTTGACGCACACTGATATTACTCACTTTTTGGGGATAAATATTTGTTTTCCATTAAAAACACTTTTCTTGTTACTTCCTTGTACAACGAAGAAGAAATTTTCGGTTTTCAGATCTCAACGAAATTCAGTTTTTTCCTTCCCTGAACCCATTTTTAAACAACAATTCTTAGCGTTGATAACTGTTTATTTGTTTGCTTTTGATTTAAGCCTTAGCGACAGGGCCGAATTTAATAAATTATAGTAGGTCTGTTTATTCAAGAACACCTAACTTATGTGATAGACTATATTAATATTCACACAAAAGTAGGAGTAATAGTAGTAAATAGGCAGAGTTTCTTATCATTATTTTTTTTGGCAAATAAAATCGAGAGAGATTGTGCCCACAGAGCCCATGTAGCATCTTTTAAAACCCTGAATGTATTACAATTCAGTCATCAATGAGTCATTCAATCCTTGGAATCAGTGATGGCCTTACATGAAACGTGAAACCACACGAGGAAGTTGATGTAAACAACCTCGGACGAGTGACCCACTGATATCATAGGCCAACTGTTTAAAAATATTTCAAGCAAGAACTAGGCGTCGGGATTTTGGTTTGATCATTACCACACTCGATATTTAAACGTTTTATGAAAAACTAAGAATCATGTTCGTCGGAATTTGACTCCTGGGATGGTGGAGGGAGTTTAGAGGAGGGGAATTTTGAAAATCTAAAATATCTCCGTTATTATACTTTAGATCAAAAACGTGCTTAGAACAAATATTATTGTAAATTTAATTTTCTATAAATTTTATTTTTTACTATTGCTCTATATCTTGATCATTATCCAATATTTTAGCATTCTTTAATTTTCAGCCTTCAGTAACCTCCACTTGTGGTCATGGCACTTTAATAATGAGGGGATATATTATGAATCGTCTTATTCCAAGCTTATAATCCTGATATTGTTTTTAACAGGTGAGATACGTGCAAATATGTTGTCTGGTGATGTCATCAAGTAAGATTTTATTGTCCTCCCACTTCTACTCATCGGATTCTTATTTGGTAATGTATACTACATATTGAGGTTGGAACAGCAGTGTGCCAGAACTGCACGTGGGAAAACTGCTTAGTTTACGCTGCCCCTGCGTGGACGAAGTCTAAAATACACCGCTAAGTGTATTGATTCAAGTTTCAGCACAGATATCTATTTTTATATAGTTAATTTCATTCTCAGAAGTTTAAAAACTAAGGTATAAATACTATTAACGAATTTCTTTCCAACTATTGGAATTATTAGTAACTGTTTATGAAGGAAAGAAATCACCGAATGTTCAGAATTGCTGAGATAGAGATATTGAACTTTTTGTCAGTTTACTTTTCTCATCTTCCCTGCTAGGACATGGAAGTTTCTAGTTTTAGAGATATCCCAAAATCTAATTGTGATTCCCACTTAAATCCCCCCCCCTCTTATGTAATGTATATCAATGGGCTAATAATGTGATGTGGCTTTCACAACAACGTAGCGTCTTGAATCCTGACCAGTTAAGTAGAAACTTTTTGTCTTACATAGAGTTTTAAATATATCGATACTTTCGAAAATGGCGATCTAAGAAGACGGTAGTTATTATGATAATAATGGATGAGGGATTTCCTGCAACAATCTTGATCCATTCTTAATTGCCATTCAGTGATCAAATCTATACCTTGGAAGACTTTCTATGTGTCTTCCTGAAAGAAATTTATGGATTTATGGACTTTTGGTAACTGCGTACGTAAGGCGGTTCGGATTTTACATTTCTACCATATGCCATTGTGCATTCCTCTAGTGAAATGGAAGTAATTATTATATAAAGCTGAGGGTAGTTATGAAGAGCCCATGACAATGGGCGACACAGCAGGCTACTTCCACCAGCTGGTCTTTGTTCAACAGTCTATTACACCAGCCAGTTTTTGTTGTACTCTTATCAGTAATGGATTAGTCTCCTAATATGAACATGATGTACGACAGTATGAAACTATTATCATTGATAGATTTCAATGTCCATTCCGTATCTTAATTAAATTTGTTTTCTAAATAAAATGGAAATCATACATTAGACTTTCTTTTAAAAGAAGAGGAAACCTGTTATTTACTGAGGACAAAAAATATAACCCCTTATTTTCTATGAGTTTTCTTGTTTAAACTCTTAAAAATAATAAATAATTATTAGTTATAGTCAGTAGATTTAATACGTTTAGCTCCCGAATTCTTTGACATGTTTGGTATAAAATAAAATCTTTCTTTCCCCCGATGCGTTTCGAGCTGTCTCCTCTTTCTGATGGTGTTCTTTATATTTTTAATTTGTAGTAATTTATGAGCTTACCCAATACCATATTGTTTCTACGACCCAATTGTCACCATTGCAGAGATACATTACAGCTGAATGTTGCAAGCTCATACTGGCTAATGCATATCAGCTTAACAAACAGACTACGGGCTACGAAGAGATGCTCTCTAACCATTCAAGACTTTAGAAGAATACTCTCGACTCTCACTGAAGTCTTTATTGTTGGGCAAAGCCACTTTGATTTAGTTGTGAAGCTTCATATATAAATAAATATTATTGGATAGTTTTATGCAGAGGCTCCTATTTTTTCCCATCGTTCGTTTCTTATGGGAAATGAAGTCTTCCGGTACGCTGAAACAATCAATCATCTTACACAGGGCTGCCTGGAGTTTCATGTAACAATGCCATATTTTAACTATTCAAAAAAAATCCATTTTTAAGGTGCTGGATGGTGAAGGAATTATCTCAGCGGAAGAAAACAGTAAGTCTAACGCTGATCTAAAAGGCTTCTGGTATAACTTCAATAAAATGTTCGGTCTATAAAATCTTACACAATATATTTTCATATATCTGACCTCCTAATAACATTATTAGGAAAATAAGCATTAGACGATTCATAATATATCGTTTTTACTAAAGTGTAATGACCACAAGTGGGGTTTACTGAAAAAATAAAAAATGCCATAATTTCGGTCAATATTCAACGTATAGAAAAATATTATATAACAGAATTATAGAAAATTAAATTTTCAATAATGTTTGTCTATATACGTTTTTAATCCAAAGTATAATAAGGGAGATATTTTCGAAATTGCACTCATGTAACCCCCCCCCCCCGTATATATACTGAATAAAACAAGTATAATTGCATCTAATCCTTACTGAAACCAATTGAAGTATTTAACGCAAAGAAAAAAAAGATCTTAATGTCTTAAATCAGTTATAATTGTATATTTTTTCAACTAACAGATGTTTCGCTCTCCTGGGCATTAACAATGCTTTAAAATTATTCCTCTAAGTCAGTACAACTCTAATTCTCCACAGGAAGATAAAAAGTCCGTCACGCAGGGGCTGCGTAAACTAAGCAGATTTCCCATGTGAAGTTTTACTATAGAGAAATCTACATACTGGTAACACAATAACACCGTGATTAGATAATGAGAAATCTTTCAGTTAATTAAAATAAATACCCAACTGAAACGGCTTCTGAATTGTAAGAATAATTTATATTTTAATAACTCAAATTTTAGTAGTCCAAGAACTAAAGGAGGAGGGGCGATGTGCTAAAAAGCTCATATAATACAAGGTCTTAAACCCTATAGTAATTTGTCAAGATGATAAAGATAGCTGAGTTTGACCTTAAGATCTTTTTTTTCCCCCCTGATAAAACAAATTTTATATTCATGGAAAACAATTTGAGCGAAAGTGGTTTTCCCACCGACAGGAATCTCTACAAAAATGTATCACGGCCGTATTCCGCTTACACACCAAACATTTATGGATTTCACTAAAAGTGGGATAACTCCAGTGGTAGCTAATTAAGGGTAATTAGTGAGTCATTTTCCAAAATGAAAACAAGGAAAAGCAGGATTCTAGGGATTGTACTCAGGAAATTACAAAAGTTTTCAAAAATATGTGCCTAGAACTCGCCGACGTGAACACTTTACTCTAAATTATAGCAGATTTTCCTTAAGGGAAATCAGCTATTGAGGTTGTACTCATGACGGAATTTTCGAAATTTTTCTTCAAATGTCCATCTATCCTAACTAGAAGATGACGAAAATGAGGTCCGTTCAAAATTGTATATATATATATATATATATATATATATACAAAGGTCTATCTATCTATATATTTGTCTGTTACCGCTCTAGCGCAATTTTTGTTTGATCGTTACCAAACTCGATATTTAGTCGTTTTTTGTAAAAAGAAAGATCAAGTTCGTTAACGGCTGAAATTGGACCAGTGGGAGGGGGGGGTTAGAGGGGGGCGATTTTCGAAAAGTCGAAATATCACCGTTACAATACGTCGGATCAAAACATTGTATAGAACTAATCTTATTGCAATTTAAAATTACTATAAATATTGTTCTATACATTTATTCTCTATCTTGAATATTAACCGAGATATTTGCATTTTTATTAAATCTGGGAGGCTAACGGACGAGTGACTTTCCCACCAAAAGCTAGTTCGGCTGTTTCCTTAACTGATCGACTCTCGTGAAATTTCTCTATTGTAAAACATCACGTTGGAAATCTGCTTAGTTTACGCAGCCCCTGCGTGACGTACATTTATTTCAGGCAGCCATGAACATAGTGAGAAAAGATTTACAATAGATAAATCTACATACTGGTATCACTATTGTGAATCTCAAGTAAATAAATGCAAACGGTAATGAGAAATTTTAATATTTTTAATTAATATTAATAATCTCTACAACGGAAAGGGTCTGAATTGTAAACTAACAGGTCAGCCAACCTCGGACGCTGAATACATATATAGAAATATTTTAGACCGGAAAGACAAACAATTAATGAAATATATCTGAATATAACCTATTAATGTTATTGAAAACTATTTACTATAGCTAGTGCTGTCATTTATAATGGATGATTTATAAAAGGAGGAGGGGATCAACTGAACCTATTTTCATATGTCTCACAAAGTAATAATTTAGTGAAAATAATATTCTTTATTTAACCAAGTAATGAAGTGGTCCTTGATATAACAGCTTTTTAGCAGATTTCCCTTAAGGGAAATCAGCTATTGAGGTCGTACTCATGATGCGAGTTTCGAAAAATCTCTTCAAATGTACCCCCTACCCAGGAGATGACGAAAATGAGGTACGTTCAAAATTATCTATATATATATATATATATATATATATATATATATATATATATTTGTCTGTTAACGCTCTAGCGGTCGCAATTTTTGTTTGATCTTTACCAAACTCGGAATTTAATCGTTTTATGTAAAAAGGAAGATCAAGTTCGTTAATGGCTGAAATGGGACCAGTGGGAGGGGGGGGTTTAGAGGGGCGGAGTTTTGAAAATTCAAAATATCTCCGTTATTATGCGTCGGATCGAAAAAGTGTATAGAATAAATCTTATTGCAAATTAAATTTACTATAAATATTGTTCTATACATTTATTCTGTATCTTGAATATTAACCGAGATATTTGCATTTGTATTCTGCGTGTGGTCACCAGTAGGCTATGTTCGAACTTTCCGCCGAGAGCTCTGGCGGCCGTTTCTGTTACTATTCGTCCCTCGTGAATAGGTTTAGAGGTTAGATTAACTGTTTTTTGGGGCTAGAAACTACTGGGTTATTACGCCCTAAATAATGTTTTAGGTTTAGAGGTTTCTTACTACTACAGTTGTTGTCTGTAGGCAGATTTCTCTATTGTAAAACTTCTCGTGGGAAATCTGCTTAGTTAGTGACGGACTTTTTTTAATACGACATCTGTAAGAGTGGGGGTTTACTGAAAGCGGGAAACTATAAAATCCAAATATCTCGGTAATTATTCATGGTACTGAAAATATGCATAGAACAGCATTTATAATAGAACATTCAATTTGCAATAAGATTTGTTCTATGCAATTTTTCGATACGTCGTAGAGTAACGGAGATATTTCGAATTTTGTATATTCTAAACCCTCCCTCCGTTTGGTCCGATTTCAGCCATTCACGAACTTGATCTTTCTTTTTACATAAATCATTAAGTACCCAGTTTGGCAAAGATCAAACAAAAATTGCTACCGCTAGAGCGTTAACAGACAGATATAACTACTTTTACAAGACGAATGAACCGATTTCATTAAGCTATATCTTATTAATAGACAGTAATACAAGATTGCTATAAAAACACATGCATTTAACCGGTGTTGAAGTTTTATGGTGTCATCATCATCGTCATGTTCCATTTCCAGCATCGCTTGTATGGTGTATTCTTGTATTATTGTCTGTTAATAAGATATAGGTTAAAGAAATCGATTCATTCTTTTTGAAAGACCATGTACATACACACTTAAGGGAAATATGCTAAAATGCAAATTGTGTCTCAGTGAAAAAGAGAAACACGTAAATAGGCCCATGGGTATTAAATCCAAAAAATACTCTCTGTAAGGCATATACTTTCACTTCCAGATCCCGATTTAAGTTAAGTTTTCGAGAGTCCGTGGTTGCAGTGTATGTATTTGTGGGTGGAGTACAGACAGTACCTGCATTATTACTGTATATGATTGGAGACGAAGAGACTGTTCATCCATTGGGTATGTAGTTTCTGTGTAGAGGTAAGTCGTAAATAACGGTGCAGTGGATTTGGCCGGACAGGCATCCTTAGGCCGGGAGCCAAGCGCGGGTCGAGTAACGGGCCCAACCAAACTCTCCCAGGGAAAGATGCAAGCCTCCTATCACTTCCTTACAGTCATTTTATTACCTCGCTGTAATCATTTCAGTTTTTTTTTTTTTATAATTACCTCAATCATCTTCCCTGTAAATGAGATTTCATTTCCTCCGCTTCTTGCTTGGCGATGGAAGTCCATCTTAAAGACCTGCAGCTGAAATTATATTCTCCAACTAGCGGCTCGGGTTAGCCACGTCAGTTAAAACGTTGGCTTTAATCTCACATGGCAAACTTAGAGTGGCGAGTTCGAATCCCGCATGGGTAAATAGGAATTTATTTATTGAAGAACTCATTAAATAAAATCCTTAGTCCCACCCTGGCTAGAAAAGGGCGGTAACCTGCAGACTCCCAATTAGCCATAGTTGCATGAAGTGGACGTAATTAAATAAACATTCTTCAACTGTTCATTCTTATATATTTAGATAGCACTTTCACTCCTTGTCCAAAACAAAATTTTTTGAACCATTTAATATTTACGAAGAAAAAGATTTCTCCGTCGGTTATATAGTTATGCCAAGAATAGAGGTACACTAAATCGACACTTATCGATTATAGGGAGGCCACCCATTTAAAGACAATTATTAATCATATTAAAAAAAAAACACTTTATTATTTAAAATAACACTTATAGAATTTATATGAATGACAAAATGATTATCGGGAGGCCACTCATTATTCACAGATAAAATATTTACTGGTTCAAAACCCCGTATCGCTATTAAATGGTGATGGTGTATATGGTGGTTCATACTTGACTAGGTTATCTTAAATAAAAACACTTGGTATTTATCATCACGACTTGGTGATCGTTTATTACACCACTTAAACAAAATGTAATTATAAATTACCCTCCAAAGCTGGTCGATATTGTTCAGTATCTGCGTAAAGCAGTCGTCTACCACATGAACTCTGCAAGGAAGCTGTTCAAGTGGTGTAATAATAAACGATCACCAAGTGGTGATAGTAAATACCAAGTGTTTTTCTTATGAAATACCATATACACTATCACCATTTAAAAGCGATAAGCGGTTTTGACCCAGTATATATTTTTCAATGAGTGGCCTCCCGTTAACCATATTTTCATTTATAAATTCTAGAAGTGTTGTTTTAAATAATAAAGCGATTTTCTCTTAATTATGATATAATAATCGTCTTTAAATGGATGACCTCCAGATAATCGATAAGTACCCACCAAAGTTTTGATTAATTAAAGTTTTAGTAATCAAAGATTTTGAAGCCATTTGAAAATATTTATTCCAGGCACTGTACAGTAACTTACATTCATTTATCATGTTTAATGAGCACTTTAAACATCTGGAGTTATGAACTAATTTATATGGGAGTATGTGCCGAGGACACTTACAAGTTGAATCCAGTATTCAACCTGGAACTGTACTGAGTTCATTTATAATTTTCAAGCTGATTTTATATTACGTAGTTGTTCAATAATTCAGAAAGATTAAAAATTAATTATGCATTCAGTTTATAACTCATTGACATAAATATTCTTCGCCAAGAGTTACTTATGTTTTAAATTTTATTTAGATTTTTCCCGATAAGGATATACACATTTTTTTGTTTTTAAAAGTGCTGGTTTAACTTTTAAACAACTACATGGCCAATACCAATATTAGATATTACTTAAAATACCAATTATTATCAAAAACTAAGCTGAAATGTTTACAAGACGTATTTATACGTAAAGAATGTGAATTTATTGCTATAAATATTATTCATAAAATGAATACATGTGACTCCAAATTATTTGCAATGTTTTAGCAACTATGTTGATGACACTTTCGGCCACATTAAAATTCCATGCTGCAACAGCTTGATCACAGTTGTATCTTTAGGCTACCCATGGTAATTGCTCCACTGAACATGTAATCCTGATTTGCTGGGGACTGGAGAGGGACATATGCACATGCAGTAGTTTCCCATTGCCTTCCGCACAAAATGCAAGAGTGGAGAAAATTCCATTTTAAAGCAGAGCTCTTAGAGAGCCATCCCTCCAATGCGTGTAACCAGCACAAATCGACTACTGATAGATATTATTCAGATAACATTTATGTACACTCCAGTCCTACCCTACTTACATGTTCTGAGTGTGAAGTTACACAATGTAGGGGGGGGGGGTCAGCGAAGGACTAGCCACAGTAAGTAAATCTGCTTTGTCGTGGAATTTAAATCTGAAAGGCACTGAGTATATTGGATCATAAGGTTTTATTTGGGGTCTATAAATGACAAAAATAAATGAGCAGTGTCGGTTGCAAATGTCCACCGAGTAGTACTCCTTGCTTTACATCTGTGAATTAATTTGGTTTTTTACTAATGAGGTCGTACTCATGAGGCGATTATCGAAACATTTCTTCAAATGCCCATCGATCCTACCAGGAGGGGGGTTTAGAAGAGGAATTTTTCGAAAATTCTAAATATCTCCGTTATTATGTGCCCGATTGAAAATCATTGTGTTGCCAGCATGTAGATTTATCTGTTGTTAAACTTCACGAGGGAAATCTACTTAGGTTACTTTTATTCATTTTCTTGGTGGGCTAACGAGAGCTCATACTCCTCACATCTTGCCACAGCCATATTTTATTAATATGCATAAACATTTTGTAAAAATAGGCGTCTATGTGAATAATCATAAAAGGAGCAAAGTGTTGTTCATTTGTTCCTGTAACACAGATATTAAAGAGACTAATGTCCACTTTTTAATTAAAATCATTTTTGAATTCGTTTTCGTTAAGCAGCTTTTGAAGTATTACCGTTGGTATTGCATTTTCGAAATACAAAAATAATCGTAAAATTATCATCAGAAAGCTTATGCAAATAAATCATTCTAATTTATAAATACTTTCATTGTATGAAAAATAACTACTCAATGAATTTCCTTTACAAGGTAGGGAGAGCATAATTTAGAGATTGGGATAGAAATTTCATTGGTAGATATTTTTCAAAATCAACATGTATTTTAGTTAATTTCAAATGCCTTCTGTGAATGTGCAGTTTCTGTACAAAGTGGTCTATTTTAAGTTCTTCAAGTACCCGAAGATTTCATTTAAGATTTTAGGCTATTTACAAAAATGAACACACAAGAAGTGATTATATATTATGTAATTTTCTATATATCTCTATATAGTTCTTGTTCACTTTAATCCTGAAACTTCTTATTTTCTCTATTCTAAAATTGACAGACAAGGAAATATGTCTGTTTGGTCAATTACAATTTCTTGAGGAAAAGAATTCCACTCCATTCTACTGGAGAATAATTATGGCTTCAGAGTATGCACGGGCCTTACAAAAAATAGCCTTGACTACGGCTTCTAGAGTCCAGTAGTCGCATACGAGAGTATATCTTATATACAATACACATGTGACGTTATGTTGTCCAGTCATTATTTCAAACATTTTATTTTAGTGACGGCATATTCCAAGGCCGTTGAATTGCTTCCGTGTGTGATGGGTCATTTTGTAATGCGTTTTTTTTTTTTTTTTTTTTGTAAATTGTTTTTAAATTTGGTGGGATAGTATCCTTGTCAGCCGGTTTGTCGTATTCCGAAGGTAAACCATTTGTAGCCCAACACGTCAGTCAGTGACAACAGTTAGTTCTCCCTGACACTGAAATATCTATGAAGAAGAAAATTTTGTATCCATTTGTGGAGTTTCGCCAGTTTCTTTAACTTCCTTATTTTTAAGAGGAATCCCATATGAGATGTTATCGTTGTTGAAATCTATATCTTTGAATGAGTCGGTGTTAATTAAAAACTATGCTACCTTTCGTATAATATTCACGCTTGTAATTTTAGCAGATTTCCCTTAATGGAAATCATGTCGTACTCATGTACTCATTTTTCTTAAAATGTCCACCGATCCTACCTAGTAGAAAACGAAACTGAGATCCGTTCAAATTATATATATATATATATATATATATATATATATATATATATTTGTCTTTTGCTGCTATTTAGGTCTTATCGTTACTAACCTTGATATATAATTGAAGGGTTTGCTGCAAAAAAGAAGTAGCTCCAATTTTTTCAGTTTTTGGGAAACCAAAAAAAAAACGTTTAAAAAATTCAAATTTTAAGTTATGTAAAAATATTGTTGTTGCTTACTTTCAATTATGGTGTTTACATACTAGAAACGTATTTTCATTCAAAAAATATCCTCCAAATGTTGGTGGTACGTGGATGATCCTTGGAGCTACCTCTTTTTTGCCCAAAAGAATGCAATATGAAGAATGTTATGTCTTGGAAAAAGGTGTAAAAATAAATAGAATATACTATTATTGTGTATTTTTTATTCAAAGAAAACTGAAAATAAAGTACAGCAAAATTATTGGTTTTACAAACAGAAAATAACATCATTATAACGAATAACATAAAATACGAAAATAACATCATTATAACGAAAATAACATCATAATGATTGAAGCTGCATCCTTTTTGTGCCAAATAAAAGAATTTTTTTTTTTTTGGCACAAGAAAGTGTTTATAACTCCCAACAGCTATGGATTGGAGCTACCTCCTTTTTGCAGCAAACCCTTCAATTGTTTTACATAAAGGGAAAGATCAAGTTCGTTAACGGCTGAAATCGGACTAGGGAGAGAATTTCGAAAATTCATAATATCTCCATTATTATGCGACGTATCGAAAAATTGTATAGAAACAATATTATTACAAATGTAATGTTCTATAGATGTTGTTATGTACATTTTTTTCACTATCTTGATTATTAACTGAGATATTTGTACTTCACTCCTACGCATCTCATATTAACAATATGCCATTATCTTATGAAGCACGTTATTTGAAGCCTAAATACCAAATATTGTTCTCAATGGACTTTTATGTTTTGAGATAAATACAAATGCGTAACGCACGTGGGAAATCTTCATGGGATTGCATTAAATCTTGGTTGTTCGATACTGTGACTTCACAACTAAGTTAGTTATTCGAGATTATTTTAATCATTCGCAGTCTTTATTAAGTTTTCTTTTAAACAAAAAAAAATATTGTTGAGTTTATTGATATGAACTTAGCTAATCAATGTTTCTCAAAGTCGTCTGAAGGGGCGGGAATCAGCTGTAGTTCCGGATAAGTGTAGGTTAATGAGTAAAGAAAGCCAGCTGGCAGAGTGAAGGGCTTGCCCGAGAACAGCAGGTCAGTAAGACTCCTTGAAAGGTCGCTCTAACAGTTCTGTCGTCTCTTCTAGGTCAGGAGCAGTCCTAACCTACAACTGGCTCAACTGACAATATCAAAACAAACTATTATACCTTTATTGTGTACATAAAGATGAAAGTACTTAATTTATAAACGACAAAATGGTTAACTGGAGCCCACTCATTATTTACAGATACAATATGAAAAATAAGGACCTCATTTTCGTCGTCTCCTGGTTAGGATCCATGGACATTTGAAGAGTATTTTCCCGAAATCGCGTCATGAGTACGACCTCAATAGCAGATTTCCCTTAAGGCTGAAAGGTACTGGCACCTTTAAAAAGCTGACTGTAACCACCATTACATAGACTCTATCCATATACACGGACGGATCCAAAACTGAAAAAGGTACTGATACAGTGGCTATTATAGGAGATGATGTATACGAAAATAAGCCTTCCTAAAAATAGCAGACTATACACCGCTGAATTGCATGCCATAATCTTGGGACCGTCACACATACAGACTACAGCACATGACATTACTATATACTCCGATTTATTAAGTTGTTTACTTTACAATGAAACCAGGAAAACATTTATGTGAACGAGCTCGCCAAACATGCAACACAGGGACAGTCATTCGACTTCAACATACTAACCTTACCAGACTTAATTTACAAATACTACGGATAACAATAAATTAATGGTAAATGGTTGGCATGGAACAACAGAAAATCATCTGCGAGAAATAAAGCTATTAAATCACTATATACCTCTCATCTAGTTTTAATTTTTGTTCAAAGGGTTCTGGTTAAGGGATAAATAGTTAATATTATCAACTGATATGTGAGTCATTCCAACGCGTGGAAACCCTACTTGTCTTGCGAGGCCAGACTTGTTTCTTTGCGTAGAACGGCTTACGGTGTTTCACTGCTAGTTTAAAATTCAGGTTAAACAAAGATTTATAAATCTTTCATAAATGATGTGAATGCAGAAATAACCATCCTTTCACCGTTCCTCTGAAAGGTGCTATTCTTGTTCATATCACTTATCTGGAAAGCTGTTGAGCTGCAATACTAGTGTTGTGGCGTCTAATAATATCTCGTTGGAGCGTATCTCACTGCGAAAGCGAAGAAAGTGATTAATTATTGTTTGCTTCTAGGTTGTGTTTTCTCCTTGGCATGACCTACAAAACTACCCTAGTCACTTAATCTACTTAGTCATACGATGTATTTCGTGTTTTTTTTTATTTATAGCAAATTTCCCCATTCGAAAAATATCCAATTAAGCATGATAAGATGCTGTGTATTTAATTACTTCATTTTGATGTCCTTGGAGGTGAAATCACCATTCGTTCAAAATTGCATATAGTATTGTATATATAGTAGTTTTTGTGTAGTTTAGAGCGTATGGGGATGATTAAAATTATATTAATTTTATTAAAATGCCTCATGTTTGAATTGTGTTAATGAGAGTTGAAGCATTAACTAGAGCCATTTTAATTGTATCACAATTGCTTCTGATAAATCTTACGATTCTTTAAGAAATTTTAATATTTAATATTAGACTATTATAAATTCAATTGGGAAAATGGTTTTATCAATCTAAAGGATAAAGACTGCCCACCAACTAATTCCTTTCTGACTGGTTTTAGTTCTTCCAACTTGAACAAATCTGGTACTTATCGATTGTCGGGAGGTCACACATTTAAAGACGATTATTAAGTAATTATTAATGAATAATCGTCTTTAACCACTTTATTATTTAAAATAACATTTTTAGAATTAATAAATAACAAAATGGTTATCGGGTGGTCACTCATTATTTACAGATAAAATATTTACTTATTCAAAATCGCGTATCGCTATTATGTGGTGATGTATATGGTGGTTCATACTTGTCTAGGTTATCTTACTCATTCTTTTTCTTTTGTTATCAGAAAATGAGTGATCGTTTAATAACAACATTTGGTGTTTATTAACGCCACTAAAAACCGAGATATTTTGGAACACGTGATCGGTTATTAATTACTGCAGAGTTCATTTTGCAAAAGACGGACGGAGCGACCGTTTTATGCAGCTACTCCGCGACATCGTCCACTTTGGGTCGCGTTTTATTTATAAATTATAAATATAATTTATAATTATATTTTGTTAATTCCAATAAATTCTATTTTATTTAGTTTTAGGATCTTATTTATTGAAGGAATTATTAAATAAACTCCTTGGGCCCACCCTGGCTAGAAAAGGGTGGTAACCTGTAGATATCTCGTTCCGATTAGCCATAGTAGCATAAAGTGGACGTAAATAATAATAAACATAATAATCGTCATTAAATGGGTGGTCTCCCGATAATCAATAAGTACCCAAATCTTTGTGTCACTCATTAATTAATCCTGTAATATGTAATGGATCAAGAAATAATTTGTATTGCTATTAGATAACTTTAAAATTTGGATTTGAAATGTGTTAATACTCCATACTGTCAATAAAATTTAAATTTGGCTCTAATTTCTTTGTCAATATTCCTGTTTCTTTAGCTCACATCTTTAATAATCTATAATATTTTTCAATTAGAGAAACCTTTCTTCGGTTTAATGATCCAAAGTGTAAAAATAGTCCTTCAAACAAGTGCTGCGTAAAATAAGCAGATTTTTGTCACACTGGAATATGGCATGATAATAATCTCATCTCTCCATCTATTTTCTATTTCTCCCGCAAAAAGTAGCCCATGTAAACCGGAATTCAATGTTATTTGGACTTGTGATGTTTAATGATCAAGTTACATAAAATGAAAATCGGATGAGTAGAAGCGGTGGTAAACAACAGGCTGAATACAACTCCGTTACTGTTGAAGCCAGTTCCCGTAGCCTCTGTGAGCAGGCATTCTCCATTTCAAAGAATTCCCGAAAACAAAGACTACTGTAGATGGAATAGTCTAACATGAGACGAAAGCCTAAAACTCGTATTTATTAGTCTTTTTCTTGCCGAAATGTAAAGCGTTTGTTTAATTTCGTTAGGAACTTGGATCTATTTAACAGCCGAAGGAGGGGCCACAAATGATGTTAATTTTATTTGTTCTAACATATTGGTTATAGTTCTAAGTTAAATGTTATAGTGAGACCCTATTCAAACTTCCAAGTTATGTTTTTTTTTTCTTTCTTTTTTTCCGGCAACTGTATTAGTAATAAGAATAAGTGGACAGTTGTGATGTAAGAATATTCCGTTCGTAATCTTGACACCCCCCCCCTTCCTCTCGGCTCCATTTTAACCATTAATGAGCTTCAACTTTAGTTTTACATAAAATGTTAAAATAAATAGTGTTGGATTAAGATCGAACAAAAATTACTGACGGCAGAACGATTTGTTTGTGGACGAAGATCGCAGAAATTGAGTAATTATATCTTTCGATAAAGACCTTTTCGCGGATGATCCAGTACATAGTGAGTGACAGACACATATTATCACTACATCACATATAACTAGTAGCGCCGGTACTAGCCATCTACAATCAGTTCATAAAAATAGCTATCGCAACAGACGACTTATGTGTTATAAGTTATATATATATATATATATATATATATATATATATATATATATATATATATATATACTAGCTCAGATACCCGGCTTCGCCCGGGATTTGATTTGAGGCTGAATGGTGATGGTATTTTTTAGCAGGCTTTACATTGCACAATATTTTGACATTTACTCGTCCCAGTGTTTAGGATTGATACCCGTTGTTGCCGGTGATTTACTAATAATAGAATTCTTTGTTCGATAATTCTTCACAGTCTTCGATATTTTTATATTTCCCGTTTCTTATAGATGTAAATATGGTGAATTTTTATTTCAGGCCTCCCTTATAACTCCCCTCCCGTTCGAACCTAAAAATTTTAATATAACTTATAATCATGGAAGAATTAATGCTAATTGACATACCGAGTTTTGTTAAGTTCGGTTCAGCCGTTAGCCGTGCCCGCTAAAGTTTTAACGTATAACTCATTTATACGTAGGTATACGACAAAAGTGTATATAACAAAAGTTACTCCAAATAACAAAATAAACAACTTTTGTTAAGTTTATATTTGCGGAAAAACCAATAGGAAACGAAATATCGCTATATTTAATTTCAGGCTTCCCTTATAACCCCCACTCCTGCCCGTATATAGAAATGTTGGTATGGCTTATTATAATGAAGGCCTCACTGCTAATACGCATACCGAGTTTTATTTAGTTCGGTTGAGTCTTTTTTGGCAAATAATATTGTTGACTCCCACTATAATTTTTAGCGTATAACGCATTTAAAATTCGGTATACGACAAAAGTGTATATGACAAAAGTTACTCTAAATAACAAAATAAACTACTTTTGTTATGTGCATATTTGCCGAAAAACCAATAGAAAACGAAATATCGATATTTTTAATTTCAGGCTTCCCTTATAACCCCCACTCCTGTTCGTCTCAGAGAAAATTAATATAGCCTAAAGTCTAAGTTGGGTTAGTAATAATATACATACCAAGTTTCATAAAATTCGGTTCAGCCGTTTATGCGTGAAAAGGTAACAAACAAACAAACATACACGAAAGAAACAAAATGCAGATATGGTGTCTATGACATGTAAAACGAAAAGTTATCGTGAAATTTCGCGAAAAAAATCAATGTACAGACAGAGGTTACAATTTTATATATATATATATATATATATATATATATATATATATATATATATATATATTTTTAACCTCTGACATCTGTCTGTAAATGGATATTTTTCGCGAAATTTCACGATAACTTTTTGTTTCACATGTCATAGACACCATAACTGCATTTTGTTTCTTTGGTGTCTGTTTATTTGTTTATTTGTTACCTTTTCACGCATTAAACAGCTGGTATGTATATTACTACTTACCTAACTTAGACTTTAGGCTATATTAATATCCTCTGAGACGAGCAGGAGTGGGGGCTATAAGGAAGGCTAGAAATTAAAAATAGTGATATTTCGTTTCCTATTGGTTTTTCGGCAAATATGAACATAACAAAAGTTGTTTATTTTGTTATTTAGAGTAACCTTTGTTATATACACTTTTTTCGTATACCGAATTATAAACGAGATATACGCTAAAACCTATAGCGGAAGTGAACAATTTAATTTGGGACAAAAGACCCAACCGAAATAAATAAAACTCGGTTTGAGTATTAGCACTAACGCTTTCATTATAACAAGCCATACCAACATTTCTAGGAACGGGCAGGAGTGGGGGTTGTAAGGGAGGCCTGCATTTAAAAATAGCGGTATTTCGTTTTCTATTCGTTTTCCGGCAAATATGAACATAACAAAAGTTGTTTATTTTGTTATTTAGAGTAACTTTTGGGATATTCATTTTTGTCTTTTAACAAAGTATAAACGAGATATACACTATAAACTAAAGCGGGAGTGAACCAAACTTAAAAAAACTTGGTATGTCAATTAGCATTAATTCTTCCATGATTATAAGCTATATTAAAATTTTTAGGTCAGAACGGGAATGGGGGTTATAAGGGAGGCCTGAAATAAAAATTCGCGATATTTCATTGTCTATTTGTTTTTCGACAAACATGCACATAACAAAAGTTGTTTACTTTGTTATTTAGATTAACTTTTTTTTTTTTATACATTTCTCCAGGAACAATGTGTGGAGCAAGTAATTTGCGTAGAAATATTGATATGCTCAACAATTCATTCCAATTTGAACTATGAGGTAGTACCTCACCTGGAAAAATTAATTCAAATCTATGTTAATATTTTGTCCTTAATAACTGAAATCTATGCATAATGCACAGGAGACGGGAAATATGACAATTTGGAGGACAGTGAAGACTTACATAAAAAATTAATTTTATTATTAACAAATGCCAACAACGGGTATTAACCCTAAACACTGGGACGGGAAAATGTCAAAATATTGTGCAAAGTAAAGCCTTGCCAAAAAAATACCATCACCATTCAGCCTCAAATCAATTCCCGGGCGAAGCCGGGTATTTGAGCTAGTATATGTACTTACATACATATATCTATATATATATATATATATATATATATATATATATATATATATATATATATAAAATTGTAACCTCTGTCTGTACATTGACTTTTCGTTTCACATGTCATAGACACCATAACTGCATTTTGTTTCTTTCGTGTATGTTTGTTTGTTACCTTTTCACGCATAAACGGCTTAACCGAATTTTATGAAACTTGGTATTTATATTACTACTAACCCAACTTAGACTTTAGGCTATGTTAATATTCTCTGAGACGAACAGGAGTGGGGGTTATAAGGGAAGCCTGAAATTAAAAATAGTGATATTTCGTTTCCTATTGCATTTTCGGCAATTATGCACATAACAAAAGTTGTTTATTTTGTTATTTAGAGAAACTTTTGTCATATACACTTTTGTCGTATACCTAATTATAAAGGCGTTATACGCCAATAAGTGATAGCAGAAGTCAACAATTTTATTTGGCACAAAAGGCTCAACCGAACTAAACCAAACTCGGTATGTGAATTAGCACTAACGTCTTCCTTATAATAAGCCATACTAACATTTCTAGGGACGGGCAGGAGTGGGGGTTATAAGGGAGGCCTGAAATTAAAAATAGTGATATTTCGTCTCCTATTGGGGTTTCGGACAAATATGCACATAACAAAAGTTGTTTATTTTATTATTTAGTGAAATTTGTGCAACAATTCTTTGGAACTACAAGGTACCTCACCGGGAAAAACTAATTCAAATGTACGTTAATATATTGTGCTTAATAATTCAAATCTATGCATAATGCACAGGAAACGGGAAATATGACAAAATGGAGAACAGTGAAGTCTTACATAAAAAAATAATTTTATTATTAACAAATCCACAGAAACGACGGGTATTTAAACTAAACACTGGGACGGGTAAATGTCAAAATATTGTGCAAAGTAAAGCCTTGACAAAAAAAAATACCATCACCATTCAGCCTCAAATGAATTCCCGAGCGAAGCCGGGTATTTGAGCTAGTATATATATATATATATATATATATATATATATATATATATATATATATATATATATACTCACATACACATTTTTCTGCGATCCGTTTTCTTGGACAATATCAGGGACATGGACTTATCAGGTTTTCCTTAAGGGCTATTAAGGTCGTACTCATGAAGCGATTTTTTACCCATAAATCTCTGTCAATTCTACCCAGGAGATGACGAAAATGAGATCCGTTCAAAATTTTATACACACACACAGTCAGTTGGACAGGTTGGGCATGAGAGTTAAGGCGTTGTCTTAATCATTTTGATAACCTAAAGAAGTGAGTTCGATTCTCACCCGGCCAGTAGGAATTTATTTAGTGATGAACTCGTAAAATGAAATCATTAATTACCCTAGTTAGAAAAGGGGGGTGGTGGCCTATGGATAACATGGCCCAATTAGCCTTAGCAAAAAAGTGGACGTTAATAAATAAAATTTATAATTTTTATCTTTTAGAAGTATGACAACGGTCACGGTGGTATTTAGAAACCTAATTCCCTTACACACTCCCATAATAAAAGAGCAGGTCAAATAAAATGATATCATCCGTTTTCTAAACGTTATTTGTTAACGTCCACTTTACGTTACTAATTGGGACGGTTTATCTACAGGTTACCACCCTTTTCTAGCAAGGGCGGAACAAAGG
Source organism: Riptortus pedestris (assembly GCA_019009955.1). NCBI lineage: Eukaryota > Metazoa > Arthropoda > Insecta > Hemiptera > Alydidae > Riptortus > Riptortus pedestris. The sequence continues at coordinate 107,472,146 of CM032232.1, forward strand.
ATTTTTTTTTAATAAGTTCGTCAATAAATAAATTCCTATTGCTTAGGCGGGAATAACATTCGCCACTCTGGGTTTACCATGTGAGATATAAACCAACGCCTTAACTCACATGGCTAACCGAAGTTATAACATTTTCCACATTCCACTCATCCTATTATAACAAACATATTTGAACACATTCATAATCACATAACATTGGTGTGGCTACAAGGACACGAGAATACTGGACGAAGCACTGAAGTTGACATGTTTGGAAAACTAACGACAAAAACACCATTACTGACATTAAAAATATAACTTCGGGCGACTTGCAAAACTAACATACTCCAAGAATGGCAACCGGACTGGGTATTAACAGACAACAAACTGAGACAAATTAAAACTGCAGTTAAGGAACGGAGTAATAAATATGTAGCATTTACAGACGAAGTAGTCTTTACGAGACTACGTATAGGTCATTCTCTCCTAACCCATGGATAGCCATATTGTTTTCTGTTTGAAAAGAAAAGGAAGCCTAACTTCAATGTGTGTAATGCTCCGCTTACGATAAAACACATACTAACAGACTGCAAAAGACGTGACCCTCATGACTTACACGACTTACTTACTGCAGGTAGCCCACACATTCCCGTAATAGTCCAACATGGCATTAACATATACATACTCACAAATTTAGAATTATTACATTTTTAAATCCTTCTTAAAATAAATCTTTTTAACTCCAGCTATTTTTTTTTTACTATATATGTGTTTGTGTGTGTTTTGTTTATTCGTGGTTTTTTGTCTTATAGCGTTTTGTTATTTGGTTGAGTTCTGTTATTTAGTTGCGTTTTGTTATTTGGTTACGTTCTGTTATTTAGTTGCGTTTTGCTATTTGGTTGCGTTCTGTTATTTAGTTGAGTTTTGTCATTTGGTGGCGTTCTGTTATTTAGTTGCGATTTGTTATTTGGTTGTGTTCTGTTATTTAGTTGCGTATTCTTATTTGGTTGCATTCTTAGTTTTTTTCTGTTCTGATAGTATTGTTTAATTATTTCTTGTTACTGTTTTCATTTTTGTATTTTATTTATATTCATTGTTTTTTTATGAGCAATATCGCCTCGCAGCGAACGCTCCACAATAAATAAATAACCGAAGTTATTTGTACTTACTCTATTTTCAGTTTTCATTATATCCTCTTTTCTTATCATCGTTTTTTTACGTATAAATGGGAATTATGAAGTACAGATGAGGTCACTAGCGGGGAAAACAAGTACGAGGGAAATCGGCTTAGTTTACACAGTCCCTACGCGAACAGACTTTTTCTTATCAACAAAGAGGTAGCTATAGAATACTCTATGGCTCTGGAATGTAGTAGTTCATACGATTTGTATTAGATAGTAGCACTGTTCGTTTATAACCACAACATACCCTCTTTCATTTGAACATGTCAAAAGTTTGAAACTTAGATTGAATGTGATTTATTTTAAAAATGCAGATTCTCTCTAAGGGATTTTGTTAATATACGAGACTTCATTTTTTATCACGTATTTTTTATGAAATAATTTTAAGAGTAAGTGTGTTGTAGCCTCATAGATGGTTATTGCCCCTGAGGTAAATTAATGGGCTTCTTCCTATGAAACCTGCTTTATCTCCTTTGTTAAATGGCTTTCACAATAATAAAGACACTGGAATGCATTGCTGTACTGATAGACTTTTAGTCACTGTAACAACTAGTTTCAATGAATTACTTGTTGGTTTGCTTCTTGGTTCCCTCAACTGAAGATTTGACTGGTTACATATTTTTTTAAGTATGTGATTAGAATTTTTATGTGAGATTTCTAATGTAAACTCGTAAGACCACAATGTTTAAGTAAGTTTGATTTTTTGTTAATTTTAATAAGTGATCAACATTGCAGTAGGTATTTATAGATATTCTTCCATTAACAAATACTGTAATAGTTAATTTGTTGATTATTCTGAAGTATACATTAATATCTCATTTTACTGCTGTTCATGATTGTTCTCCAAACCTTACATCAATTGAGTTATCAGCAAGGCTGATTGCTGTAGTTGGGGCTTTTGGAATTGGTTGAACTAAGATTATGGTCCAAAAAGACTTCATTTTACACATAGTTCGAAACAAGAAAGAGGCAGTCCTTAGTAAGAAATTTGGTGCTAGAGGTCTCCAAGTGGAGACCTCAAGTACATAGTATTTTTGAATTTCTAAATACTTATTAAATGTAATTAGTATGTATGCATATATAAGTACTATATACTTGTATTGTATATTTTAACAGATATGTTATCAATTATTATGGAATGGACAAATGATCATTAAAAATTCACTTCACTGCTGTACAACTTATACATTTTTTGTGTACTGTTATGCCTCTCCAGGAGCACCCTTACTCACTAAAATTCAAAAAAGTCTGTAATGCATGGACTGCATGAACTAAGCATTACTCAAAACGTAAAAGTCCAATGAGAACAATATTTGGTATTTAGGCTTCAAATAAAGTGCTTCATAACATAATAGCATATTGTTAATTTGAGATGAGTAGGAGGGGAAGGGGGGTTACAGAAGGCCGAAAACTTAAAAAATGCAAATATCTCGGTTAATAATTAAGATGTGAAAAAATATACATAACAACGTTTATAGAATATTAAATTTTCGATAAAATTGGTTCTGTACAATTTTTCGATCCGACACATTATAACAGAGATATTAAGAATTTTCAAAATTCTCTCCCGGTTTGATTTCAGCCGTTAATGAACTGTATCTTTCTTTTTACATAAAATGATTATATATCAAGTTTGATAAGAGAAAAAAATGTGACTGCTAGAGCGGTAACAGACAAATGTCTTTTATATCATTTTGAACGGACCTCATTTTTCTCATCTCCTAGGTAGGATCGATGAATATTTGAGGGAAAGTTTTCAAAAATTGTGTCATGTGTTCTACCTCAATAGCTGATTTCCCTTAAGGGGGAGAAGTGTCATGTTTTGAATTCTGTCTTATAATCAATTTAATTGAATTCAAACTTATAATATCAATTATATAAATTAATGGAGACGTGAAATGAGTTTTGACTGGCCTTCTGCCCTCTTCTTTGTGTAATTTGGATATTGAAAATGAGATAAAGCTATAAACGTTCTTGCATAGGAATTTGATCTTGAAGTCTTTATCCTGCCTTAAATTTGTTTTAGGAAGGAAAAAGTAAGTCACAACTTGGGGAAAGGAATAAACAATATTAGTATTTACATTCTACATAGCCTTTGTGCCTAGTAAATTTACTTGCTGGGTATTGGCGTCCCTTAAGTTAAGGGCTATAAAAACACTACAATCTCTAAAATGTGTATTCACTTGCATATTTATGAAAACTAGGACAAACCCTTGTTTAAATATTCAGATGATTAAAGGAGAACAACCATCATGTGGACCGTCAAGCAAACAAATGAAACCGACAATTTGAACAAAAAAACAATTAATGACCACTTCAGACTTTTCATTTGGAATTTTTCTAGCTTTGAATTCTTTAAAACGGAGTTTGTGCAGATATATCTTAGCTATAACTGGTTCATATAAAAATGTTGGCATTGTTTGCAATAGCGACTGCACAAATAAAGCAATATTGTTCTATCACTCGATGGGTGTTCTTGAATTAAAAGTATTCAAATGCCTACTAAATTTGGCAGAATATTACAAGCCAAGACAGCAGCAAGATTCTGTTAGTATTAATATTCCCAGAGAATTAAAAAATTCATATAAAATATAAGTAATGCCTCTTATGCATTGTAACATCTCTCATTAGTTGTGTAAATTAATTATTAATGAGTTACTCGATTGACTCTTAAGCAGTCAACTTTTTATATGAATTGGCCCTGGCAAACCTAACAAAATACAAGACGTCACTCAATAATAGATTTTCTTTGTTTGTTTTTTAAGATTTTAGGGCGAAAAAGTACTAGGTTATCATCGTCTGGCAACATTTATAACTCTCACTATTTAAAAGTTTACAGTATAAATGAGGATACAAACAATTTGTAATGTAAATTTCTTTATACAAATTTGTAATTTTTAGAAAATTAAACAATTTATCTAGCTCTCTGGGGTCATTTCCAATAATAGATTTTTTTATGCTCAAAATCTTTCTGCAGGCTCAGATTATCATTTTCAGGTGGTTTAAGAAAAACTTAAAACAATACTAATGATGCAATAAATACAAAACCCGTCACAGCGGTAATAGGAGAGTGTGTCTCCCTTGAAGTTTACTATTAAGTTCCATTTTGACAATTGAAAATGGCTCCCCTTTACCATGGAATATTGCCTCGATCATTTGAAGATTTAGGTTTCATTTATGGTCTAAAAAAATTAGATGAAAAGACTATGGTAAAACATTTATAGACTATAACAACAAGTTACAAACATAAAAAGTCTTATTCTGTTTCTCATCTACATTTTATTTAGAATCCCACTCCTTCATCAAGAAATAGAAATTTTCTATATATTTTTCACATCAATATTTTTAAGTCGGATTTGGAGAGTTTAGCTTGGAGGAGGAGTATTCATACAAGTTATTACTTTCACCTGAATCACAGTTGGTAGAGTTTTTGCATAGATATTAGTTCTAAAAGTTACAAAAAATGTTTCTTGTATAAAAAAAAATAAAATATCAATCTAAATGATCAATTCTCTTAAAAGGCATGCTTATTGGAACAAAATAATAATAATAATATAAATATAATTACATAATCTTATGTATTCATTATTACTTATCTTTATCTAATTAAATTAATTCTTCTCATACAATGCTATTGTTTGGACGTTTTTTTTTTTTTTTAAATAAATGGTCCTTAAAAATTGACTACTATTATCTATTCTTATTTATCAATATGAAATTTTTGTAAAAATTTAGTTTTTACTTAATGGTTGCATATGAGTACTATTAATAATAAAAAAGTGCAGAATCTTAAATTCGATGTTCTACTTTAAATAATATTAAAAGCGATAATTACTACTTCTTTCGAGTAAGTTATTATTGTAATAATGGATGCCTATGTTCTTTTCTGTATTATTTGTAGATTAAGATATTCCTTTAAATAATAATATATCTTTGTTTTACAAATATTTAATTAAAAGAGTTTAGTGAGGATGGAATAAAATTTTGTTGTGTGCAAACAGTGAGAGTATAGCCTACAATTGAAAAGTGTAGTTTGCCATTGTCCTGAACCATTTGTGCACTCAATGAACCATGTTTACATTTCCCCGATCCTATTTATTTAACATTTGTTGGGGTTATTTTTACAATTTATTTACTTATTAATTTTTTTTTTTTGACAGTTGAAGAACTATGAACTGTATATACAGACTGGTTATAACTAATTTATTTTATATATTATTTTATAGGGGGTCTGAATTAGAATGGTGGAAACAACATGGACCATTGGCCTTGTAACTGGTTTTTCTGTTGGAATAGTGACTGCTTATTTGACTCGAAGAATGCCTTTTTCTCTCACTTCAGCTATTAAGAACCCAATATCAAATGATATAAAGTTAGTAATAGTTGTGAGAAGTGATCTTGGTATGCGTAAGGGCAAAATAGCTGCCCAATGTGCTCATGCAGCTTTAGGTTGCTACAGATATGCTGGAAATCTTTGCCCCGATTTACTGAAACATTGGGAGTCAGGGGGTGAGCCAAAAGTAAGTACTTTTTGAATATAATATGGTGACCTGAAGTTTCATTTGAGTACTAATTATTAAATATTTATTTAATATTCAATTTCAGCAATAATTTTATTGTAACTAAATGAAGATATGAAATAGGTAATAACCTATTAAGAATTCATCTTTGATATACAGTTATTTTTATAAATTAGTTTTTCAATGAAAGAACATAGTCTGGTTTCATTTTCATTCCATTATTTACTGATATATATTCAAATACGGTTATATTATTATTATGAGCTAGCCATAACTCAAAACAAAGACTGTGTCTTTGATGGTAAGGATACATCCCTTGTTGTCAGAAAATCCTGATCTGTGTAAAATAATACAATTTTTGAAATGATTTTTCAAATAGAGTGATATTGAATTCCCCTTTTCAGGTAGCCATTTTGCAATGCTAGTTTATTAAGAATAATAATACATTAAACTACTACTTTTAAGCAACTCTTTGGTACTGAAGTACTAATTGGGCTTTAAGAGACAAGTAATAATTAACATCACTTCTTAATTGTCAAACATTTTAACAGGTATTATAGCAATCATTTTTAATCACTTCAGTTGTTTAAGACTTTTTTAGGGTCCTTAACTTTTAAAAGAGAGGGGTTCAAAGCATTTATAACTTTTAAATTGTTTGTTTTATTGGTTTGTCAAATTTTGAGTTGAAATTTGAGACATTGTCTTTTGCTTAGTGTCAGTGACTAAATAAAACCCTATGCTCTCCTAGGATTGTGACAGACTCCTAAATAGTCAGGAGAACTGGGTTCGAGTCCCAGTGAACACTATACATTTTTCACTTAAAAGTAACTAAATTATTAATTTATGCATGTGTGAATTCTTGAGATTATTATCAATTAATTAATGTATTTTCACTTTTAGGAGCATGAGAAAATAATGAAATCTTAGCCAATAAGTTGTAAAGGTCAATTTTTAGTTAATGTAGGGCTCTAGGTTTATTATGGCCCCATTCACTGCAATAATAATTTTATTTTGATATATAGATATTTAGGTATTTATATTTGGGAAGAAAGGAGATAATAGAACAGTACTAGACTTCATTAAATTGTCTCTTACTTTATCTGTGGAGTTAACCAGCTTTGCCTTCTAACATTTCTTTAGTGCCTAGTAATGTTCTTTGATTGAATATGCTTCAAACACTACAGGGATTGTCATTATATTACAAATTAGCCTGATTATGGTCCTTCATGAGCTGTTAGCCAAAGCATTATTTCAGAATTTAATGTCTGTTATCAACAGTTAAAACATAATATGCTGTATATGTGTAATGTCATTAGACTAATTTGTGTTCGATTGATACATTTAAGTGCTGTTTTATACTTCCATTCAATCTAACTTAATTAGGTTTTGTTTCCGCTCGCTACTGTTAACACATCTAAAGGCATAAGTTAATACTTACACTTTTATTTTGCAAGAGCAAACTAATTGTAATATTTCATCTCTATTATGTCATATCCACTTCATAATTGTGAAATATACAAAGAATATACACTAGATTTATTTAATTTTCTTATTCATAATGAACTCTGTCGTTTGCAGGTAATTCTTAGACTAGATGAGAAAGGAGAAGATGCTCTTATTAATCTGACTGCAAAAGCGAAAAGAGCAGGAGTAGTAGCGTGCATGATTCGTGATGCAGGGAGGACGCAAGTTGCTCGGCACTCTGCCACTGTACTTGGTATAGGTCCTGGCCCAGCAGACCTTATTGATCCACTTGTCAAAGACTTGAAGCTATTGTGAACAATTTTTTATTATATGTTCAATTGAACTTTGTATATTTTTAAATATATTTAAAAGCAGCTTAAGAAAGTATTAATTTCCTTACACCCTTTCCTTGCCTGTTTCTCGCTATCATCGTAAGTGTTAGCTCAGATTTCCAAAATGGAAATTATTCAAATTTGTATGCGTATTTGAACATGTGCAGATTTTGAATTCAATCCCCCATTTGATAAAAACATAAAATATACTAAACAAAGACAATTATTCAAGAGAATATCCCCTAACTTAAATTCATGTTGTTGACTCCAAAGAGTTGAAAATTAATTACAACTTACATTTAAAAAACGAAAAAAATCGTCCTGACATTAGGTCTTTTGATATCGTATCTAGTCATCTAGACTTCTCCCTATGTGTTTGTATGTGTTCTGAGCTCTTTAATATTCCCTATATTCGATGTAATATGGACTTACTAAACTTAAGAAAGTCATGCTTCAAGAGATCTGCAGGATGACTATTATCCTCTAGCATAAATCATTAGATTTGACATATGTGGTATTGAATGCAAACAAAGTTAAGATGAAGGGCCTGCTGTAGTAACATAACAACTATTTTTTATTATATGGAAATTCTAAATGAAAATGAGAAATTAAAAAATTATGATTCATATAAACATTTGCCATAGAGGATTGTCTTATTAAATTATTATCATAATGTTCTAATTCTAGAATGAAAAGTTCTTAACTATTTCAATGAAACAGTGAGAAGGTAGAAAAGGTCTCCTCCTTAAGTAGTCCCTAATTCTCAGTATTGAACTTAAGTAAAAAATAAATTCTCCCAAATCCCTAAAGTGGCTCAAAAGATTTCATGGTTTATTTGATATTTATTTATCTTACTACCCAAATTAGTTTAGAAGAAAAATTATAATTACCAAAAATATGGCAGAATTCGTGACTAAATCGAAAAGGTTATTTATATCTAAATAGTGAAATTTTTCTGAAGCAGCTAGGGTTGATTATCATCCACGATTATTCACTAATGTATTCCAAGTTTAACTAATTTATGTCTACTCATTCTGAAGGTATAAACTCACGAGTTTCTCAAGAATGGCAATGCTATAGGGGGTCTTCCTAATAAACACTGCCTAAAGTATGCTACAGGCTGGCATTAATAAAAGAATAAAATCCATCATTTGAAATACAAAAAATATATTGTTTGTCACCCATACAAAGAAAAATTGGCAGACTCAAGTAGATATGGTTGGAAGTCTTCCAGAGGATGACTGTTGCCAATCAGAGAGGCCTAGTTTTGGGAGAGGTCTTAGGTAATGCCCAATTGTACCTATGCTGTTTATTGTTTGGTATCATGGACTATTCATTTGTTTTAAAAACAAACAAAAAAAAATTTCCCTTTTTAATCATTTTGCATGCTGATTATTGTATTAAATTTCACAAAACATTTCCTCATGAAAAGTATCTTTTCGACATCACAGTTGGTATTATTTTTTCACGCACCAGGATTATCTTAACATAAAGATCACGAAAGTCGCTGGTCAGTGCTTTGATATTTATGCAAGAAAATAAAATAATTAATGCTTTAAGATATGTTCTAGCAATTTCTTTTTGAGGATCCTATAATAATTAAGTTATTACATGTAGGTGCTTTTTAAATAAATAATTATCTTCTTTATTCTATTTCTGAATGTATACCTTTTTCCTTTTTAGGAAATATTTAATATACTTGTTGTTTCTTTTACTCTAATCAAATATAGATTCCTCACATTCTTTAACTCTGATTCTCCACAGAATGGACCCATCAATAGTGTCCTTCAAATATAGATAAAGTCTATCAAGGAAAATAACGATTTCTTAATGGTTCTCATCAAGCTTTTCCTAATATAATGGCTGTGGATACATTAAGATAGACTAGTCTGGATTGCAAAATGAGTATGAAACTTTTGATCTTATTTTCATTAGTAATATTAGCAAAAGGTAATTTCATTTATATTTATAATAAACTTTTTTTTTTTAATAGGCTCAGGGCATTTGCATTTCATTATTATTTACGTAATTGTGTAATTACTTATACAAATTAAGGAATTATTAATTGCTTATAAATGCATTTGTATTACTACTGTTCGATATTTTTATTAAAATCTTTTTTAACTGTCCAATATTTTCCAAATTAAGTATATTAATATTTTCCCTGTTGTAGAATAATATAATCCATAGTTTTACCAAAACAACTCTGTTAAGAGTAACTAAATTTTATGAATTAAAGAGCATTGATTTGCTCTCAGGCCTACTTTTGACTATACACTAGTCTGTGATTTTGGATACTGTATGGATAGCTAGAAAGTTTTTGGTGGGCAAAATGAAAGATATACATAGTTTATCCAGAAACGTCCTGATGTGCCTCACTTTTTCCATGAATCCCCATAATAAATAACTATATTTGTATTTCTAATGCAGTATGTACTTAAAGCAATTGTGCATTAAATTCTCTTCATGAAATTAAGGCTAAATGTGTTATATAAAGAAATTTTTTTTTTTTTCTAAAGTGAACATTGTTTCCCAAGGAATAGTTGATACAAAACTATGGTAAAGGATGCTTATACATTTTCTAAATATTACATTTGATAAATCTATACGTTATTGGGGATCTGGCCTTCACTAATTTTTTAGCAGATTTCCCTTAAGGATGTACTTTGTATTTAACTATTGAGGTTGTACTCATGACGGAATTTTCAAAATTTTTCTTCAAATGTCCATCGATCCTACCTAGTAGATGACGAAAATGAGGTCCGTTCAAAAATATATATATATATATATATATATATATATATATTTGTCTGTTACCGCTCTAGCGGTTGCAATTTTTGTTTGATTGTTACCAAACTCGATATTTAATCGTTTTATGTAAAAAGAAAGATCAAGTTTGTTAACGGCTGAAATCGGACCACGGGGAGGGGGGTTTAGTGGGGAGGATTTTCGAAAATTCAAAATATCTCCGTTACTATTCGTCGGATCGAAAAATTGAAAAGAATCAATCTTATTACAAATTAAATTTACTATAAATATTGTTATATACATTTATTCTCTATGAAATTTCTCTATTATAAAACTTCACATGGGAAATCTGCTTAGTTTAAACAGCCCTGCGTGACGGACTTTTATCATTGAAACATTTGATGAAATATGTAATTGTAAAAAAATTATTAATGAATTTATCCAAATATTTCCAACCAGATATTTTTAGTCCTCCTAAAATATTGCTAACAGTGTAAATAAGAAGTTTACAGTTTTACTGATAACTCTCAAACAAAATGTCCAATAGTTTTTAAGTACAATTTATTAACAATTCTATATATATATATATATATATATATATATATATATATATATAAGTTCATTAACCAGGGAAATCATTGGATAAGAGAGGATAGTATAATGCAAAATTATGATTTTCTTGGATCTGCTAGTTACAGAACATTTGTATACATCAGTTTGTTAAGCATAAAAGTGATACAAATTATCAATCGGATCCATAGAAACATATTCATAGGATACATTTCTGATTTTGTTTTTGGACCTCCCTTACAATGCTTCTTGTGTTAGGCTCAAATGGCCGGTAAGCTACATAATAGTTGTGTAAATAACTGACTTTGTCAAGTAAAAAATAATGTAAACTAATTATTTAGTAAATTATAAACCTAAAGTTAATATAACAAAAATTATTTACTTATGATATAATATATATATATATATATATATATATATATAAATATATATATATATATATATATATATATATATATATATATATATATATATTTAATTATGTATGAATTTATTTGTATAACTTATTTACTCATGAAATGTAATGTAGATTACATACTCAAGTTGGCCTCTTCGTTCTTCCCTATGCTTGATGTTTTCAATTCTTTGCACCTGTTAATTGGTTAAATAGCAAAAATTTGCAGTGTGGTGATTTTCTTTTCTATATTTAATAGGCTCTCTTGCATTTTACGGGTGTAGGACACCCTAATGAAAAAAAAAAATTCTCTAAGAGGCCATTGGCTTTAGTGATACAGTATTTTTTAGCCATTATCCATAGATCAGTAAATGTGTAAATCAAAATATCCATTTTATGAAGTATGCTATGTAGCAATTATCAGACTACTGACAATTTTTTAGGCAAACCTCCAGCACCTATTAGTAGGTATAAGTTAATAATAATCTTTTTTTTTTTCCTTCTTACATGTTCAATTAATTCTAATTTCCATTCCATGTGATTTATTATTTGATGTATGCATGACATCAAGTGATATTAGGCATTAAAACTGACTGATGGTGTTGAGATACTTTGTTAATGTTGTCAAATATTTTCTTTTGTTTACTCAAACAAAATAAGAAGTAGGACAAGCATCAATTTTTAACTCAAACTGTTTTAGGGGTGAAACAATTTTTAATTAAAAAAAAAAACAGGAGACTATATTCATATAGATGATTCTTATTTAAAATATGGTTGCCTTCACACTTGAAAATACTCAAACCTTTTTTTAGCAGATTTCCCTTAAGGGAAATCAGCTATTGAAGTCGTAATAATGATGCGATTTTTGAAAATTTCCTCAAATTTCCACCACTCCTACCTAGTAGATGATGAAAAAGAAATCCATTCAAAATTATATATATATATATATATATATATATATATATATATATATATATATATATAAGCACATTATATGAAGCCTAAAAACCAAATATTATTCACATATAACATTTACATTTTGAGATAACTGTTAATACGAGGCACATGTGGAAAATGTGCTTAGATAATGCACCCCTGGATGATGGACTATTTATTTTTTGGAAGGATCTGTAAATATGATGTATGATTAAACTAATTGTATAAATTAGCCTCTTATTTCTTTCATGTTTTAGCGAATCAACAGGAGCCAAATTTACAATATGTTCAAGCCCCTGTGCAAGTGATTCCAGTTCCATCTCAGCCTCTTCAAAATGTACCAATTCCACCTAAATATGTTGCTGTGCCAGAGCCGCAAGTTGTATATATTCCCGTTGTAAATCTTGAGGCACAGGCCGAGAAGCCAGTTGGACAAAGTGGAGTAGCACCTCAGCAAGTACCACCAAATCAAGGAGGGGCTGGAGTTCACCCTGCTCAGCATCACCACTTGCACCCTCCCAGCCATACTCACCCCATCCCATTCCATCAGCACGATGGCACTGTACATCATGTCTCGCATACTCCTCCTCCAGCACCCGCTCCCTCGGCTAGCTCATATGTAGCTACACTTTCTTATGGACCTGGCCATCCTACAGTCGTCTACCAGTGCTACTTGCCAGGATATCAACCTCAACAGACAACAATTCAACCTGACCACATCGTTCAAGGGCCTAACGGCCATGTATGTGCTGTTTCATACCATAAGTTTGCTAATTATCAAGTAGTTCATTTCGTTGATCAGTCAAGATACCCTGAAGGACCAAATTCTGGAGGGCCACTATCATTCGTTCCACAGTCAGATCCCCACACACCTAATGAAATAAGATATGGTCAATAATTATATTTTTGAGAAAGTTTAACAAGCTTATAAGCAAAATAAAATATATTTAACCTTTAAAAAATGTGATTTTATTATAGGAAAGGTTTTACTTTAAAATTCAATTGTATATATTTTGACTAGGAAAAATAATTCCAATAAAATGCAAACAGTTCAAGTAATTGGAGACCCTCAGCTAATAAAATAGTTCATACTTAGCATAATTTTGTTTTTTAGACAAAATAATTTTAAGAAAATGTTAGAATGTATTTCTTCAAAATTGATTTACCATTGATTAAGATTGTTTTATAATCCTATTTGTTTTAACATGTTTTTTAAAACCTTTGATTCACATACTTTAATTATTTTTTTTTTTATATTCTGTATTCTTAAAGATAAAATAAAAGCTTTATTTTAATGTACATCACTTTTTATTTCAAAAATGCCTTTTTTAAAATGTATATGGCACAAAAGAACTGATGGTATGTCAGTGAATACTGTAATATTCATCATGATTTAGTAAAAAAGAATGGTTGCAAAAAAATGAATAGTGGAAGGTCAAACTATAAAAATTAATGAAATTTCTTACACTTATTTATTTTTCACTCTAGATATAGGGTTGGCAAATAAGTCCTTTCGGTTTTTTAAGTTGAAAGAAAACTATTGTATATTTTGAACATAATTTTTATTTTAATCTACAATGTAATGTCCATTATTTTCTATTACTTTACCCCATCTCTCCATCAGCTGACTAATCCCATGCTCATAGAATGTCTGTGGTTTATTAGCGAAAAAATGATCAAGGTGCTCCCTGACACCCTGTTCGTTTTCAAACCGTTTTCCACCTAAGGAATTTTGTAGAGACCGGAAGTGGTAGTCACTAGGAGCAAGGTCCGGTGAATAGGGAGGGTGGGGCAAAAGATCCCATCCAAGGGCTAACAATTTGTTGCGGGTGACTAACGAAGTGTGGGGCCTGGCATTATCATGATGGAAGACGACACCCTTTCGATTTGCCAGTTCTGGGCGTTTTCGTTGAATTGATTCATTCAATTTTGTTAATTGTGAGCAGTATAGAGTGGAATCGATTGATTTACCTTGTGGCAGCAGGTCATAAAAAATCACACCCTTGAAATCCCACCATACAGAAAGCATTATCTTCTTTGGGTGCAATCCCGCTTTAGATTTGGTTCCAGGTGGTTCGTTGCTAGGTCTCCAAGATTTTTTTCACACCACATTATCGTAGACAATCCACTTTTCATCCCCTGTCACAAGTCTTTTAAGAAATGGATCGTTTTCTTGAAGTTTTCGCAGGAATTGCAAATGGAAATGCGTTTTGCCAAGTTGCCAAACATCCAGCCTAGAAACGTAGCCGAGCTTCCGCAAATGATTTTCACAAACGCAATACTGACCTAATCTTAACAAGTGTCGACAGACATAACTGTTTACATATTACAAATAGGATAAACAATCCTCTGTTGGGATTAATTGCATCAGATAAATGTGACATATTGTAAACAAAACATGAATACAAAAACCAAAAGGACTTATTTGCCAACCCTATATTTCATGACCCATAGGAGCCTCTTCAGGAATGTACATGTAATAAAATTATTTGAAGTTAACACTGACTTGAAATGACCGCTTTAGTAGTAAGGTCCAATTATTTTATATTATATACATTCCTAAAGAGATGTATAGGACATAAAACATGTAGAATGAGAAGTAAGTGAAAGAAATTCTAATGCTTTTCATTGTTTGACCTTCCTCTAATTTACCATTCAATGGAGATTGAATTGAGGTCACATTTTGATGATAGAAAAAATAAATATTTTATACTCTATAGTATTTTTTGGTGAGGCTTCATATTCATTGCTCTTTTATTATAAGTGGTTAGGGCGCAGTTGGATGTAAATAAGTATTCATTCTAATATGAATAATTGAAGTTTTTGGCTTTCCTGAAAAACCATTTTTAATAGTCATATAATAGAGAAACATTTTTTATTTTGTGGGCTTTGAATTAATTAATTCTAATTTCCATTCCATAGGATTTTTTATTTGATGTATGAATGACTTCACATACTGTCATTAAAACAGTGACTGATGTTCTTGAGATATTTCATGTTAATATTTTATTAACTCTTATTGGGGTGAAGCAATTTTTAACACGTTGTGAGCGCGGGACCCAAAATTCAAAGTTCATGCTAATGGCGCAAAAAAAAATGTTTTTGTTTTCTTCATATTTTATTTCATTCAGAGATTTTATTTATCGGAAAAATAGAAAAAATAAAAATCTTAATTAAAGTGAATTAATTTAAAATACTTACGTGAAATCTAAGAAATCCAAAACACGAACTTTTTTCTATTGAAAAAATTGTAAGCTCAAGGCCAACTCAGCAATGAATTCCATGAAGAAACGAAGTAGAAGCTAAGTGGTGGGGGCTAGTAAAAGGGCTCCAAGATGAGTAAAAGTGCGTAGGAAGGTTGCCTTTTTTTTTTTATTTATTTATTTATTTTTATTTTTTTTATTTATTATTTTTTTTTATTTTTTATTTATTTTATTTATCTGAGGCCCTTTATATCTATACCACGGCTGTTTGCAAATGCGCGGACCGTCAAGCCACGCGAGGTTGTACGGACAGTCCCCTCCTGCTGAACTGAGAGTTCCATTTTAAGGGGGGTTTGTGAACTTGTTGCGGGTGTGAATGTAACTCTAAGGTAGGTTACCCGGCAACGGGCTGTTGCCGGGTGGGATTGTAAGGATAGGAGAAAACGAAAGAAGAAAGGAAAGGGATAGAGGAAGAGTAGATAAGAAGATAAAAGAGTAAAGAGGGCCTAAAGCGTCCAGAGAACTTAAACCTAGGGCGATGTGTGTTTCAGAGCTCAGGTGAAAAACTACACTCTAACCTATTACTAAATACCTAACCTAAACAAAACAAAAAACAAAACTAAGACTAACGTAACCTAAAACTAACCCAAGTGTCCGAAGACCCTAAAACTAGGCCTGAGCTCTGCAGAAAAGGGGGTTGAGAAAGATGATGTGGGGCGCACTTTTCAATGGGGTTTACAGGGGGTCGACGACCTGAGTGACGTCGACAAGAGGCTCGTCAATGTCGGCGTCTTGCCAACGCACCGGCTGCCGGGGTGGGGGGAAGGAAGTGTAGAGGGGATTGTCGAGGTATTGGAGGGAATCTAGGAATTTGTGTGGCGTCGGGAGATGGTTTGGGCAACGGAGTCAAGGTTGAGGGTGTCGTACAGTTCGTCGTTCGTCTTGCGTTCAAGGGAGGTGTGTCGGACTATTTTACGGAGGATACCATTTTGGAAGGATTGGAGGTTTTTGAGGGATGTTTTGTATAGGAAACGGAGGAGCGGGGAGCCATAGAGGAGGGCGGGCTGGATGACACCTTTGAGGATGAGGAGTTTCAGGCGTAGGCTAAGGACCGGGGATAGGAGGAGGTGGTTGAGGGACCGGAATTTATGGCGGAGGGAGGGGATACGTTTGGATAGGTGGGCTGAGAAGGAGAGGTGGCGGTCAAAGGTGATGCCGAGGTAACAGATCGTCCCGGATACTTTGATGGTGGTGTCGTTGAGGCGGAAGGATTCGGGTAGGGGGGTGCGTTTGTGGTAGGAAAAGATGAGGGCATCGGTCTTGGTCGGGTTTACTTGGATATTGAGGGTGAGGAGTTCATTTGCGATGTCTTGGGCTGCGGATTTGGGCTAAGGACAGGGCGCGGGCGGGGTTGAAGGAGTTGCTGATGATCGCTATGTCGTCAGCGTACGCGGCTATCTCAGTCCTGTGATACCGTCGACCTACGACATGAGCCGTATATGCCGTGAAGAGGGATGGTGATAGGACGGAGCCCTGAGGGACTCCGACCTTGGAAGTGTAGGAGTTGGAAAGGGATTCGCCGACCCTTATCTGGAAGGATCGGCCGCTGAGGAAGGATTTAAGGATGTTGTATAGTTGTTCGGGGCTTGGTGTTCGGATAGGATGGACAGGAGTTTGGCATGGTCGACGGAATCAAAGGCCTGAGTACAGTCGATCGATATGACGGCAGTAGCGATGTTCCTGCGGAGGTTGTTGGTGGCGAGGGATTGGAGTCGGTATAGAGGATGGAGAGTGGAGTGACGGGGACGGAAACCGGATTGTTCGTTGGGAAGGAGGGAGGCCTCCTCACAAAAATCTACAAAGTATCTGTGGACAACTTTTTCCAACACCTTGGAGATGTGTGAGAGGAGGCTAATGGGTCGGTAGTCGTCAGGGGAAGTACCGGACTTGCGGGGTTTTAGGAGGGGAACAATGATGGCGTGTTTCCATTGCGAGGGGAAATGCCGAAGGCGGAGGCAGGAATTGAGGAGATGGGTGAGATAGGATAGAGACTTACGGGGAAGTTGGCGCAGCAGCACGTACTGCACCTTGTCCTGGCCAGGGGATTTACCCCCTTTGGTCCGGCGCAAGATGGCAGTGAGCTGCCTCGGTGATGTGAACATAAAGCTGTTCACATGATCCAACGAGGGAGCCTCCTCGCTGTCACGGGTCCGGGCTCGGGCCGCTGCCGACATGTGTGCCGCCAGGGCCTCGGCCTGGTCCACGGGTCTCATCACAGAGTCTCCGTCAGACTGGAGGAGAACAGAACGTTTCTTAACGATCTTGGTCTTCACCAGCTTCCAGAGCTTGCGGTGATCCCCGTGTGTTAGGCGGAGGGTTTCGTGCCACTGGGCTGTCTTCCATTGTCTCATCAGGGTACGGATCTGGGTAGTCATGGAGTTGAGGGCAGGACGGAGGGCAGGATTGCGAGTCTGGTACCAGGAGTTTTTTACGGAATTCCGCTGCTTGATCAAAGTTAAAATATGCTGTGGGGGGGGGTTTAAGACCAGGGGGGTATTTTACGAATTTGGGGATTTTAGTGAACTCCCCTAACTTGGCTTCCAGGGTTTGGACGTCACCGATAGACGTGAACGCTGGAGTTGATTCGTACATGAGCGACTTGTAGCTTTTCCAGTCCGCTTTATGAAACGAATAGGAGGTGGACGTGGGTTTGGGAGGGCACCCTCGCAGTTCATACAGAACCGGTCGGTGATCGGAGACAAAGTCCAGAGGTATGCACTTCAAAAGGAGGTCTATAGTAGACAATCTGTCCGCGCATCTATAGGTGTAATCATTAGCCATCGTGCACGACGGTGAAGCCAGACTTCATTATCGCCGTGCCGTATTTGTTGGTTGAACGGTTATTCCAGGAGACGTGCCTGGCGTTCAAATCACCAACCACTAGATGATTCCTGTCGGTCACCGCTAGACTCAACAAGTGTTGGAGATAAGTTTCTTCGGCACTAGACACCCGTCTATACAGGCCGGTGAGGGTATAGGTCTGACTGGCTATGACGAGTTTGATGGTGATGACATGTTGCTTCTTCGGTATTGAAGGCGCCACTGGATCAATTACTTTGAAGGGGGTGCCGTGCCGCACCAGGACGGCCACTCCTCCAGCTGTGTCGTCGAATCCATCGATGTCCTCTCTGATGACGCTATAGCCAGTCACCCTATAGTTGACGTAAGGGGTAAGGCGGGTATCACATAACACCGCTACAGTGGGGTTGAATTTCGCAAGTAGAGCTTCAAGCTCGGACGTTCGGAGGACAGCAGAATTTACATTAAAATTAAGCAGGGAATAGGGCCTGACCATTAATTGGTCTGTTGCTTAGCACCAAGTAGTAAGAGGAGGGAGTTCACTGTTTGCATCAAAGTTTTGATCGTCTCCTTTAGGTCTAAAACCCATTCGGGGACGTGTTGAAAAGATTGCTGTGGGGGTAAAGGGGCTGGGGCAGCAGCGGAGGGAGGTGGAGGGGGGTAGGATGTGGGTAAGGGGGCTTGTTGGGTGTAGGAAGGGATGGGTTGATGGTAAGTAGGGAGTTGGGGTTGGGATTGGGGTTGTCTGGAAAACCAGGGGGTGGTTGTGGGTGGGTGGTGGGGCGGGAGTGTAAGTGGGTTGGTGGTACTCGCGCGCAGGAAGGTTGCCCGTCGGCGGGCAATGCACCTGGGGGGAAAGTACTATTTGCCCGCCGGCGAGCACCTTAGCATTCAACGTGTTAATTAAAACATAAAATGTCATGTATATTCATACAGATGTTGTTACTTTAAAGGTTGACTGCCTTCACGCCTGAAAATACTCAATCCTGTTTTTAGCAGATTTATCTTAAGCGAAATCAGTTATTTAGGTCTTGCTCATGACACTTTTTTCAAAAAATTTCCATCGATCCTACATAGTTGTATATATAAATATATATAATAGGAAGAGAGACTGAGAGAGATGTGTTTATCTATCTATATATTTGTCTCTTACCGTTCTAGCAGGCCCATTTTTGTTTTGTTTGCTTTGAATTATAGTCCTTTTTCTGCCAGAGTGAATGTTCTAACGTCAGTATACAATATTGTACTCAAACTAACTATAATATTTCCTCCTTTTCCCACATCTTTAAAACCAATTACTAAGCACCTCAGGCTAGTTACGTGAATTAAAGTGTTGGTCTTCATTCACTTGGTGAGTGACTATGATATATCAGTGAGTTCTAAACATAACAGTACTGATTTTACGATATGCAGTAATTCACAAAGCACTAAGGACAAATGTTTTCCATGATGGCAGTGGTACTAGCCTGTTATAATTGGAATCTGGTTATTCAGTTTAACTTTCAGTTTGGTATTCATAAAAAGAGCGAAATTCGGTATAAGACCTTATAAGGAGATGTCGTACTTAAAAAGTATGGCAACTATATAGGAAACATATTACCTCCTCTGGGAACATGAGACGGCCTCAAGTATCCTAAAGAACAGCATTCAAATAAGTGAACTTCTTGGAGGCATACTTTTTACTCATAGATTTTCCCTAAAACCTTTATTCGTAGGAATTTACTAGGAATTATTTATTACTTGTTTATTTGGGTTTTAAACACATTTCACAAAATAGAATAATAAAATACTAATATCAACAACATAATTCACCTAGCCTATAACACTTTATAAAATACACAATTAATAAGGGGGTCCCTAACCCCTTAGATGTCCCTAAAGGACATTATAAAAAAGGTGGTAGCACCCAAAAAAAAAGAGAGTTCTTTGCCTTAACCTAACACGTATCTAAAAAAAAAAGATATAAAGAAAATAAATATAACAGAAGAAAACAACAACAAAAAAAAAGCCTCAAACTTAGCTGTTTAAAAGTAATACATCATGAACATAAATATACTCATAAAAATAAAAAAGCTATAAAAACAAAAGACAAAACATTACTCCTAGAAATAAAACCTACTTAAAACTAAAGCTACCAGCAGAAAAATATAAAACATATAGAAACATACTATATATAAACAAAACCTCTTAATAATAAAATAAATGAAAACAACAAAACATACTTAAATAAATAAATAACAATCACTGATTTCTGTGCCGAAGCGTCGCTCCAAAGTTCGTCCTGGAATGTGCACACGATAGATTTGGGACACTTCCACCATACTTGCCGAGCCTATCCAACACCTTCTCTTGGTCTGCCAGCTGCTCTGAAGCCTCGAGGAAAGGTACTGAACTTGGCCCACACGAACCAGGTTCCACTGAGCACTTTGATGGTGATCCACTCCAGTGTAGCTTGACTCACTCCCAGCTCTCGCAGCCCATCTGCACTCTTCTTGCACCAGACGCCTTTGTAAGACAGGGTTACCGGCAGAACCCTCACCAACCCTGGCTCCACATCAGCGAGCTTGGCAACAGCCATCTTCAGCTCCAGCTGATAATATTTGCTTTTCTTCCTAAAGAAGCTGTCTTCCAGGGGTCCTGCCGCGGTGACCACTTGCACATCAATAATCGCGGCCTTGCCTTTGTATTCCACGACCAGGTCCGGCCTAAATTTACCCTGTGGGGTAATAAAAACATTTTCATGCCACGTGTACCACCCTCTCATGATGAAACCCCGCCTTACAAATCTCACTATCTCGTCGTGCCGGTATATCCTTAGCCTGCGAGTATAAGGGCAGATGCTCATGATGTGGGCCATCGTCTCCAGGGAGTCACAACCAGCTCGGCAAGTGGCATTCCTCCTCCGCTCCGGCTGACCCCGGGATGTCCTCATCCTGGTAGGGATTGCCCCTCCCACAATCCTCGAGAAAGCAACGAATTGCTTTCCCGACAATTCCGCCGCTCTTGAACCCATCCATGCAGTAGAGGCAGTCACCTTTCCACATTCACTCAAATCCTTACAGTCAACCCTTGGATACAGCTCATTCATACATGACACGTTCACATCCAGGACATTTTCAGGTGGCACCAACCCCCCACCAAGCCCTTGTCTCACCTCCCGCGTCGCTCCCCTCTCTCCCAATAAGTGACCAGCGAACCCTAACCGGTTGGCCCTAAGAAAGGGTATATTTGAAGCGAACGAAGGAACTCCAGTCCACCATTCCTCCGGCCAGCATGAATAAATGCATTACAGGAATCCGGTGGGAGATGCAGCCATTTGCGTACAAAAGCCCTTATACCCACATCCATTCGACGGAGCTCAACCGGGTTGGGTTTTCCAAGCACCAACCCATGGAACCACCGGGGTAAAACGTAAGTCCTCAAAGCTTCCATTTTCTGGTGCGGCTTCAGTGGTGCTCTATCGATCTTAGACATCACGTCCATCCAATTAGGCACAAAAGGCTGCGCACCACGATGAGAAAACGTGACGCCAAGGTACACCCAGACATCTTCAACTCCAAGAGCCCGAACAGGCTGTTCGGAAACCATAAGACCCGACGCCGGGCAAACCTTGACCACCCTTCGTCGGCCTGAGGACCTAAGCTCCAACCCGACACACTTCCCTGGATTTAGCTCCAAACCACAATCCCGAAGCGCACATTCCAGCCGTCTCAGAGACACGTTGATACCTTCTTCCGAGGATGCTAGAAGAATGAGATCATCCGCATAGGCAATGAACGACAGCCTGACAGTACTCAAAAGAAAGCCGACTCGGGTCCGTGATGCCTCAATTCCATGGCCAATGACCTATATATATGGCTGAATGCCAAAATTCTGTGCAAATGACGGACAATAACAGAGGCCACAGCGATCGGCCGATAGTCACGAGGGCTAACTGGACTGTCTGATTTGGGGATCATCGTGACCCGCGCACGAAGCTGCCCACACGGAACCTTACCAATAGCCATGATACAGTTAAGGACAGCTTCGCGCAGCACGCCAGGAACCGCCCGCCATTTCTCAGATGAAACACCATCCAGTCCAGTCGCGGAATCCCTTTCAGGCATATGCCTTACGGCCTCCTCCGGCGTGATAGGCGTCCAGATAAAGGATGCATCATTGATCCTAGGACCTTCAACACGGGGAGCCGTCCAGGGGCTCGACCTCTCCTCCATAATGGGTGCCCAGTAAGCCTCCAGCTCGCCTACTCCATGAGTACCACCGGGTTTAGCTTCTCCTAGGATCTCGGCAACCGCCGCCTTCTTATCTTTATTCCAGAGATTCTGGATCCTGGCGTAGTCGATACGCCGGGGATTTCTCCGTCGGGGGCCATACTCCCGCCCCACAGGATTCACCGAATCCTGACATCCTCTCCGAGGCGGCTCATCTTTGCCAGCGAGGTGAAGCCCAATCCACTGCCCGCGATCCAGCAACATCTTCCCCAGCAATACATTGCCTAAGAACATGGGCCAGGACAGCCGGGCCATAAACCGGTCCCACACCCACTAATCGCTCAGCGATACCCTCGAGTACAGGAATAAAAGCCCCCCGGTCAAGGTTCCCCACTTCCGAAGGTGGCTGTTCAAGAACCTCTCCCTCTAGCTCACTTTTGCTCGAGCTCTTTCTATGGCACGGCAGGTTCGACCAGGAATTAATTCAGCTAGTCGTTCGTTCAATCTACCTGCATAACCTTCCTGCCTCAATCTACGCTCATGCAATGCTAGTACAAGAAGTTGTTCGGTTCCCCATCTTGCCCGCACACTACCAAGGACAATAGCATCATTGAACTCTCTGGGGTGGGTACATTTCATATGACGTCCTCTTCCGCTCTTGGTTGTGAACCACCGCTCACAGTACTCACACTTATATGATTGCCTATCGCTGTCCATAGTCTGTCCGGTCAACCATCAACTGATAGGCCCTCAGATAAGCTGGGCACGTCGGACTTCTAACGTCGTGGTGCAGTGTCTTTCCAAAGCGCTTACAGGCAGGACACACTCCCTGCTTGCTCCCCGAAGGACATGCACCACGTGTATGCCCTTCTTCACCGCAGTGATCACACACCTCATTGTGGTGACATCGGCCTCGCACATGCCCGTACAGGTGACATTTGTAACACCTTGAGATGCCTAGACAATCCTCCAAGCGGCATCTTTCCCAGTCTAAATTAACACCACCCTTGGCGAGTAGTGCCTTCCGCTGGTCAGGCGAGGCTTCAATAACCCAGTGCACCCTAGGACTATCCTTCTTGCCTGCCTTATATAGAGGTGTAAATAATTTTTTCTTATCATCCACAGATAAGTCCAATACCTCATTCTCCTCTGAAAGCAATTGGATGACCTCACTGTCAGATTTAGCCCTAGGGATGCCAAATATTATTAGACGGGGCGCTTTCTTACGTATTGGCTCGTCTTTCCCGATACCCAGGCTACTTAAAACCGGATCCTCCCGGATCTTTTGAGCGGCCTCGACGTTGGGAGTTACAATAACCACCTTCTTATCCTTCTTCTTCCGTAGGCCTATCACCTCCCATCCTTGGGACATAGGTTTGACTCCCTCTTTTAATTTATCACAAATTTCCTCCGCCGAGGCCACATTCAAGCCAGTTTCAGGGGTCACCACTACCCTGCTCACTCTGTCCCTCAAAATCGATGCGTACGAGGGCTTTCCCGCCTTGGACCTAGGCCTGGGCACTGGAGGCACGGCCGCCAACATCGTGGAGTCTCCCGAGAAGGGACTCACGTCTCTCGGGCGATCACCCGACATCGCCTCAACCGCGGCCTCAAGCACTCCAATCCTTCTCTCTATCAAAGCGTCCCTGTCAGACAGCTTTTCCATTAGGGAGTCATTTTTGGTCCTCACTCTAACTAATTCATGGCTCATTTTAATAACGTTGTCATAAATCCCTCCTAAATGGTCGTATATTCCTGACTTTGTCTGGCCTGCTATCCTTCTATCACCCTGAATCAACTCCTGTATTTGCTGGTATAGGCTGCCTAGACAGGAAACCACTTCAACCAAGTCCAATTCTGCATCTCCAAAGCAACTGACTAATTTTTTAAAACGTTCCGCTGCCAGACTTGCGGTATGAGAAATTTCTTCCTCTGAGAGCATGTTATTAAAATTATTAGATATCTCAAACAAAAACTACCGTGTACATGGAGAGTGCAAACAAGCCCACTGGGAAAGAAAAAAATAACTGACAGAACCGAGATCCCGGTTGTGCGACCCGCAGACCATAAACTATTAGTTTAAAAAAAAAAGTAAATAAATAAATAAAATAATAATAATAATATTAAAAAAGAATACCTGGAATTACTCACACGCACTCATTCATAACAATGTTTAAAGTAAACCGCACAATTCACACTAAGCCTCTAAAGCATAAACAAGCTGAGAGGTAAGGCGCTGGGGATTAGGAGCTAGAGATAAGGCTAGCCCGGCCAGGATTAGGCGTCCCCACCAATCTGCCAAATACGGAATAGGATATATCCACCTACCTTCTTCAATTCCGCACCTTCCTGTCTTCTAACCTACACCAAATTACAGGGCACTGCTAGTAAGCCTCGTCCCCTCCGCCACTCCAAATTTCGCAAAAATCTACCGAGCCGTTCTGGCCCTGTAGGAAATGTAGTCTCAGCTTCCTTCCGCTTAGACCACTGATGTGAAACAATGTAGTCTACACATACCCATTCAAAACTACCTTGCTGCAAAAACTCAACTATATATATAGTATATAACCGGAGTTATTGTAAAATTAATGCAGAGCTGCCTTAAGACGTCCTCTCTGTAGGCTAGCCAGGCAAGAACTGGGAACATGAGATGGCCTCAAGTATCCTAAAGAACAGCATTCAAATAAGTGAACTTCTTGGAGGCATACTGTTTACTCATAGATTTTCCCTAAAACCTTTATTCGTAGGAATTTACTAGGTATTATTATTCATTGTGGTAATCCTTTCATCCTTTATTTATTAAAAGAGCACTTCAACTACATGAAGTTGAGGATTATCATGTCTTAAGTTGAAGTTATCTCTAATCACCTTCTAGATACTTCCTCATTTTATCTTAGAGACATCAAACGTTAGTACTGCAAAATTCTGTTTGAAATGGGCATGGCTTATTGATTCAGTTACAAACTAAAAACGCCATACTTTGAAAATTCAGTGGCCCATATATGGGAACACAAGAGCAAATGTTTATAATTTTTTAAAGGTCTTTAAGAAGGTTTTCCATTTTCACCTGATTTCCTTAATATGATTATCAAAGATACATTAACAAAAATAGTAGGTTAATGAGGAAAACATTAGTTAATTTCATGAAATTGGAAAATATTGGACTGTTGGCAAGGTCAGGAGTAAAAATAAATTTAATTAGGAGAAACAAAATAAATCCAGAGTAAATAAGAATAACTTTATTAGTTGAGAAGAAACAATGCAATGAATATGCAAAAATAAAAATAGGAAATAATTAATGTTAAGTAATAGAAGTCACCAACTGGATCAGAAGAGAAGACATAAAAATGGTTAAAATAAAATAAGTGAGTTAGATATTTAATGAAAACCATGATATCAAGGAATATGATCTCTATTTGGCTTATTCAAATGCATAATGATTTTATCAAAAATGTATTTGAATATAAGATTATTAGGCAAAGCCAAAAATAAAGGCACAAAAAGTCATTTTTTGAACACATTTAACATCAAATAGATTTCAGTGGGTATAGTAATATAATAAGACAAAACCGAGAGGTCATAAGTACATGAAGTAGCCTTTAGATATAAATGATAATGATACAGCATCCTGGAAGCCCATTGATAATTGAAAAGTATTTTGGTTTTTCTCCCATAATATTTGAAAGATTTATTCTCATGCCCTTTCAAGAAAGTGATCATGAATGTTTTTTTTTCAAACTTTTAAACTGTTCCTTTCTGAGTATAAATTATTTGATTAAACTCTTAAATATCTGTCCAAAAATTTGAAAATATATATTTCAATAAATATTTATTAAACCTTTTAATAAAGAATATAAATTACTATCCAGTTAATTATTTCCACTTTGTAAGCCTAAGACATACCTCTCTTCTCATAAGCTTTTTAGAGGTAACATACAGAACCAAGCTTACTTGAAACAATCTAGTAAACATTCTTTCAGAAAATGTTCTTTTTTTCTTATAGTCGAAACAGAACTATTACATTATTTTATATATCTCTTTATTTTTATGTGCACAGTAAATTTCATTGTTTGTTAATAAATACATCCCATCAGGATTAATTATTCAGACTCCTATCAACTGGACTTCTTATAGTATTAAATTTGAGTCCTCTTTATGTAAACTTATAGTATGGTTTTATTTTAAATTAAGTTTAATATTTTTTTTTATATAGTTCTTTGTTATTTGAAAATAATAGTTAATGGTCTTCACTTGGAATTTAACTAATGTATTCACATGTATTTTGAACTCAACATGTATCCTATGTTGCTTAAGGTTCTGTGCTGTTAATTTTCCTAAAATCATAATAACCAAAACACTAAATATCATCATGAAATTGTGAATTATGCTTGATTAAAAGAAAATGAACTGGAAGGTAATGAAGTTATCCAACTCGGAAATATACATGCGAATATAGGTTTTCTGCAAGTCTTGTCCCATACTACTGTTGCTTTATTGTGTCAAATTACAAATTTTTATATAATCATGATTTCATTATTTTTATTTTAAAGTTAATTTTGTAATTACGCTGACTCTGTATGTGTGCATATATTATTTATAAACCAAATTAAATACCACAAAAAAATATGTTTTCATTAGTGTTTTTCTTCATTTTTTTTCAGAACTCTTAATTTATTTTGGAAAATAAGAAAAATATTTTGTTTCAACTTTGTTAATATAGAATTGATATGAGGTGCTAATGAGATGCTATCTATGATGTTCACCTAATGATCTAGAGAAAAACAAACTCTCAGTTGGTTTCACAATGGTCTGCAGCGTGAAGTGGATTTCTTTTCTGTTGTGTATGATCGTACCCATTAATGGAGGTAGAAAATTGTAATATAACTAGTTCAAAACTGTTTTAATTTTATATTAAATGATTATAATAAGGTAGAAAAGATAACAGATTTTTTTTAGTAATTCTCATTATCTACAAAGATTTTATCCATGTATATATTGCCTTAAAGTTTATCATGATCAGCTTAATTTTGTTATAAAACAAACGTTTAAGCTTATGCCCTCCATTTAGCAAGTTATTATACTTCAAAAAGTTTATTTAAAGAGACAAAAGTTTGGCAGTGCTTATTATCTTTTCCTGTGGCAAAATATGAAAACCTCTGTTTTCTTATTTGAGAATTTACAAGATGCAAAGGGTTATCTAAAATATTTAATCTCAATTAACTGTTTAGATAGCTCTCTACTAAAAGATTTTTTTTCTTTTCACTAGCACTTAAAGTATGGTTATCATTTTGAGGCATTCAGGCCATAACACCTTTAAACTCATTAAAATTTTCACAGAGGTAGCAACTCGCCAAGATTCACTATTTTCTTTGCCAAATTTGCACTTTATAATTTCTCTATTATAAATTTCGGTCTTCTTCCTCCTTTACCCTGACCTATATTCAATCATTGTCTTGAACATATAATATGTAACGAGAAACAATAGGCGCCACATGGCAAGATAATCACTTTCTACTTTATAGTAATAAGAAAATAAATTTTCTAATTTTTAAAAAGATTAATTATTTCCTCTATAACTTCAATGTGAAATTATTAGAACTTATAAAATAGTTTGGTGTATCCTAATAATGGCGAGAATTATATTAAAGTGCCATCTAAAGAAATTCATACTGCCTAATCTAATTTTGTTTCAAATATGTAAATATGGTAAAAAAAATAACTGATTAAGATAATGGGTTTCAAATAGCAGGTAAACCACTGGTAACGCTAGTTAGAAATTGTATTTAATTAGATTTACTGTTATGGGATTCAAATAATTCCATAAAATAGTGTCTACTTTGTGCTACTACGGAGAATTGGGCGTCACTACCATTACAAGTTACCACGCTTTTCTAGCCTGGGTGGAAACTAAGGATTTTATTTAATGAGTTTGTCATTAAATAAATTTATATTTACCTAGCCGAAATTGAACCAATGACAAAGTTTAACAAATGAATGAAGACTTCATTCACATGTTAACCTGACCCGCAGAAAGAAATGAAATTTCTTAAATATAAAATATATATATATATATATATATATATATATATATATATATTAAAAACTATCTGGTTATGTTAGACTGACACCGAAATGTTATAAGAAGCAAATGAGAAACCACTGCACTTCCTTCGTTACTTACGACTTTCAGCCATTAGACTTTTGCCTACAGACACATTAACAATTTTAAATTAGTAATGGTATTCATATTCATTTAGGAAGTATTCTATTTGCTTATTTGAATAAATAATAGTTACAACATTTTATAACAGAAATTAACAACTAAGTGTTTGCTAATTCCTTTTATCATTTTATAGAAAGAGACAATTCATTCAAAACCGAACCATTTTTATTCTTTTTGTTTTAGATACAGTCCGATTACATGACATAAAGAAAGCAATACATGGACTTGGATTGATGATGGAAAAAACATGGCCACCAAATAACAGAGAGGCCGAAAGAAAACCCGTTTTTGAATTATACACATGTCTTAGTCTTACAAAAGATCTTGAGCTCCTTGTGTTTAACAGGACTGAAATCTTTATTGAAGATGAGAGACAAACTTGTACATGCAGGAGGGTTCATGGAAAATTACAAAATAATCTATCAGAAAATTCAACCTTTACAACGGATTTGTTCATCCGATTGCTTGTTAATACCATAACTAACTATGAGGATTCAGAAAGCTTATCTCAAAGCTTCACTCATTTCAACAATGAATGGCTAAGTTCACAGAAAAATAGCTCTCATGTTCATGTTCTGAGAGATGGTAAGAATACATGATCAATTTTTAAGCATGTTAAAAAAAACACTGTAAATAAATTAGTTTGTTAAGAATCCCCTATCTATTTAAAAAAAAAGAAGAATAATGTTCATAGGCCTAATTGTAATAATATAACATAGTTTATACATGAGAGGAATAGAGTAAGGTAAGTTTCCTTTATCCACATTTACTAATTTTTACTTATTTTTTAGTTAGAAAAGTACTTTTCTCAGGTGCTAAACCCATTAAAACCTTCATTTGAATTCATCCAATGTTCACAATATGCATTTATATTACTGAATTTCTCATGTTCATCTTAATTATCAGAGCTTTTTCACTTTAAGATTTTAATTTATTTAGTATCTTTTATTCTAAATAAATACTAGAATGAGAGATTATATTAATTATATGCCATTCCAGGATGTGGTCTATCTGGTTAGTTTACTCAGCTTCAACTTGATGAACATTTACTTATTAAAATTTTTCAAACTTCTCTGTTGTGATAACATGACCAGTATATTTTCTACGACATTATATCCTTGTCTTTTTCAGTTCTTGTGAAGCTAACTGAAACTGAAAATGCTATTCAAATCCTGACAAGATTTGTAGTCAAGAGATGGGCTATAAATATAATGAAAGATTTATTTGTTCCAATATTTGAACTGTACACATGCTCAAGCTTGCTGAGAGAAGCAGAGAGCTATGTGAGAGACCATCCGAATGTTTTAAGATATCTCAACATTAAAAGAGGGAAGTGGTACTTACCATGTACTTGCCATCGACTGCATGAAATCGCTGAAACATTTTGTGACAGCCCGCAACATTGCAGTGCTGCTTTCAGTCCTGTCCATACGTCATATGAAGAGAGGATCCATCATATTATTAAAGGAATGAAGTTACCTCCAGAAATTTCTTTGTAATGGTTTTTTAACTATTTATTTATTAAATTTATTTTATGAACATGTTTTTATGATGTCTAAACTGTGGTGATAGAAAAATATAAATGTTGATTTCTCAATTTTTGTTTACATTTTATTATGTATGCTATTATTATGTGTAATGCATACCATCAAGTATTTATACATTTTTTTTTTTTTTTTAATCTTGGGACAAAAATATTAGATTCAGTATTAAGTCAAATCTCCTCACTACCTAAATTTGAATTGCAAGCTTCAATATGTTCAATTGCCAACTTAAGTCAAACTTTCTTTCTCTCAACCGCCTCCCTAAACCTCTACTCTTCTACAGCTTAGATATAAATACTCTTCTCTATGTTAGAAACTTTATGAGCAAGTGGAAATCCTTAAAGCTAAGGAAGAATTTTGGGGAAATGATTAGTTACAAATTGTTTTCTATTAAAATTTGACATCTTAGTCTAATTTCTATCTAATTTATTTTTCAGAAACTATATTTAGTGGTTAAGAAACATACATATAAATATTATACTCAATGGCATATAAGCCCACTTCTTGGGATTAAGGGAAATTGGGATAGGTGTTTAAAGATTGTCAGTGTGGGGTTAAGGAATACATTTGAATAGAAATTACTTCATTTATCGTAAATGTCAACAGGTTGAGCATCTGAAAAAAAATAAAAGAAATGAAAAAGTTAGTGTACAATTTTACTTCAGGAATAATTAATGTACATAAATATTTCTAAAGAAAATTCATTGTGTTTTGTTTAAATCAAATGAATTTTTATTTCATTCCTAACGTCTTAGCTTAGGATAATTTTGCATTTTTGGCAAAGAAAGTATAAATCAAAACAAGCCAATTTTCATGTGAATTAATTTGTAAAATATTGAATGTACATTATAAATTTAAAAAAAAAATTGAAAGCATTGAAGCTGGCTCACGAAATGTTTTTAATTAAACACCACTGAAATATAATATTAAAAAATGTCTTTAATGAGGAATTGTTCATTAGGTGAGTAGCAGTAGTGAGTTAAATATTTTACATGTCTCCTTTATGAGTTTATTTAAGTCCATAAAATTTGGCATGCATGATCCTTATTGGGTGCTTCTAAAAAAAATGTTCTTAATCGGCAATTGGGGACCAAAATATAGCAGCATAGAAATTTTATATTCATGGCCATCATACACACTATTTTACCCATAAATCTTTGGGAAATTAAAATTGAGTTTGTTTATAATGACCACTTTATGGCTAATTGGGTTGAGTTATTTACATGTTACCAGAATTGTCTTAGTTCAAACTGAATCAGATAAGGATGAGTGAAATTGTATTTTTCTGCATCCCTTCTATCTTGGTTCCTATCAAGCATACTTTTTGAAAATTTCATAGCTCTACAGCTCTGATCAGCTATTTCTTTTCTTTTGGCAGATTTAGATCTGATATTTTGGTTTTATTGACTGGGTTAAAATGATTTCACTCTTCTGTGTTAGTTGGTGCAGTGAAACAGTGTGGTTATTTGTTGGTGATGGTTTCCTATAAACTGCATGGCCCAGCTGGCCTTTTCATTTCCCATCTACCAAGGGAGCCAAAGAATGATATATGGTTTTTCTTTTCTCACTCCATTCTGAATAGAATGTTTGGAATTAAAAATTGAGCTGGAGTGGTGCAGAAATTCTTACAGTGATCCTCCTCCATGTCAAAATATTTTAAGATTCAGTTTCACTATATCAAGTACTTCACTTTCAAACTCCTCTAAGTAAACATAAGCAATAGAGGTGTTAATGGTGACCCATGCTGCTCCATTGAATGGAGAATATGTATACTGTAGGCAAACTCCTATTAATTTATCTTCTTTGATGGTTAAAATTACTTAATCAGATAATAAAATAATGTAAAATAACTTTATAATGTTTCATGAACTGGGATTCTTTTTAAAACCAACATCAAGCTGACTAACACTACTTAACAACGTCCAGTGAATCCTTATGGTGATGTGTAGGTAGTACTTCGTTAAGTTTGAATTTGAGCACAGTGTACCTCGAAATCTGAGAGCATGCATATAAAATTGTGTTCTCATTTATGAGAAAATGGCTTGCTAGTGAAACAAGAATGTACGAAAAATATGAGTAGAGTATGGGCGTGAGAAATGGATGTTAATGGGTTTCCCTGTAGTAAAATTTGAAAATTTCTTCAATTCTCTAACAAATTGAAGAGTAATGCCCTTCAATCAATAAAGAATTAAAAAACAATAATTATATGATCTGCAAATAGCTGTTTTAGCATAATTATTTTTTATACTCAATGATATCACAACTGACGACTAATACACATCCATATTTTATTTTGAGCTACAAGATTTGGATGAGGTTTTATTACCCGTTGTATCCTCCTCCTCCTCCTCCTCCTCCTCTTCCCCCTCCAGGTTGTCCTCCGTAGTTAGTAGCGACCGCTGTTGCAGTCTGTTGTCCATAGCCTCCCCCACCTCCCCCTTGATATCCTGGAGAACCACTGCAGCTACTACAGACTCCACCTTTGTGCCTGCAATAATACATGAAAACACTGTAAAATTAAGGTCATATAAATCTTATTTATCATACATTGAATTCACCGACTATAAATTTTATTTATAAATTATTATTAATATTTGGGCTATCAGATTTGGTATTGTGGGAAATTAAATTATTAAAAGGAAGAAAATTAATTGTAGTCAACTCTTGATTATTTGTGGAAGTGGATGACAAGATATTAATGGAAGATCCATTTCTGTGGACAACCTACAAAATAAAATAGAAATAAATCCAACACAAAAATTGCTTTAAAATATCCAACACAAAAATAGCTTTAATTTTTGTTTATGCCTCCGTAAAGTAGGTCTAAACAAAAATTATTAACTAATATGGAAATTTTACCCTTAGTGGAGAGTATATGCTAGTCATTTTTTCCAGTTGTAATCCGGGGGATCGCGGCTTTAAATGTAAATATTGAGCCATTATTACCCTGGAGGCCAGAAGATTAGTAAGAGAAAGCAACAATCTCCTGTTAAGTATGCAGTGCACATGTCTATTAAGTTTAGGGGCTATACGCTTTAAATTCATAGAACGGGAGCAACTCAATTAGCAAGAAGGTCTGGAGATTAATTAGAAAATGCTACTACAGCCTTTATATATCTGCTTGCAAGGTTTCCATGGAATCGTGGGGCTTTCAGCTTTCTATTGATTCAAGTTACACATTTACAAAAATTCATGGTAACTTGAAAAATCAACCAGCCACCTTCTGTCAAATGCCATTTGTATTGCTTTCTGAATGATGTAATTGTTTAAAATGAGTCCCAACTTTTTCTATGGTCACCCATTTAATTTCCGGTCATGAAGTAAATTTTTCCTTAACCCATTGCATTGACCAAAGCTTGTCAATCTTCCTCAAATCTGAGGACTTATTGAGGGAGAGAGAGTCTTTATATTACTGAATTTGAACAATCTGATGTATAAAGTATTTTATAAGGAAGAATTAAGAGAACGCTCCAGAACAAAACCAACAAGATAGACCACAGGGAAGTGTTCTCTTCATTGAAATGGGGTGTAAGTTCAAATTTGTTGGAAATTGTCTCTACGTTGAAGTGGGGAATAAGTTCAAACTTATTGGAAATATTATTTATTTGCATCCACTTTGTAAAATGTTGTTGGAGGACCGTTCTTAGTACAAGGAATAAATTGCTGAACCAGAATTTAAAGATTTTCTTTCTCAATGTATGGGCTATTAAGATAATTTTAGCAGATTTCCCTTAAGGGAAATCAGCTATTGAGGTCGTACTCATGACGCGATTTTCGAAAAATTTCCTCAAATGTCCATCGATCCTACCCAGGAGATGACGAAAATGAGGTCCGTTCAAAACTATATATATATATCTATATATATATATATATATATAGACATATATATATATATATATATATATATATATATATATATATATATATATATATTTGTCTGTTAACACTCTAGCGGTCGCAATTTTTGTTTGATCGTTACCAAACTCGGAAATTAATAGTTTTATGTAAAAAGGAAGATCAAGTTCGTTAATGGCTGAAACCGGACCAGTGGGAGGGGGGCTTAGAGGAGGGGATTTTCGGAAAATTCAAAATATCTCCGTTATTATGCATCGGATCGAAAAATTGTATAGAATCAATCTTATTGCAAATTAAATTTACTATAAATATTGTTCTATACACTTATTCTGTATCTTGAATATTAACCGAGATATTTGCATTTGTATTCTGCGTGTGGTCGCCAGTAGGCTATGTTCGGACTTTCCGACGAGAGCTCTGGCGGCCGTTTCCATAAGTATTCGTCCCTCGTGAATAGGTTTAGAGGTTAGGTTAACTGTTTTTTGGGGCTAGAAACTACTGGGTTATTACGCCCTAAATAATGTTTTAGATTTAGAGGTTTCTTACTACTACAGTTGTTATTAGGCAGATTTCTCTATTGTAAAACTTCACGTGGGAAATCTGCTTAGTTTACGCAGCCCCTGCGTGACGGACTTTTTATGTTAGTGCTAATAATTGATGGGTAACATTATTCAAGAAAATATTCAGTTTAATGAAAACTGAAGACAATAACTTGTGTTAAGAATACAATTATTAGCATTATTAGGTTAAAACACATGAAGAATTATTTAATTTGTTGAAATTAATAACAACTGGTTTGACTATTACAAGTGTCACTTTTAGTCTGGATATTTTCTTGGACTGGAGAGAACCTTCACTAGCGAAGTCTAGCATGTGGTTCAAGAATCGGCAATTCTGATCTGAAGGTGACTCCAATTTTAATCTGGATTCATCATTTCTTCTATGCAAATGATATTAAAGTATTATAAATTATTGGCCTAATATTAGACAAATATATATACTACTATTGAGTGTTATCATGGTGTTATTATAAACTAAGAAAGTAACTTGAAAGTTCAAACTTACGCATTTGCTGATCTTTTTCTTCTCTCTAATGGAGGAGTCTTCTGGGGAAATAAAATCATAATTAATTAATTTCCTTTGTTACTCATTTTTGTTATAACACAAATGAAAACTTTTCAATTAATATTTTTATATTGTTTCATTTTTAAATTTCATTTAATATTTTTGTTTTTAAATTTCAAGAAGTATTTTTATTTTTAAATTTCAAGTAATATTTTATTTTTCAATTAATATTTTTATGTTAACTTTTATTTTTAAATTTTATATTCTTTTAATTTTAATTTTTTTGTTTTAATATTTCAATTAATATTTTTATAATTAACGTTTCAATTATTTTTTTTATATTAACTTTTCAATTAATATTTTTATTTGATGAAGCCACAGAAACACTATTTCAATCATTGAAACTAATGGGAACAGAGACTTCGATTTTGATACCGCATGCCGACTTTCAATCTACAAATGATTTTATAAACCCTTAAAGCTGATGCATAATTCCCCTGAGGGAAGATGCAACTTCAGACTTTTTATGTATCCAGGTATTTAAACTATGTGAGCTCCATATTGTATTTGTAACACAAGAGTAAAGTGCACACTTGAAAGATATGGGTCATTAACCCTTTCATTGCGCAATGCCACTATAGTAGCTTGATTCAAGCCACTATATTGGCTTTGCGCAATGAAAGGGTTAAAGATACAAAATAAGCCTGGCGTGTTGTTTTAAAACATATGACAAGACATATTTAAAATCTGAAAGACATTTTTTTAACTTTATAGCGAGTACTACATATTGTTACGTTTTTTTGCAAAACCAGTAATAAAACGTTGTTAATAAGAGTTCTTTTGGATTGCAAAATTAAACACACACAAGTTTTACAATTTATCACTGCACAATTTATTTCACAATGTACAATACTCTTGGTTAATTATTACTACTCACAATCTTCCACGTATTAATTTTTCGCAACAATATGAAAAGAATTTCAAAAACTCTACTCTCACGGGATTTAGAACAAGGTAATCCAAGAATTCTAAACACAGATATTCCCTTAAAAATTAATTTTTCAAGAAAAAGGTTATTAAATATACTTTTTCAATTTAGAGAAAACTATTTTTCGCTCTTAATAATAAAACATCCAATGCCAGTAATAAAATAGATCAAAATTGTGTATGTTGAATGTTCAGAGTTATTAGGATTTAAGGCAAAAGAGAATACATAACTGAACATAATATTTTAATTTTAAGAAAGAGACTTACTGGATCTATTGCGGGAGCTGAATCAATAATTATGTCGTCACTTTCTTTTTTCTCGACTTCAGTTGGTTCTGGAAAGCCAAAACAGACAATCTTTAGATAAATGACAACATTTTATTGTGGAAATAGCATAGATATAGATAACACACATAAATTAAAAATATCATGTTAATTCTCTAAATAATAACAGATTACAGAGAAAAAAAATTGCTGGGCAATGACATCTGTTAGATGCTGATTTTGAAGGTCATCTCTCAATAATGGTATGGAGAAATAAATAAAAGAAAACAGGACTTAATAGTAACACACATAATTCTCTTCTAAAAATATTTCAGAGACAGCTCAAATAGTTGCAGATTCTGCCATGTTGGCAGCCTAGACTAAGGCAGAATGTACCAGGAGAAATGTATCTTCTTGTTTGCAGTCTCAACAGACTAGGGGACATATGCCAAGGTGGGAACTTCTGGGAAGTTTCACATATTAGGAAACCCAAATCATGGTCAGATCTACTGGCTGCTAGTTCCGACCTTGTGGGAAGCATCAGTGATGCTGGGTAAAACACAGGCTGGGTAGAATATACTTGCTGACAGGTCCAGCACTGACTAAGGCAGTATCTACTTGCTTCCAGATCTTGGAGTGTTGAAAGCACAGGTCGGATAGAATGTACTTGCTGACAGGTCCAGCACAGACTAGGGGAGTATCTACTTGCTGCCAGATCTTGGAGTGTTGAAAGCACAGGTCGGATAGAATGTACTTGCTCATAGGTCCAGCACAGACTAGGGTAGTATCTACTTACTGCCAGATCATGGAGTGTTGAAAGCACAGGTCGGATAGAATGTACTTGCTCATAGGTCCAGCACAGACTAAGGCAGTATCTACCTGCTTCCAGATCTTGGAGTGTTGAAAGCACAGGTCGGATAGAATGTACTTGCTCATAGGTCCAGCACAGACTAGGGTAGTATCTACTTACTGCCAGATCATGGAGTGTTGAAAGCACGGGCTGGGAAAAATATACTTCCTAACAGATTCTGCAGAGTTCCAGCACAGACAAGGGTAGTATCTACTTGCTTTAGGTTCTGCAGAGAGGAAGCGCTATGCTAGGATATATTTTTATATATATATATATATATATATATATATATATATATACTTGCTTCTAGGTTCTGTGTATCAGGGAGCCCTAACCATGGCTGGTCTACTCATTTTCAGGGTTTATAAGAGAACTTATGTTGCCAAACTCTGCAGGGTATGAAGCCATGTCCCCAATTAGATCAATTACTAGAGTAAAAGTTCTGTCATTGGATGCCACTTACATATATGATGTCAGAGGGCTACTTCATCGGAGTTTTCTATAGTAGTGAACTTGTTACAAAAAGTGGGCTTGTGATATTTAAAGATATAAATACCTTAATATAATAAATCTGATGGCTTTCTTGTACTCCTGTTAAATTAAATATGGTAAAAAATATTTTAATGGAAAGTGCTAAATATCCTTTACTTTGCATAACATGAAAAACTTTCAGCCTCATCTAACCCTACCTCTCCCGTTACTCTATTTTACAGTCTAATTGTGTATCTCAAATGTAAAATTCTTTAATTTAAGTTGATAGTTAATATGGTAAACGATACAATAAACATTACAAATATTGAAAATATTATTACATTCCTAGGCACATATCGTACAGAGTTCCACAAGATCTCTTGGCAAATGCTTAAATTCAACTGGTAAGAAAAACAGACCACCCCCGAGAACAATCCTGACCCGGAAGACAATAACGATGCCAGTTTAATTTTTTATTCTTCCCCTCTCTAATCCCTCCCCTCCTGCTAGTTCAATTTTAAACATTCATTTCTTAATAATTCGATCTTTAGGTTTACTTGAAACACAATATTGAGCAGGTGAACGATCAAACAAAACTTTTGGGAGAACTTTTTTTGAAGTATAAGTTAAATCATATTAAGAATGAGTGCTAATCACCCAATAAAGGGAAGGACAAAAGTCAATCCTCCTAAACGTTTTATGCATTGTTTCTTCTTCGCGTGTAACACATACATATTGTTTTGTTCCGATAGTAATGAAGCTATCAGGAGTTGATGAAATAATATTGTTTGTTATCTTAATTAAATGGTTCATGAAAACCGTAAAAACTATTATTAATACTCTCCACCCTGTCGCCTGTCTCTATTCATTGAACTTTACTTTGATTCCTTTGATTTTTTTTAATCATGGTATAGCCTTTCTTGTTACTATATATTTCAAACCACCCCCCCCCCATTCAGAGATTTAACTCCTGTCGCAACTACGATACACGTTTAATCCCTGATATTACGTATTAAGGAAATACTACGATTAAGGTTAACGTATTTTTGGACATCGAAACTCTTTCTTAAACTATACTCAAGACTTAGCGTACATTGGATAACGAATTTCAGTTTGATCTGATCATAAGACCCTTCTCTAACGAATTACCGACAGCCAGATTAATTCCTCACATTTTCACTAATTTGTTTACTTTTCGACGGTTATGGCGAATTTAGGTTCTAAAAGTACATAGTTGTGCTTAATGGATGCCGATGTTTGCCAGGGAGCGGAGGAGTGGCTTTATTTCCTGCCTTTCAGATTTCTGTTTAAATTAGTTCAGGTCAGCCGTATGACTAACACTAAATAAAATCATTAGGACAACCCTGGGTAAAAAGTGGAGGAACCTGTTGACGACCCGTCCCAATTACCTTAGCAGCATAAATTAGACGTTACTGCTATTGTCGTCAGTTTCGAAATCCATTTTTTCTGAAAACCTGTCAGCTAAAATCGTTTCTAGTCAAGCACCCCACAGGGACATGAACCAAAAGAATCATATTCACTTATGCCAGATTAGTAAGCTACTATGGGATAATAAGCAATTTTGGCTCATAATGGAGCTCTGTCTAGTCGTTCTAATGCTTCTACAGAAGGAAATGGAAAACCACTAGATGCCCTTGATGCTGTCTTCCGCCCGTCTGTTTCAGTGTAACATCAAGGACGTCCTTTTCCAAGGGAATAGCTGCAACACTGAGTTTTTAGGCATAAACACATGTCTGCCAAGTTTCGGTAATACACTTACTATCTATATGCTTATGTAATTTGTATGAACTAACCTGTCGGTGCTGAGTATACATACACGGCTGAGCACAGAAGCAGGAGGATCAGTATGTTCGACATTTTCAACGAGGATTAGCAAGTGAAGAAGAAACGTTTTCTTTTATTTACCCTTTCCCCTCCCTTTCCAGGTGTAGCTGGTTTCCTTAGGCGTCATCCATACTCTGGGATTTCGTAATAGCAACGGACGTCCGCAATTATTCTAGTTGCTTACATTTATTTTATCGAAGCAGACCTGGGAGAGGATAAAAACTACGATTAATAAGCCTCATCTTATCTTCTTCCTTTAATTCATTACAAAAAGAAGAAAATGACTGAATTAAATTGGCCACAAACTATTAAATACCACATAGTGCGGATTCAACTGCTATGATTGGTGCCCACTTAATTCAAATAATTAGGATGAAACATCTATGTTATTCCTATATTTCAGATTCCCCGGGGAATTTTATTAATGCATAATTCCAAGTATGAAAGAAGGAAAACAGTTTTTTTATCATGTAAAAACTCAGATTATTGTTTGTTGACCAATATGACTAGCGAAGAAGTAAATTTCCAGAGCCGAGAGTAACCTTGAGTGTAATGCAGATTGTCACGAATGTTTATTTAATTGTAATAATTTTCAAGAGAATCTAGAAGGAAGGCAAAGTAAATACGTCCGTCACGTAGGGACTGTGTACTCCAAGCAGATTTCTCACTAGCTGGAATGGCACCTTGATCTAATTTCACCATATACACACACTCAAAAAAGTTTCCATACAAAAAAAAATTGATTTAAAGGTGGGAAACATTTAGAAAAAAATTCATTTAATGATTTATTTTTACTTAACAATTTGAAGTATAGAAAATATCATAAAAATTGTTCGCAATTTGTTTATAACTATATCATAATATAAATATTAAAGAAAATTAAAACAAAAAAGTTTCCATACATTAGGAAAATATTACACAAACATTTTATCAGCCTCTTTTCAATACCTTGTGGAACCGCCTTTGGCCCTCAAAACTTCAATTAGTCTACCTTTCATACTGTGGGCAAGTTTTTTGGTTACATCGCTGCTAACTGAATCCCATTCTGCCAAAAGTGCTGTTTTTAGATCTTCTTTCGTTCGAACATCATGATTTCTCATACGCCGTCCCATTTCATCCCATAAATGTTCTATGGGATTCATGTCTGGTGATTGGGGAGGGGTGTGCAACTGCTTTGGAAGATTGTATATTAGCCATTCTTTTACTTTCTTGGCGGTGTGCTTTGGATCGTTGTCCTGCTGAAAAAAAAAAATTTCGCAAAAGTCCAAGTTTTTCAGCTGAACTTTTTAAATTGTTCTTTAGGATACCAATGAATACATACTGGTCCATTATCCCATCAATAAAAACAAGATTTCCAACTCCAGAAGCACTCATACACCCCCAAACCATTACACCTCCACCACCATGCTTAAAGGTTGGCCTCAAATTTTTTGAAAGTAGAGCTTCATTGCCCTTTCTCCAAACGCGACACCTTCCATCTGGTACAAAAAGGTTCAATTTTGATTCGTCCGAAAATATTACAGTATCCCAGAATGATTCTGGCTTATTGGCATACTCCATAGCAAACGCCAGCCTCTTCTTTTTATTTTGTTTGCTTATAAAGGGCTTTTTCCTTGCAATTCGTCCGTGAAATCTTTCTCTTCTCAGGACATTTCGGACAGTTTCTGGATTAACTTGTACTCCGTAATCTCTTTGAAGTCCACTAGTTAAGGATGTTGGACTTCTATGAGGAATTTCTCGCACTTGTTTGAGTAAATTGCGTGTATGAATCCTGTTCAATTTTCTGGGGCGGCCCGAACGAGGCCTGTCCTCCAATGTTTTTAATTCACCATGTCTTTTCAACACATACTGCACGGTTGCATGCGATTTATTTAAAGTAGTTCCAATTTTTCGAAGATAAAATCCATGATTTCTTAACCGCACAATTTGGTCACGAATGCACTGATCTACACGCATGATGATGATTCAAGTGAGGCTAAACCTTAACTAAAGATTGAAACTATTATTGTGATTATGGTTTGGGATTAAGTAAAAGCATTGAATGGAATTAGCAATAAGATATCATTGATGTATGGAAACTTTTTTGACCTCCGGATTAAAGTTGTTTACGTTCTTGCTATGGGATTAGTGATCCAACATTGACTTGTTATCATGTTGATGTACCTTTGTCCCAACTATACCTTGATACTTAATAAAATGAATATAATTAATGTATAAATAACAAAGATGGAAAAAATGAATTGTATGGAAACTTTTTTGAGTGTGTATATATATATAT
This sequence comes from Riptortus pedestris, assembly GCA_019009955.1. Classification (NCBI taxonomy): domain Eukaryota; kingdom Metazoa; phylum Arthropoda; class Insecta; order Hemiptera; family Alydidae; genus Riptortus; species Riptortus pedestris. Next base: position 107,513,925 of record CM032232.1, read on the forward strand.
ATATATATATATATATATATATGTATATATGTATTCTCTCTTTAATTCGTAGTAAGAAGCACATGTAATCAGGAATTTAAATGTTAGCTGGACGTGAGGTATTCATTGCTTCAGTTACTCTATGTAAAAATCAGATGTGTAGAAGTGGGGGTTTACTGAAGGCTGAAAGCCAGAAAACACAAATAACTGAATCTTAACATTCGATCAACAATTATTGAGGGGTTAAAAAGATTGGTACTATGGGATTTTTGGAGACGAATTATAATATCTGTGATATTTTGAGTTTTCTAATTCCACCCTCTAAACCCCACCTTGGTACTTCGAACATTAAGAAATATGACTTTTAGTGTTGAAAGAACGTTTAACTATCGAGTATATTGTTGATCAAGTAAACATTTTCTAGTATAAAACGTAATACCTTAATTGCTGAAGTCACAGATAATACAATACGTTTCCATATATCTCGTCTAATACAGGACTGTTAGAAAAGGATAATCGTTATTTAGGCTTAGAATCGGGGGTTTCATGATATATAGGTTGTGTTTAACGTGTGGTATGGGGTGTATACTGATAGATAAAAATAAAAATAAAATGGAAATGTCTCGTTTAATGTTCAACATGAGAAAAACGGTATTAAACAACATTTATAAAAAATTAAATTTGCATCAACTATTGTATATACAATGATTATTTATAATTCTTCAATCCGACTTACAATAACGAGGATCGAATTTTCGATCCTCCCCCCCCCCCCTAATTTAAACTCATTCCTTCCTCTCTCTGGTCCGGATTGTAGCCGTTAAATAACTTGATCTTTATTTATATATATATATATATATATATATATATATATATAACTTTGATCGGACCTTGCTTTCTTCATCACCTGCCAATGAACATTTGAAGACATTTTTCGAAAATTGCGTCATGAGTGCAGCCTAAATCCCGATTTCCCCTAAGGGAAATCTGCTAATATATTGTGGTTATTGACTTTTCAAACCCTTTGTTTAGTCAAATCACGTTTCATAACTCAATGCAAACGTTTTCATTTTTAAATAAAACGAACCTTCAGTTTTCTTATGAATTCGTTCTTTGAACCAAATTAACTATTTGTGAATAATAAAAATATTTGTCTTTGGTTTATTTATTAAGGCCACATTGTGATACTATGACTAATTGGTTAATGATTTTAATCAAAATAAGGTGTACTTTACAACAATGCTTTCTTTTTCTTTCCTATCTAAACAATTTTTTTTTCTTTCTCTTTGAAGAAAATCCATCCCCTTTATGGGTTTCTTTTTCCTATTTAAATCCGTGTCTGATATCTAAGAAAGGAATGTGGGATTGGTAGCCACTTGGTTGGTGGTCATCAGTATGGTGGTTATGTGAACGTATACGCTAGGAATCACCTTTCTTATTTTCTCGGTTTTTGGGGTGGTTGGGTGGTAGAACCATATGGCAGGAGTAAGAAGTCCAATCAGGCTGTCAATAATATTGTTATTACTACCACAAAAGAACAAAAGAAGCAATGTTATCACTAACATTTCAACGGAATCTTCCCAGAACCCATTTTTGCAGATTTCTTCAAACTTTCATCCCTCCTACCAAGGATATGAGGAAAATGATTCAAATCTATATTATACGATTAGTCTCAGATGAGGTCTATATGTATGTACTTATGTACCTATGTGCTCTCATAACTCAAAAACGACTAGCCTTTGAATGTTAATAATTCGAACTTTTTTAGTTACGTATCCATCCCTATGAATGAAAGTTAGTAAGGGTGGGGGCATTTTTAGTTCAACATAAAAATATTTATAAATTTTGTTCTATGGTCTCTTTTTGATTTATTAGAATGCAGATACCGTATGCTATTTCCGAAGGAACTAATTTTAAAGAAAGTGTAGCAAAATAATTTGTTTATTTAATTTAATCGGACCACAAGGAAGTCATGTGGGTCACTATATGAAGTTTTCTCTGATCTTCATGCACCAAGCATTTCACTAATTTTCAATCTCGGCTAAGTGGAATTGGAGATTCTTTGAAGCTGTTGTAGGATTGGGATCGGATGAAAGGCTTGTTGTGTCATCTGCATAGGTATCTAGGTGAATTGTTGGTGATGTAGGCATATCAAATGTGTATGCTAGAACAGTAGTGCTCCTAGGCCACTGCCCTGGGGAACTCCTGCATCCACAGGATAGTACTCCGAGTATTCATTTCTTGACGGACTCGGAAAAAGTTGTTGGAAAGGTAGGATCTGAGTATAATGTAGAATGTGCTGAGAAGGAGTAGCTTGAGATAGTAAGCCGTCATGCCAAACCTTGTCAAAAGCTTCCGCGTCCTCAAGAAATGGCTGACGTGCAATACTTTTTTCGCTCAATAGACACATGTTCCACTCTCTTGTAACAAAGATGGGACTAAGGATCTTATTTAATGAACTAGTAACTAAATAAATTCATATTTCTCACGTGAGGATCGAGCGTAGAGTTGTGGTTTCGACACCCCACCTAATAGGCAATAAGAACTTATTTGATGACGAATTGACTTAATAAATTCCTTATTCCCGTAATAGTTAGAAAAAAGTGTTAATCTGTGGAAAATCCTTTACAATTAACAGTAGAATAGTGTACGATCAGAAATGATATTTATTTAATAGAGTTCGCTATTCAGTGACTCCACTAACTGACCATATTTTCAACTCGTTGCTGCTTGTATCTACGAAAAAGTTCACCCTTTCATAACGAATCATAAAGTGATCTATTTTTAATTTTTGTAAGAGGTAAAAGATGGAACCTGATTCTTGGGCCAGTTTCGTTGGAAGAATTTCAATAACAGACTTTTTCCATCGAAATCACTGGAATTATGAAAATGGCGTCGTGTAGAAAAAACGCCAAATGATACTTGAAACGCAAAACCCAGACATTAATCAAAAGAACTACATACAAACATTAAACAAAGCACACAAAGACGAACGCACCAAATCAGCTACTCAAAAAAGGACTTAGAATAGCACATATTGTACACACCAACATATTCAATACCAAGCACAATTCATTCAATTCAATTCATGGCAGAAATCTTGGTTTGCCAAAACTGACAACAAACCAGAAATGAAACATATACTTCGTCAATTGCCTTCCTCACAAAGGCTATTTAGCAGAGAAGTAGTTTTAAAGAGGTTATTAAGACTTGGCCATTCACGACTCAATCACACATACTTACTGGAGAAGACGAACCCTACTGCCAACACTGTAACTGTAGACTTAATATAAAACATATACTAACTTGCTGTTACCTCCATACACTTTGACTTAATTACTACATGACCGTAGCCAGTATAGATCGCGCGATTTTCAAGAAATTATGATGTAGGTCAATTCCGAAAATATCTTCAAAAATTAACATACTTACGTAATATGATAAACTTATTATAGTAATTTAACTGATACGTCGCTCAATCGCTCCAGTCGCATAAGAATAAATAAATAAATGGTTAATCACAATACTTTTTTATGGCTCCTCACAATTTGAGTGCATCGGCAGGGTTTAGCCGTGTAGCAAGTCTATAAGATCGCCCTACGCTCTGACGCTCTGAGGATGGGGATTTAGTCCCCGAAAGCGCTCAGCGTTTATAAGAAATAAAATTGTGAGGAGCCATAAAAAAGTTTTGTGATTAACCATTCATCACCATCACCACCAGCTAAAAATAAATATGAAATAAATAAATATTAATGATAATTGGCACTGTAAATTATTCTCTCAAGAGTGGAATTAACATCATATAATAATAAATATGAATTATTAAAAGTGTTTTCATACATTTCAAGTGCCATACAACCTTGAAAGGGTGGGGGTTCTGCTGAACTAGAGGTGTCTGGTTCAAGGCTATATATTGCTCACTTTATTTTATATAGCACTGCGGTAATCGTGAAGCAATTAAATAGTTATTTGAATAAACAAGTAGCTTCGGACTGTAATCCCGCCTCAATACGACAGGTGGCGCGTTAATACATGACCGTCTTACTTTATCGTGCGGCAAGGCTTCGCCACTCATGGGCTGCTCAGCAAAAAATTTTCATTTCTACAGTCGATAGTCGCTGGCTTTATGATAACCAAAAAGAAAAGGAAAAATTGTTATTTTGATATTTCAGTAGACATTTCTTCACCCCTTTATTTTTATTAGCAGATTTCCCTTCTGGGAAATCAACTAATGAGGTTGTACTCATGACGCAATTTTCGAAATTTTTCTTCAAATGTCCATCGATCCTACCCAGGAGATGACGAAAATGAGGTCCGTTCAAAACTGTATATATATATATATATATATATATATATATATATATATATATATATATATATATTTGTCTGTTACCGCTCTAGCGGTGGCAATTTTTGACTTATCGTTACCAAACTTGATATATAATCGTTTTATACGAAAAGAAAGATCAAGTTTGTTAACGGCTGAAATCGGACTAGGGGGAGGGGGGGTTTAGAGGGTAGAATTTCGAAAATTCCTAATATCTCCGTTATTATGCGTCGGATCGAAAAATTGTATAAGACCAGTCTTATTGCAAATATAATGTTCTATAAATTTTGTTATTACATTTTTTCACTATCTTGATAATTTCAGTAAAGCCCCACCCCTACTCTTCTCATATTTTCAATATTCTATTATGTTATGAATCACTTTATTTGAAGCATAAATACCAAATATTGATCTCATTGAACTTTTAAGTTTTGAGATAAATCTAAATATGTGCTGCACGTGGGAAATCTGCTTAGTTTACGCAGCCCCTGCGTGGCGGACTTTTTCTGTTCTATTAGTAGTCTCCTCCACCCAAGCTGCAAGCATACTTGATATGAAGGGTTGCTAGCAAAAGCCCCACTATTCAAAAAAGTCCGTCACGCAGGTGCTGCGTAAACTAAGCAGATTTCCCCTGCGAAGTTTTACAATAGAGAAATCTGCATACTGGTAACACAATACCACCGTGATTAGATAATGAGAAATCTTTCAGTTAATTAAAATAAATACCCAACTGAAACGGCTTCTGAATTGTAAGAATAATTTATATTTTAATAACTCAAATTTTAGTAGTCCAAGAACTAAAGAAGGGGGGGGCGGATGAACAAAACGTATTTGCATAAATCTCACAAAGTAAGGAAGGTAAGAATCCCATGCTAACTAGAGAGATACTAATGTTGATGACGTCATGCAAACAGCCAATCACCGACGAGGAACACTGTTCTATACCTATTGGTGACGTCAGGCGAGCAATTCCTAACAAAACTCGGACGTCATCAACTTACGCTTACGTCATCAACGCTAGCATCTCTCTAGTTACACAAAACTCACTTAGGAAGTGTTGAGGGTGTAGGTATGAAATGCCCTCAGAATGCATTTGAATTATTTAAATTCAAAATTATTACAAGACAAATAATTAATTTTGCCTTAAAGTTTAAATGAATAAAGTTAAATATTTTTGTTAATGTGATTGAGAGATGATCTAAAATAAAATGCTGAGGGAGCAGAAAGAGAACTGAGAGACCAGAATTTCTAGAGTTCCTAATTCAAGAAACCTTCCTTTTAGCCTTAAATATTTCTTGTTTAGGTACTTGGCAAGTAACTTAACTTTATTTTAAATAAATGTTCCAGTAATATGACATACTTGGAACAATATTAGTCCAGTTGAAGTAACTTTCTTTGGTTTGTTTATGTTAAATATTATAATGAGAAATACTGAGACTTCTAAGTTATATTAACCCTTCATCACTCGCGTGACATTCGAGCACATGAGCACTCGCGTCGGGTCATGGGAGACCCGAGGTTAATAAGTTCAAAAAGTATTATATAAAGGCCTAAAATAATATAAATACTTTATTTTTCTCAATTAGAACTGCATTTACTTTTAGTAAAAACATAAAAGTTTAGAATGAAGCCTTCAGAACAGATTTCAATATACCTTCAAAAATGCCACCTAAAATGATGGATTCTTAGAAATGTTCATTTTGAAGTTAATTTATAAAATTTAAGAAATATAGACTTTTATCTTTTAGTTTTTAAATACATTAAAGAGACTCTTGAAAAGAAAGAAATTCATTCAATTTTACCAGAAACTTCTACTATTCATTAAAAAATCAAAAGTCATCCTCCATTGCTGTCTTGAAATAGGTGAGTACTGAATGTTGAGATTTGAAAATTTAATTTTATTGTTCAAGAAATGAAATGAAATTTATAATTCCAATAAAATGAAAAAGAAATAGTTTATGCACATATTAAAAAAAAAATTAACAAATAAAACTGAACATGAAAATAAGTAATATGAACAAACAATTATTATTCATGAAAAGAGAAAGCTCCAATAATAAGTAAAAAAAAAATATCCAATAATAAGGTGGTAGGTACACTCATGTAGTAGTAGTATATAATAATTCTTCACTTACTCCTTACACTGTTCACATATCACCGATGAATGTTTTGGGCATATATTTTTTAAACATTTATAGCAAACCTGGGAATCTTTTAAGTCCTTGGTACTTGGGCAAAGATAACATCTGCGTTTCTTCGGTCGTGATGGGCCTCCTTCCTCAGGTTGAGCGTTTAGTACCATCTCTTCCTCTTCTTCGTCAGTGGCCTCTTGCTCACTATTTGTGTCATGATCACTTTGAACAACAAGATCCTCTTCATCTTCATCGGGAGAGTCCTCAATAACATCGGTGGTGTCTGGAAGTGGATCCTCCATAATTTGTCGTTCCAGCTCCCGCAAAAGTTCTTCATCCTTTCTGAATAACTGCTGAGCCATGCTTTCTTCCACTGCAAGGACCCTGATATCTTCACATAACAAAGAACTCGCGTCGGGTCTGAACACTGACACAAAGTGTAACTTCTGAACTCGCCTCGGGTCAGTACACCGACAAAAATTGTAACTTATGAACTCGCGTCGGGTCAGAACTGGATTTTCTCGCGCGACACTCACTTTCTGATGGTTTATGGTTGACTAAATGTTATACGGTTGTCTCATTGGAGAATAGAAAAGAGGAGGGGGTGCCAGGAAAAATCTTGTATATAATATTAGTCCTGGAAGATGTAGTGGGTCTGTACTGACCCGAGGCGAGTGCTCAAGGGTTAAATATAACAATTATAAGATCATTCATGAGATTGATACGACTATTTTACAAAAGTAAGTGGTAGTAAGTAAATGTCTTATAAGATATTACTAATAAGAGGGAGGGGGTTGATGGCTCTACCATTATTTTTAAATATTTATTCTGAATTTTTTAACCTGTAAAATGGATTATTGAAGAGACCACCTTTCTTGTCTACCTCCTACTTTCATGCTTGTAAGAATTTTTCTCTGAAAATTTCAAATCTAAGAGAATATAACTAATTACATTGTACTTAAAATATTAAATTTTTACATTTAATCCATATTAACTAATTCAATATCAAGTAAGATGCTAAAGGTATTTATTGCATGATTCTTGAAAGTATTTTTACCTCAATTAAAAAGAAGATGCTAGGCTGTGTTGGTTTGACAGTCCAAGCTGAATGATCTTAGTCCATCACCTTTCTCAAATACATTCAGCTACCCAAACAGTAATCTAATGGATTTATGTAACATTTGTAATTGGTATATTGCAAATTTCATAACATCAAATGACACTTGTTTTTCAACCTTTTGATTTAGTCAATACATCAACATTAGAAAAAAAAGTACAGCAAAGCCTCCGTCTCAAGAGCATTTGCACTCAAGGCAAGGCCAATATTTTACACTGCTGCAGTGGGAATATTAATATTAATTATTGTGATTCTTTAAAAGTCAACAAAAGATAGTCGGTTTTGGAATAAAAATAGGAGCCGGATCTATAGTGGAAAAATTATTTCTAAATGCAGTGTTCTGTACCTTCAAACAGAATTGGTTGAGGCGAGGAACTTAAATAGATGAAGTTGAAATTCTAGAATGGAATCATGTTTAAATACCTTATGCTATTTAATTGAAACAACCCCAGCTACAGTGGCTCAAAAAAGGCTCCATACACTTACAGCTGTTTTAAAAATATAATTTCTGAAGAATTTTCAGGAAAAGTTTTTTATAGACCAAATTTATATTTGAAGTATATAATTATATTTTATAACAATTTGTAAACTTTTACATATGTACGTTTGTGTATAAACAGAAATTAAAGAAACGATGTATCAAAGCAATCAATCTCCCCCTTAAGCCCGTTTAAACATTTCAAAACCATGTGTACAGAGACTTTTTAGACCCATTTAGACAGAACATGGCTAGGGAAAACTAACAGCACCATCCCATGGAATGAAGAGGAAATGGAGTAATACACATTGAGATGTGTACAAAAACTACTAAGTAGTTACGTTAATAATTTATTAATTAAAAAAATATATTATTTTCTGAGAATAAAATTAATAAAACAATCTTCTATGTGTGCCTCAGGAGTAACCTATAAATACATCCTGAAGAATCAAGGGTTTGCAGCTGGTTAGTCACCTGAAACAAAATAAAAAGGAATTCACTAGATATTAAATAAATAATTAAATTGAAATAATTTTAATATATATATATAATTCTAGATTACAGGTCTCTATATTCACTTCCGTAATTATTGAACTTATTTCAAGAGTCAGTCTAAATAAGCTTCTAAAAGCTATTAGTGCCTTCAAAATAAATACATGTACCTAGAACAACAATTAACCCATTAAAAACAAGGGCATTTTCAAGATCTAACAAAAAAGTAATATAATATGATATAGCAAACAAATAAAAGTAATCCAGAAACTATGCATTACTCTCAGAAACTATGGATGCCTCTGGGATATGAACTATAATTAACGTTCATTCATTTGAAAGAAGAAATGGCAATTTATATGAAATGTTAAAAAGCATTGGAAAATTGTAATCAGAGCAAATGATTATTTCCTTCTTGCATGAGACTGTTTCGACTGTATCTTACGATAAAAAATATACATGTATCTTGGCTTATGGAAATGGGCCTAAAAAAGGTCTATCCCAGAAGGGCTGCATAAACTAAGCTGATTTCCACCTGTTGCAATGAATCGGACATTAATCCACTTTGTATGTCTTCTAAAATAGCAACTCTTAACTAATACAACTTTCAGAAATTTGAGATTACATATGTGAAAACGTCGAGGAAGGGAAATGAAAAGTGTTTCAAATTATATACATCTATTAATGAGTACGTATTAGCAATATAGTGTAGTTCGCTTAGTAAAAAGATGTTGATGCGACAAATTGTACTGTTGGGCGCATTCCATGTCAAATCAACACACCCATTCAACCTCAGTATTTCTATTTGATATTTCCATTCATATTAATTAGTTAAGTTTATAAATTACAAAACATGACCTATTGTAAACATTTTGTAAATACATGATGTTATTTCTCTCCAAATTATAAAAGAAAAGATGAATTTATTATCAGACTAATATAATACATATTATGTAATATACTGTACAAAGCTAAATAATTCAGTTAAAACACTATTATATTACAGAAATAAATACAGATTTTTCAAATTCAACTTGGAATAAATTTATTAAAAGGACAAGCAACAAAATTACTGTCAAATAGGCTCTGAAATAAATGTCAGAAGTTTTAAAAACTAAATATATTTAATATATAATGAATGTAAAGTTACCTCGCAAGAAACCCAATCACTATATATTCATAAAAGAGAATAAGAGATTATATTTTTTTCAAAAATTAAATATTGTTTTGTGATTTCAAAAAGAATTATTCTTAAGAATCATAGGAAAGAGCATAGAGAATATTATTACAAAATTGCACTTTTCTTATCATTCAAGCTTAATCAGGGAACAAGACATTAATATTTCAAATAATAGCTGTATTTTGTTAGGATTTACATAGATCATTTTCACCAAGTGTTGATTTAATTCTATGAAATATATTTCTTCTTAGTCAATATATAGACAATAAGTATGTGTACATTCATTAATGTCTGGTAGTAATGACAAATGTCTATTTATATAGATTACTAGGATGACAAATTATTAAACTTATTTAATATATTGAAAAGGCTTATACCTAACATAAGCCCTCAATTATAAATATATACCACTAATAGTAAAATAATTCAGTGTTTTCCTTTTTAGGAATAGATAAGACTAACAAGAATGGTAATATTCATCTAATGGCAATCATTAAATGAAAGACAGCTTAAGGATACATTAGAGAAAAAAAACAACTCCTCGCTCCTGGAGAAATTTGGTCTTAATAAAAACGTATAATTAGCATAAAACATACATAAAGTTACATAACAATGACACATAATAGAAGTTAGCTTACTTATTAAACAGATTATCCAAAATACTCTGATATTTGAAAATTCATCAATGTGAAACAACATGGCTGCCACACAGCTGTCTTGGCGGGAATAAAATAATACAAACGTCACCAATCCTTGAGTCTCAAAACATGTACGTCATCAACTTACGTCCCTACGTCATCAACGTTAATATCTCTCTAGTTAGCACAAAACTCGAATTTTACACACTAACTGACAGGTTATTATGAGGTTGCTCGCAGTGTAGCCACTTTAAAATTAGATTAATTGTTTTAGGTTAAATAGTTTCTGGCAACACTGTCACTGAGACCACGTGGCAGCTAGTAGGGGTTAGGTTAAGGGTTGTCATAGAGCAGGCCAAGCTGCTACAAGCTGATAACGTATACACTTAAATATATTGGTTATTGCATTCCTTTCATGTACTTGGGAAGGGATTAGTAGTCCATTTCTACTCTTGAATTAAATTTTATTTTAAATTTATGTAAAAAGACAGATCAAGTTCGTTAATGGCTGAAATCGGACCAGTGGGAGGGGGGTTTAGAGGGGAGGATTTTCGAAAATTCAAAATATCTCTGTTACTATACGTCGGATCGAAAACTTATATAGAATCAATCTTATTGCAAATTAAATTTACTATAAATAGTGTTATATACATTTATTCTTTATCTTGAATATTAACCGAGATATTGGCATTTTTCTGTTTTTAGCTTCTGAGACGAGATCGGGTAACTTCGGGTCTACTCGTGAGTTTCCGTCAAGAGCTAGTTCGGGTCGTTCGCGTAAAGGCGCATTTACACCAAACGAACAAAGAGCCAGAACTAGAGCAAGAGCATTCTTTTCTTGTAAGCAAATGCTCTTTCAAGAGTTTACACCAAAATATCAAGAAGCAAGAATAAGAACCAAAAACTAGATCCTAGAATGTACTAGAATGTACAGATGTTTACATCCACCGAACGAACGCTCTTTGCTCATTTGTGTCAATTATGCGGTTGGTGATAGTGCTTCGTTATGTTCGACTCAGACAGCGATATTATAATTGCAAGTGCTGCATATTTAATTATTTCGTCTAAAACACAAAGGAAAAGAAGGAAGAGACGTTGGTGGGTGACCAATTTAATGCAACGAAGGATACTGGATAATGTAGGAGAGACAATGGTAGACATGCAAGAACAAGAAGAAAGTGGTCAGTTCCAAAATTTTTGTAGAATGGCGCCTGAAGATTTTAATCATTTATTATCTTTGATCAGCGACAGAATTCGGAAGTCAAGCACAAATTTTAGAGACTCGATTCCTGCATATGACAGGCTAGCAGTGACGTTAAGATTTTTGGCAACTGGAGATTCCTATGGAAGCCTGATGTATTTGACTAAAATTTCCAAATCTACAATATGTCATGTTATACCTCAAGTGTGTACTGCGATAATTGAAGCATTGCAAGACTACACTAAGGTAAGTAAAACAAAATTATATTCACTATTTTTTAAAATATTTATTAATCAGTATTGCTAGCACAAAAATAATATACTTAGAATAAGAAAAAAGTTACTTAAAATTGTTAATGAAATACGCTAAAGGACTGGTTTCTTCAGTCTTGGCAGTTTCGGTATCATTGGAATTCGGAATGTGTAATTGTTGACCAGTGTTTATAGTATTTTGTGAATTGTTTTCCAATGCAATTGTTGTTATCTGGTTGGATGGTGGTTGATCTGTGGTTACAGAATTCGGTAATGTGTTTTGTGAACTGTCCGAAATATGAATACGTCGGAGTTGATGCAAAACTTTGCTCATAATCATATTTCCCCATATCAGCGTCAAACAGTATATTATTTATATAATGTTCAACATATGCTTTCGTGCGTTTTGAATATTCACGATGTTTTGAAGCTACGTGATTTCCAAAAGCTTGACTCTTGTCCCTTATCTTTGATTCATATGTATCTTTTAAAATACGGTAGGCTTCGTCTGCTCGAGGATCTGTAGTTTTAGCTCTTTTTTCGTAGTATGTTCGCGTGACTGTATCCCTGCGAAGTTGAAGGTTGCGATTGTGTTGTCATGTTGCTTGATCCTTCGGAAGCTGCAGTTTTTGCTGATGTGTTGTGTCTGACTGTGTTACACAGTCAGACACAGTCTGTGTACTTTTCATTAGGGTCCTCTACCGCAGATCCTTCATGTTCATTTCGCTCATGCTCATGCCCCTGCTCATCAGCCTAAATGAAAAAACAGTTTAATTAATGTATAAGCTAAAATAACTTTTTATTAATTTCAGACACCGACAACAGAAGATGAATGGCTATCAATTGCTCAGGAATTTGAAGAGAAGTGGAATTTTCCAAATTGTGTCGGTGCTATAGATGGGAAGCACTGCGTCATACAAGCACCTATTTAATAGCGGGAGCGACTTCTTTAATTATAAATCCACATTTAGTGTGGTATTAATGGCAATTGTAGATGCTGACTACAATTTTATAATTTGCCGATGTTGGTTGTCAAGGCAGAATATCAGATGGCGGAGTTTTCAGAAACACTACTTTATATCAGAAAACTACAAAATAATGAATTACATTTGCCTAATGATAAAAGCCTTCCAGGAAGACAACAGAATGTGCCATTCGTATTTGTAGCAGATGACGCATTCCCATTACAAAGACACATCATGAAGCCGTATCCTGGTACTCATGCCAGGGGGATCCGAAAAACGGATTTACAACTATCGTTTGTCAAGAGCAAGACGAATAGTAGAAAATGCTTTTGGCATACTTTCAGCAGGTTTTTCGTATATTGCGGAAACCTATGTTACTACAACCAGATAAAGCATCTATCGTCATTATGGCTTGTGTACACCTACATAACTATTTGATGAAAAGAAAAGCTTCTAGGAAACTATATAATTCTCCGGGCATGATGGACAGAATTGAAGATGACGTTGTTATTCCAGGCCAGTGGAGAAATTTGAACCCTTCAACATCATTTCTCCTATTTACCAACACTGGACGAAGACATACTGTGCAATGTGAAAATATACGACGAGAATTCTCAGACTATTTTAATTTCACTAATATTTTACCATGGCAAAACAATATTGCATAATTTTAATATCTATGAACACCTTTTCGCAATGTTTTAAATTTATGTAGATACCCACCATTTATTCAAAAAATGAACAATAAAAAAATTAATAAGTACTCACCGTGTTTTTATTTTGATCAGTGTCGAAATGTAATGTTTTCCTCGGCTTATATTTATCCATTAAAAAGTGCATACTTTTAAACGCAAACCATTTTGAATTATAAGTACAGTCGGCTCCGCTGCCTGACTTTGTAGTCATTTTTTTTTGCCTTTCTCGGCGGTTTGATGCAAGGAGCGAATCCATCTTTTTTTTTGTCTCTTCGAAATTACATTCCAGTACATTTGCAATGTCCTGCCAAGCATCTTGTTTGCGCTTTGTATTTTTATAGTGCTCAAAAGTCGGATCCCACAGACATCTATGATTTTGGTAGGCCTCTATCATTAATAAACATTTTTCTTGAGACCAATCCATAAGTAAGTCAACAAGTACGTAGTTAAATCGCTAGAACACTAGAACGCTTTGATGAGACCGCTCCGTCGAGCGAGCACGTCCGAACACGAAAGAATGCTCTAAGCAACTGTTCGCACGCTCTAGCGCCGTTTACATCAAGCGAGCGAGCATTCTTAGAATATTCCATAGAACACAATAGAGCAACGAAAGAATGCTCTAAGCCTGTTTACATCAAAATAATTTAATGGAGTGGGGATAGAATGAGCATTTGCTCGTCTGGTGTAAATGCGCCTTAACTGTACGGCTCTCTATTCTGAAATTTCTCTATTGTAAAACTTCACATGGGAAATCTACTTAGTTTACGCAGCACCTGCGTGACGAATTTTTTATTCATAGCCACTGATATTTCTGATCTTAGTTATCCATAGTTATTATGGAACTAAAATAATTCTCCACCTTTATTTCTTCCAAGACATGTTATAGAAAGTATGTTAATAAATATATCCAGTCGCGTTTCCTACCTAGTAATGGCTACTTGTATTATACTAAAAAGTCCGTCATGCAGGGGCTGCGTAATCTAAGCAGATTTCCCACGTGAAGTTTTACAATAGAGAAATTTCACGAGAGCTGAGCAGTTAATGAAACGGCCGAACTAGCTTTTGGCGGGAAAGCCACTTCGTTCCTTAGCCGGCCAGATTTAATAAAAATGCAAATATCTCGGTTAATATTCAAGATAGAGAATAAATGTATATAACAATATTTATAGTAAATTTAATTTGTAATAAGATTGATTCAGTACAATTTTTCGATCCGACGTATAGTAACGGAGATATTTTGAATTTTCGAAAATCCTCCCCTCTAAACCCCCCCCCTCCCACTGGTCCGATTTTAGCCGTTAACGAACTTGATCTTTCTTTTTACATAAAACGCTTAAATATGAAGTTTGGTAAGGATCAAACAACAATTGCGACCGCTAGAGCGGTAACAGACAAATATATATATATATATATATATATATATATATATATATATATATATATACAGTTTTCAACGGACCTCATTTTCGTCATCTACTAGGTAGGATCGATGGACATTTGAAGAAAAATGTCGAAAATTCCGTCATGAGTACAACCTCAATACCTGATTTCCCTTAAGGGAAACCTGCTAAAAGTCTAGGGCTCAAACATGATTGGAATAAATTATCTTATTCCTCACAACAAAGAAAAGCAACAGATAGTTGGAGTGTACCTTGAGGTCAAAACATATATTTATAAATATTTTCGTTGGTTGGTTCAAGTTAGTTTCCTTGAAGGAAAAGGATAAGTGGTGTTTAAATTTATTTTCAGTATTACAATTGTTTGTCAAAACCTTGTGTTTCAGTAGAATTTAAAGAGAACGCTTAAAAAGAATTGAGTATTGTAATCGACGAGTTATGAGTCGACTTGAAATGATATTTATCTAATTTTATTATTTATTTAATTTAAATGAGTTCCGCAACGCAGGCGATTTACTCATTATTAAAGTGTCATTAAAAAGTGAAATGCAAAAAAAAAGACAAACAACAACAACAACAACAAACGAAAAAAGTGTGAACTTTGGCAAATGATGTTTGAAGCATATAAGGTGATATGAAGCAAACGATATTGTACGTTATGGAAACACATGGTAATGAACATTATATATAAATGAAAATGTAACTATAGAAAAGGGGGGGAGAAAAATTAAATAAATAAAAAAAAAATAAGGAAAGGGGATAACCAAAAAAATAATAAAAAAAATAAAAAACAGAAAAAATAAATAGAAAATAAATAATATTAAAGTTTGTACATCCTGCTAATATAGGAAATAAGTGTAGAGTGGTTTGTAGAAAGTGTAGATTATAGTGTGTAATATTTATCTAAACTAATACCAAAAATTTGTATAATTCATGATTACAACAAGGAACGGGGAAGGACATTTAATTATTTGTTGGGATGGAATGGCTTATTTAACGTAAAACGATGTTTATATATTAGCAGATTTCTCTTAAGGCTGATTTGCAACTATTGAGATTGTACTCATGACCTGATTTACAAAACATTTCCTCAAATGTCCATCAATTTTACCTAGGAGAGGACGAAAATGAGGTCCGTTCAAAATTTCATATATACTTTTATATACTAGTCTGTTACCACTCTAGCTGTCCCAATTTTTGTTTAATAACTACCTAACTCGATATATAAGCTTTTTATGCAAAACTAAAGATCGAGGTCGTTAATGGTTAAAATCGGACATGGGAGAGGGTGTTAAGACAGGGAACTTTCGAAAGTTTCAATATCTCTCTTATTATAAGTTGGATCTAAATATTTTGTAGAAGCAATCTTATTTTAAATTTACTTACTTATGAGCGTTGTTATATACATATTTTCTTTCTCTTAAGTAATAACCAAGATGGATTTTTTAGTTTTCAGCCCTCAGTAACCCACTCCCCCCTCTTCCTGTCTCCTGTCGTAGTCAGACTTAGCTGTCATATTATGAACAACTTTAAGCTTAAATCCGAAATATTTTTTTCAAGTGACCATTATTATTTGAGGTACATGCAAAATCGTCATGATGGCATAATCAATTCAGATTTTATGCTCATGACTGGAAAACGTTAATTTAATCAATACCATATTCGATATTTAAGTTTCAGCCAACACTAAAGATCTTATTTGTTATTGACTGAAATCAGACCAGGAATAGGGGTGAAGGATTCTTAAATTCCAAATATCTCCGTTAATATGAGCCGGATGATAAAATGTCAGTCTTCTTATACTACTGATGGTCTACGATTGTTGTTCTATGCATTTATTTTGTAACTCAAATATTAAACGAGTTATTTCTACTTTCTTGTTTTCAGTGTTCATTAAATCCAGTTTTCTGTTCCTCCGTTTTTTAACACAGAAATTGGGAATATGTGGTGAGATCACTAAGGTGTCGTCTGGTTTGACACCTTGGGTGGTAAATCTGCTTAGTTTAGTCAGCATCTGCGCAACGGACTTTCATACTTTCAACCTATCGAAGAGTAATTCAGCAACAATCAAATAATAGACTAGAGGTATCAAGTGCTGTTTTCAAACACATAGGACAAAAATGGATAAATAATAAACTTATTTATGTTTGGAAATCTTATTTATTCACAGTTTTGTATTTTATGGAAAGGATGGTATTTATTTCGTATAAAAGATTCTTCATTCATGTTGGTCACTGTATTCCGTGTATGCTCATACTCGTTGTAAGGACGATCACACCATTTTTCGAAGTTTGAAAAACTGAAACATAAATCATATTAATAACTATCATTTCGATTTTGAAGTTTACCATTTTAGTTTAAGTAAGATTATTAATAAAAACATTTTAATTCACACACAATCTCATTTATATATATATATATATATATATATATATATATATATATATATATATATATACTACCTAAGGTACCCGGCTTCGCCCGGGAATTCATTTTAGGCTGAATAAGGATGGTATTTTTTTGGCAAGGCTACTTTCCACAATATTTTGACATTTCCCCGTCATAGTTTTCAGGGTTTATACCCGTCGTTGCTGTGGATTTGTTAATAATAAAATTATTTGTTATTTAAAACTTCACTCTTATAATATTATTATATTTCCCGTCTCCTGTCGATGTAGGTTTCTTTATAACGTAATGAACTGTAATATTCATAGTCATGGAAAGTATTCCGTATTCCAAACCATGGATGAATTAAATTTCCTTTCACTTGAAGTGGTCCAAAGCTTAATGGTGACAACTGTTTTAGTTACATTATAACCAAAAAACAAATAGGAAATGAAATATTGCCAATTTTTATTTCTGGCCTCCCTCATAACCCCCACTCCCGTCTGAACCTATAAATTTTAATATAGCTTATAATCTTGGAAGAATTAATGCTAATTCACAGACCGAGTTTTGTTAAATTCGATTCAACCGTTAGTGCCCAATACAATAGTTGGCTCCCGCTTTAGTTTTTGGTGTATATCTCGTTTATAATTTGTTATATGACAAAAGTGAATATAACCAAAGTTACTCTAAATAACAAAATAAACAACTTTTTTAATGGTCATATTTGTCGAAAAACCAATAGGAAAGGTAATATCGCTATATTTAATTTCAGGCCTCCCTTATAACCCCCACTCCTGTTCGTCTCAGACAATATTAGTATAGCCTAAAGTCTAAGTCGGGGTAAAAGTAATATACATACCAAGTTTCATAAAATTCGATTTAGCCGTTTATGCGTGAAAAGGTAACAAACAAACAAACAAACAAACAGACAGGAAAGAAAGAAAATGCAGTTATGGTGTCTATGACATGTGAAACGAAAAGTTAATATATATATATATATATATATATAAAATTGTAACCTCTGTCTGTACATTGATTTTTTTCGCGAAATTTCACGATAACTTTTCGTTTCACATGTCATAGACACCATAACTGCTTTTTGTTTCTTTCGTGTCTGTTTGTTTGTTTGTTACCTTTTCACGCATAAACGGCTAAATCGAATTTTATGAAACTTGGTATGTATATTACTACTAGCCCAACTTAGACTTTAGGCTATATTAATATTCTCTGACACGAACAGGAGTGGGGGTTGTAAGGGAGGCCTGAAATTAAAAATAGCAATATTTCGTTTCCTATTGGTTTTTCGGCAAATATGCACATAACAAATGTTGTTTATTTTGTTATTTAGAGTAACTTTTGTTATATACACGTTTTTCATAAACCGAATTATAAACGAGATATAACCTAAAACCTATAGGGGAAGTGAACAATTTTATTTGGCACAAAAGACTGAAACAAACTTAATAAAACTCGGTATGTGTAACGCCTTCATTATAATAAGCCGTACCAACATTTCTAGGGATGGGCAGGAGTGGAGGTTATAAGGAAGGACTGAAATTAAAAATAGCCATATTTCGTTTCCTAATGGTTTTTCAGCAAATATGAACATAACAAAAGTTGTTTATTTTGTTATTTAGAGTAACCTTTTTTATATACATTTTCTTCGTATACCGAATTATAAACGAGATATACGCTAAAACCTATAGCGGAAGTGAACAATTTTATTTGGGACAAAAGACCCAACCGAAATAAATAAAACTTGGTATATGTATTAGCACAAATGCTTTGATTGTAACAAGCCATACCAACATTTCTAGGGACGGGCAGGAGTGGGGGTTCTAAGGGAAGCTAGAAATTAAAAATAGCTATATTTCGTTTCCTATTGGTTTTTCAGCAAATATTCACATAACAAAAGTTGTTTATTTTGTTATTTAGAGTAACTTTTGTAAAATTCATTTTTGTCTTTTAACAATGTATAAACGAGATATACAGTAAAAACTAAAACGGGAGTCAACTATTTTATTGGGCGCTAACGATTGAACCGAACTTAACAAAACTCAGTATGTCAATTAGCATTAATTCTTCCATGATTATAAGCTATATTAAAATGTTTAGGTTAGAACGGGAGTGGGGGTTATAAGTGAGGCCTGAAATAAAAATTCGCGATATTTCATTGTCTATTTGTTTTTCGACAAACATGCACATAACAAAAGTTACTTTGTTATTTAGATTAACTTTTTTTTTTAATACATTTCTCCAGGAACAATGTGTGGAGCGAGTAATTTGCGTAGAAATATTGATATGCTCAACAATTCATTCCTATTTGAACTATGAGGTACCTCAGCTGGAAAAATTAATTCAAATCAATGTTAATATTTTGTCCTTAATAGCTGAAATCTATGCATAATGCACAGGAAACGGGAAATATGACAATTTCACTATCACTGAGGACAGTGAAGACTTACATAAATAATTAATTTTATTATTAACAAATGCCAACAACGGGTATTAACCCTAAACACTGGGACGGATAAATGTCAAAATATTGTGCAAAGTAAAGCCTTGCCAAAAAATACCATCACCATTCAGCCTCAAATCAATTCCCGGGCGAAGCCGGGTATCTGAGCTAGTGTATATATATATATATATATATATATATATATATATATATATATATATATATATATAAATGAAGTTACAGCCTTCATTTAATTTGCCTTAGTTAAAGTTCATCTTTGATAATGAATCCACAAAGTTTTAGGCAGAAACATTCGAAATTTTGTATTACTGGTTTGGAACTGTTTTTTCAAGTCCTTGTACCATATACTCTTAGCTCAAGAAGTACTTAAGACAGCAAACCGGCTAAAAGGTAATAGATATTCATTAACTAGCGTTGACATAACACGGAAACTAATGTAGTGGACAGCTGTAGAAAATCAGATTAACAGTAAATTGAGTAGAGGATACATATGCCATAACTGTAATATAAAATACAACATGAAAAAAAAATATGCAATTCTTGCATCGATGGAAATCTTTCTTGACAAATACATTTCCTACCAGGGACTAATGAATGACCTTCAAGAGAAGTCAGTGATCCTTTTTTCTGATGAAACTAAAACATTTCCAATGCCTGATCAGACTGGGCGGTGAATAATGTGTGTGGAAAACGGATGATAGCTTTTCAACTGAAGGAAAATTGTTGAGGTGATAGTTCTAACCCTACCAACAACCGTACGAAAGACCTTCGAGTTATTTACGATACAACATTAATCCAGACTATATTAGATTATACAGATTCGTTATACCCATTTGGTGATAGAAGAGGAATGTTACATATATATGCCATTTTGACACCATATTTTAACCCCCCACTCACCTCCTAACCAATTCTAATTTAAAACTCTGGTAGGATTGCCTTCGCTAGGGTCTAAGTAAGTCAAATATGCCATTTAGAACGTAAAATAATGACTTTATTAAATATAATGAAGCTTAAACTAAAACTAGTAAAATTATACAGGCCCACTAGGCCTGAGAAGAATAGCACTTATTTCTCAAGTTATCGACGAACTTCTGAACAGAATAGGAATATTTTTAGTAAAATAAACGATTACATTTGATAAATATGGAAAGAAAACTGAATTTCGAAATTTAGACGAAATCGGGCGAAGTCCTCACAAGCCACCTAGGGTCCAGACAATCCGGATGAAGGATGGCAGTAGACTAAAGTTGGGGATTCTAAGCATGAACACGAATCAGGAAACTACTGGGAATGACCCCTCTGAGGGGAGACAAGAAGAAGCGGGCCATCAAAAAGTGTGTTTTCCTGGCCTCTCAGGCCAGCTGCGCCTGACGGACAAACTGTTAGTGTGTCAAACTATCAAAACATTTGGAAATGTTCTGGGTGAAGCTTGATTTAATTATAATGAGAATTTTGAGTTTAAGAATGTGCCAACCTTTTCAATTCAGTAGAACGTAGTCTACTGTCGTTCAGACTCTGAAATTTCGCAATGGTAATAAGTTTCATGAAAGATAAGATGTTTAACCTTTTATTAGTGGCTTCCAGCTTGGCTAGCAGCTGATGCAGAAGCGCTGGCAT
Organism: Riptortus pedestris; assembly: GCA_019009955.1. Lineage (NCBI taxonomy): Eukaryota > Metazoa > Arthropoda > Insecta > Hemiptera > Alydidae > Riptortus > Riptortus pedestris. The sequence continues at coordinate 107,535,264 of CM032232.1, forward strand.
CACTATGGCCTCCTCCTCCTCCACTACCACCGCATCCTCCAGTCGGACAGCCTCCTCCACATCCTCCAGAACCACAGCCACCTCCTCCGTATCCTGGGCGGCCACCTCCTCCGTATCCCCGGCCTCCTCCTCCGTATCCTGGACGGCCACCTCCTCCGTATCCCGGGCCTCCTCCGCCGTAGCTAGGATATCCACCACCGTAGCCAGGACCACCGCCCCCATATCCTCGGTGGCCTCCTCCTCCATAGGACTGACCTCCTCCTCCAAAGAATGGATTTCCTCCGTATCCTGGCCCTCCACCTCCACTACTGCCACTGCTAAAATACAAAATCCACCGGTATTAAATCATTCTATATAATCTGTTGTATAGCATGGATAAAAATTTCAGATGGCTGCATAAAAACCTAAAGTGCTTATCCCTCTCTAAGAATTGATTGATACCTTGTAAGCCAACTTTAAAAGGATTTTTGTATTTATGGTTTAATGCTATAATGAATGGCTACATTTGTATTGCTAATGTGTCTATTATATTTATCAAACATACCTGAAATGGGCGTCATAATTTGCATCGACTCTCGTAGCTGACATTCATATAAAAAACATATATAGTTCACACCCCCTCATCTCGTACATATTTCACAAAATTAAACATCAAAAATTAAAAATTAGACATTAATGAAAGAATAACTATGTACTGGTTACTCGGACATACAAAAATTAAACAAAGCACACAAGTAGACGAACTCCCCAAAATAAGGTACTCAAAAAAGAACTTACGACAACACATATTGTACACACCAAGATATTCAAGCACAGGCACAACATATGATATTCAATTTATTGTAGGAATCTTGGTTTACCACAACTGACAACAAAGTTCGAGAACTGAAACACATACTTGGTGAAGGGCCTTCCCGTTAAAGAAGACGAACCCTACTGCCCCCACTGTAACTGTGGACTAACTATAAAAGAAATATAAAAACTTACTGCTATATAAAGACTCACATAGGCCATACACTACGAGTGAATTACTACATGACCGTAGACAGTACATAGACACATATTACACTACTTGAAGCATAACATTTCAAAAACATATAATGTAGGACAATACTGAAATTATTAGCAGAAATGAGCATATTTTAGTTAAGATGATAAACTGATGATGTAAACTCGGGATTTGGGCTACCTGGTGGAGTCAATCATCAACGAAAGGATAAAAAGGTCAAAAACATGCATAAAGGTTATTTAGAAAACGTTTTAGTTATAAGTTTTGCATTGCATTTTTACATTTATATATTTGTTTGTTTTTAAAATGTTGACTGCTTTTTGTTGACTTTTACATTTATTTATATATTACATGTTTTTTCGAAGTGTAAATGTTGTGTCACAGAGCACTGAAGATGGGACGGTTCGGCCCGAAAGTACTCTGTTTTTAATAAATGAAGCATTAAGAATGGAGTTGTTTTTGACCTTTTTATCCTACCGTTGATGATATAAAATTTGGCTGATACTTCGTTCAATCGCCCGAGCTGCGAAATGTTATTACTGTAAGGATGAAGAAATAAACTGAATTGGCAACTTGCTGAGGAGCAGAATGTAAGACTTCCTTCTAGTTCGTAAAGTTTTGCCATATATAGTTCAGAAATATTTACCTTGATGCATGAGCAGAACTAGTTGCAAAAGCAGAGCTTGAACCTCCACCATTGCCGCCTCCACAGTTGCCGGTTTGACATCCTCCTCCTCCTTGATAGGTCGGTTGATATGATACCGGAGGGCCTTGATAAGAAGAGCCACCCCCTCCTTGATAAGAAGAGTCACCCCCTCCTTGATAAGAAACAGGATGAGATCCTCCGCAGTTGCCTGTGGGACAGCCTCCGTTGCCGCCTCCATAGCCACCTCCGTGCCCGCTGCCTCCACCTCCGCCTCCGCCTCCGCCTCCACCTCCTCCACCACCACCACCGCCTCCTCCATAACCACTTCCTTTAGGACCTCCACTGTAACAATCAAACAGAATCACAGTTGGCAATAAACTGTAGTCCTCCATTTCCAGAGACAGTTAAACATCTGGCATTGCTAGGCAAGCAATTAGTAAAGGAACCTCACTAATAATTTCATAAGCTTTCAGTCTTTTGAAAAATAATTTATTCATGTAACAGCTATTCCACCCTAGTGACTAAGAGGATACTCTATTAGCAGATTTTCCTTAGGGGGAATCATCTACTGAGGTCGTACGCATGACGCGATTTTCGAAAAATGTCGTCACATGTCCATCGATCCTATCTAGATGATGAGAATATATATATTTGTCTGTAAACGCTCAAGAGGTTGCAATTTTTCCATACTCGATATTTAATCGTTTTATGTAAAAAGAAAGATCCAGTTCGTTAATGGCTGAAATTGGACCAGTGGGAGGGGGTGGGGTTCAGATGGGGGATTTTCAAAAATTCGAAATATCTCCGTTACTGTACGGTAATGTAGGTAATATAGATAGTGTCAAATACATTTAGGGGCTCAGGTTGGCCGTGCGAGTTAAGGCGTTGGTTTTAATCTCGCGTGGTAGACCTAGAGTGGCGGGTTCGATTCCCGCCCTGAGCAGTAGAAATTTATTTAGTGACGGATTCATTAAATAAACTCCTTGGGCCCACCCTGGCTAGAAAGGGTGGTAACCTGTAGATAACCCGTCCCGATTAGCCATAGTAGCATAAAGTGGACATAAATAATAATAAAAAAATACATTTATTCTCTACCTTGAATATTAACCGAGATATTTTCATTTCTCAGTTTTCAGCCTTCAGCACTCCTACTTATGTCATATTAATAATAAGCTGTTATATCATGAACCACTTCATTCCATGATTAAATACCAAATATTCTGTAAAAAGAAACATTATGTTCGTTAACAGCGGAAATCGGGCTGGGGGGGGGGGGGGGTGGAGATCAGACTTGATATTTAACCGTTTCAGTCAACACTAAAGACCATATTTAATATTATCTGTAGTCGGACATAGAATAGTAAGAGTTTAGAGGGGGGGGGTCTCGAAAATTCAAAATACTGTTATTATGAGTCTGATCGCAAAATATTATAGGTCCAATATTATTGATGCTCTACAATTGTTGCGCTATTCATTTTTTCGTAACATGTTTTCAGAGAGTTTTTCGTACTGTTTTGTTTTCTGCCATCGTTATTTTTTATTTATAAAATTTGTTTTTTTGGAATCAATTTTTGTTGCTGTTTCCTCGAAGTGGTTGAGCGCTGCCAAAGTACAATTCTTAAATTCTAGGTTGAATGTGATTCAATTTTATTTACAGCTTTGTCAATCTAACAACTATTAAACGTTCGAATTTTACAAATTCTGTTAACTGAATAATGAAGAGTACATTAGTACGGAACGAAAGATTTTCTCTTCCTTAGCTCCCCATCTTATAAAGTTGCATGTTGTAAAAAAATAAATAATAATATTAAATAACAATTGCTCAAAGACTGAGGAGTAAAATCATTTTTAATTTTTTTTTTTTTAAAAGGTCTCTTGCCTGTCTAGTTTGATATCACTTGATATTACTGTCCCCTGCTGAGGAAGAAGCTCTTCTGTTACATTCATATTTTTTTCTTAGATTTAATCATTTCTAACCTGTTCACAAAACATTTACTAACTACATTAATATATAAATATTGGAAATTATTCTGAATGGAGAACACCCCTAAATTTGAAAAACATAAAGTAGTAACGCTTTGTTATAAACCAACTCTATGCCACTTACACATTGTTTTAAACTTCGTCGCTGAGAACTTATTATAGTTGTCATGTGCGGCGTATCTCCAGAGGTGTAGTTGATGTGATTTTCCAATCGGTTTCTTCTGGTAGTCATGTTGGCTGTTCGCTTGTGGCAGCTCTTAATGCATCAGAAGAATCCGATCGGAAAATCGGCGAAATATTGTGGACCACCACATCAACTACTCCGCTGGAGAGACGCCGCACAGTGGTCCAAAAGCCACAATAAACGGCCAAATCCTATTAACTTTGAAACTACTTTAAAAATTGCTTTGTAAAATTTATAATTTATGTTGACGTTGTTGAAAATGTTGTTTTGTAATAGAATTAAACAAAGAACTAAACATGAATACGTTGCAAAACCTCTACTCGGTAAGGAGAATGTAAAACTTTTCAGATATCAATAAGATTAATTATAATCAATCCAAGTAAAATTTACACAAAAATGTATTTCGAATGAAAAAATAAAAATATTCTTCCTTCAATATGAACATTTTATTTACATTTTCTTATTCAATTATTTTATTTATTGAAATTCATAATTCATTAAATAAATAAATCAATAAATTATTTTAATTTGAATAAACATAATAAAAGAGATATATAATACATACTCAAATAAATTTACAAAGAAGCATATCCTGCCCAAAGAGTTATAAAATATATGCAACAAAAAATGAACGAATCTTTTACGAAATAAAAATATTGAAAAAGAATAGGCATCTATTCACTATAAAAATGAAAAGATCAGGATGGCATCAACGACATAAAAACGATGAAATATTCTATCAAAGTTTTGAAAAATTATATATTCTTTATCAATAATTATATTTTCTTCATTCTCAAGAAAAAATCATATTTCGCTGACCATCAATCAAAACCAACCGAGAAAAAGAATATATATATATATATATATATATATATATATATAAAAGTAGTAAGTTCTGGCGAAGAGAATACAACTTTAGTTCAAAATTACTCAAAAATAAAAATACAAATGCCTAAAGCTATAGATAAACAGAGCGCACAATACCCGGTACTTGTTGGTAAATTTTCTTTAAACCTCGATTTCTCACAAAAGTGGACGAAGGTGGATGAGATATTTATAAAATAGTTACTCATAGGCTTCATCTTGAAGAAAATATAACTTACAGCTTGGAGCTTAGTGGAGCTTTTTTTGAAACCTTATACGAAGAAAGAAATTTAGGAGTTTATCTCTATTTTGTTAGAACTCGTTTTAAGGGCTTATAGCTAACGGATTAAAAACAAATTAGAAACCGACAAAAAACTTGAAACATACAGTATTAACGTTGCCAGAATGAAATTTGTCCATAGACAGTCTTAAGGGCCAGAATTTATCTTATAAATTTGGCTTAGAAGTTAGATTATTTTGTGAAAAACATTAATGTCAATTTAAATGTTATTCTATTGGCAATTGAAATTATATTAATTAAAAAGGCCACCCAAACACAAAGGTACAACCACTAAACTATAAAGAAATCAAATTCTCAAAACCAAATTTCAACTTTTGCTGAAATAGGTTTTTGCCGGCTTCGCACTACTGTGCGCCGCACATGGCAACTATATATGCCACTTATAATGAAGAATATTTACAGAAAATCTCTCAATTCTTTTCATATTTATGTCCACGGAACCTATACGCTAGCCCATTTTGCGGTGGGTGGTAGTTCTCCTGTGGAGGTAGTAGTGATTTTTCCAGGACTAAAATATAAAGAAAGAGGGTTAAAGAGCACGTAACGGTTTCCCATTGCCTTCTGCAAGAGACTATTGAAACATGAAAAAAGATATATGAAGAGATCCATGTAAACTTGAAGTTACTGTTTAGTTTTCATACTAATGCAGTGTTACTACGCTTAGAGATAACACTTAGACTCTCTGTTCAGGGATGCATTTACAAAGCTTATCCAAAAGACACGTAAAATGCAATGTACAAATCGTATCTTACCCGCAAGTCACACAGTTACTTCCATAGGTCCTCTTCCTTCTGGTTTGTCCATCCTGCAACATAAAATAAACATTTCCATAATAACGAAAAAAAAAAAGTTCATTGGAACTATTTCATTGTAGGGTCACGGAGGTGTAATAGGTTAATAAATATATTACAAGTAGCTTAAGTTTTAAAGAAAAGTAGGGAGTTAAAAATCTTACTTTGATGAGAAGTTAAGAATGTTGAGCCAATGTTTAATTGTTTAGCGTATTAAGTTTTTAGAATGAAACTCGCTTGCAGGACTTGCATTTAACCCGGGCTATATTACTGCTTACCGGATAATTGACATCAACGAAATTATTTATAATTAAGACGTTCGTCCGCTACTGGAATCTGTTCCCGTGAACATGAATGATTTCTCGATGCCTTCTGCACGCTCGAGAGCTGTCCAAGAGGCCTGCAACTCTTCGTCATCCATAACCCTTAGCAGACTAATGGCAGACTTTAGCCAGTGTGCTTATGTCGATTACAACTTCATTGCAGTGAGAATACAAGCGGAAGTACTCAAGAAATGATATCAGTAATATAACTTTTCTTGAAACTTCTCTGAGGATTTTTCAAATTGCAGCTTTTACGACTTTCAACATTACGATGAAGTGTGATATTTCTTCGGATGGCCTATCTTTAACATCAAGAAAGAACATTTAAACATACGAGTACGAGACCACTAATTTTTCAAGGTGGTCCATAATTTTTATTATTTTAGAGTTCTTTTTGTTTTAAGGGTATTTCAAAAAACTGGATAGCACCATTGAACTATTGGACTACTTGATGATAAACCAAGCTATCTTTCAATACAATTTTGAAAACCAGAATAAAAAAGATTTTGTCTACTAGAAAAAATGTTAAATTTAGAACTATTTTCGTTAACTAGCCGTGACATCGTGCTTAAAAGTCGGTAAGTATTGAAATGTAAACATAGAATACTCGTGACTATAAACCACGGAAATAACAAAAATAAAAATTCTGTGTGGAGTGAATATTGGGCTTGTGAGCTTATTAAAATACAATCATTTCTTTAAAGGAATGGCATTCATTTATCCATCTCTGTTCATAATCAACGGTAGAGCATATATTAACCGAGAAATGATTACAATAAAGCACGTATTCAGACGCTTTCTAACGCACACTACAAAAAAGGATGGAGGTCATACACAGAAAACTCATATGATGCAAAAACAGTTATTCTCCTTGTAGGTCAATTTATTTAGGTCAAGGTCATTTGATAATGGATTCGGAAGTTCTTGTATTTTTCTTTAATGTAGGAAATATAATGCAATTGATATGGTACCGACATCGATATCATCAATATAGTTGTAGTTTTTTACTATTTTTTCGGAAATGTTTGTATACTTTGGTAAGAAGAACTATTTAAACTATGTAAGATGTACTCAAAGTTCTGAGACGCATTCACTCATCGTTGGGGATCATTTTGTCTAGACTAATCATGTATTCATCCATCACTGATTCTGAATTCTTTTTGAAAGGATTTGTTCTGTCGATGGCCATCCATTGATACTTTGACACCGGTGGCTCGATTAATATTTTAGTATTAATACTTTGAATTAATATTACTACTTCGATTATATATTAATATCAATACTTTGAATAAGGTGCCCTTTTATTCCTAAACAAAATGGCTCTTCAATCAGTCAGTAAAACGAGATTCGTCATAAATTAATGTGTACTTTTTACAAAAATAACTAATTCCTCTAACGATTTCTTCGCTGCCGACAAATTATAATAACTTTCAGAATTTAATAGTTATCACACATTTATTAATCAGCTGCCTACAGTGAAACCAGAATTAAAATTCCAATTTAGTCGTTATCTGGCAAGTGTACTACACATTTTCATGGAACATTCATTTTCTTTGGAAATATCTAATAACGCCTTAACCACTGATTCTTAGCATCGTCCAAGGTTATTGTCTGAATCGAAAATTGGATTTTGCCAGATAACTTTAATGCTATAGAGGCTGCGGAACTGATGGACTCGTAATTATATCAGAAACTACAGGCATCGGTTTTCCTCTTCCAGTAATGTTGCTTTGTATCAACATCTTGGTGATTGTTCATAGTTTCCGTTCAATAGTCCCCTTTCGAATATTAAGAGTTTTTTTATATTTTTTTCCCCCATTCCTGATAGTAAATCGTATAATTTCATATTTATCAAGAGATTAAAATGTATGATTTGGTAAACAACTCTCTTCATCTTCGGGCTGCTTAAATCTAACGATTTAACTTCAGAATCAATGTTATTTTGATTTTATAAATTCAGGAGCGCAGAGTTTTGCGTTCTGATATTTTCAATCGATAGCAAAATATCCTACAAAATCGTTGCTCTATCGATAAGGAAATAGCAAATGAACTTCATTCTTATTCTTTAGTTTATCCCGAATATAAAGGACGAGGATTTTATTATTGATTTGTATCGGTTTGAGTGAGAGTACTGTACTGAGTTTGAGCTGCGGTGGTTAGTGGAATTATTTTAGTTAGTGAGTAACTAGTAACATCTCATTTTTCGTTACGCCCTATAACATATGGAGCATTAAATAAATAAGGAATAATTTTGTTCTTTACTCTGGTGGAAAATCTGAGGCTCGGATGAGAAAGAACTTGGGATGAGAACTAGTTAGATCCTTTGTCCTACATTGGCTAGAAGTGTATTTCAACCTTCACCATTAACCACAAATTCCTAAAGTGAAGCGCCAATCGCAGTCCATAAAAATTACTAATTGATTTTTTTTCCTTTTGTAGTGCTTGCTTGTCTTGCTTCTATGAAATTCCAATGTGGTGGTTATTAAATGGTATGTTTGATTATAAGTATTCGATTTATGTTCTCCTCAAATATTCTTTGAATGTTTTGCATACGAAACCATCATTTGATATGCACTTGCCTACATACATTTCCCTCCAACAGCTGACTTATTCAATTATAAATAAATTGACGAAGCCAGGCGTTTTTTTTATATAAATTAGAATTTTTTTAACACTAATATTATTAATTCAAGGGATTTCCTTCAAACCTATATGTAAAGAAATTATAAATTTATTAAAACAAAATGACACAAATTATAATCCACATTATTTCATAATATTTCATTAAATAATGAACAAATAATTAAGTCATTTGAGCTGTTTAATTTAACTTGTGCTTGAGGTTGATGATTTTCGTTTGTGAGGAATTCTCCAATATATATTATTGCTGAAAACAAAAAAAAAGAAGTAAAAACTAAGTAAAATTCTAGGATCGGGTAAAAATTCATAAAATAAATAACATTGGAGACTATTTTAAGAAATTGACACCAGACCATTTTTCGTTCTGTTTGCGTCACAAACAAAACAAATCATTTTTAATTATTTTTGGAATCTATGTATGAATTATAGTATACTTAGTACAAAAAAGTCTATGAAGACAAGCAAATGGCACACGACAATGCTACAGTGTCTCTCAACCATCAACCAACGGCTGAGAAAAAGGGTATCAAGTTAAAATTGTTTGAACGGCCATTTTGATTGTTCTAGAGCACATTTCATTTAAAAAGTATCAAGATAACAACAAAGAGAAAGGACTCAAAATTCATAATTTTCGGAATAAATGACTAAATTATTGGCATATGAAAATACTAATCAGGGTATTTAAGCAACGTCAGTGGGCGCCAATATGTTCTATCAGTATTCGTCTTTTTATTCCAGCATTTACATTTTTCGTTTAGCAACGACAAAGGAGTTTCCTGGCCAAATATATTAACAAAACCAGCTGAGCCTTATTCTCAATGAGTATTAATGATACATGACATCACTCCGCATTCTAGTAATAATTCTCAGATATTAATAGAAAAACATAATACTACTATTTTTGGGATGAAGCAATGTGAAACATGTTGCCGACAATAGCAAACACGTTATTTGCTCACGAATAAATAAACACAGATGGTATGATTGCTGAGTACGATATGACTAAATGATGAATATGAAAAAAAAAATAATAATCGGAAAAATTGAGGAAATATCAAAGCTAAACTTCAGAAACGAAAGGTTTTTGCAAGTTGGAATCAGCCACAATTTCTGTGATGGATTCTTCAATTAACTAGCTTGTACCTAATGTAGAAGAGTAGTTGAAGAACATATTTAATATTATTTTAAAACTTTAAATTTTAGTTTAAAAAAAAAAAAAAAAGTAAAAAAAAAAAAAACATTTTGTATTATACTGACAGAATAGTGGAGACCATTCTTGATACCTAATGAATTAATTTGAAAAAATTAAATTCTAAAAGACAGCTATAGATCACTTAAAAATTACAGTGGAAGATAGAGATTAGAACTCATTTGATCTTGTACTCTGGCTGTTGATCGAATTTGAATTGGCATATGATAAACTTTAAAGTGAACATCTGTATACCATATTGTAGACTGATTACTCGTCCAAATATGGACATGATTGTCTGAGATACAACTCATTTTGATTGTTTCTCGATTTATCTGTTTAGTTACAAGCTTAAGTTTGTACGCTTCGAAAAAACTTTAGCAAGTGCTTATTTGATCAGAGGGTGGAAAGTTCAGCGAGTACTTACTTGATTAGGTGGCTGTAGGATGCCGCTGAAATCCCTCAAAATGGATCCGAATGGAGGACTTGGTGCGTTGAAGATGCCACCGAACGGGTTCGGGGGTCGATTGGCTCCTAGTTGGTTGAAGAAGCCTCCCAGAGGTCCAGTTCTCGGTGTAGTTTCTTCTTTTTTCTTCGATTTGGTCGTTGTAGAAGGTGAAGTTGTTGAGGGTGTCGTAGATGTTGTAGTCGTAGAGGGTGTCGTCGAGGTTGTAGTTGTTGAGGGTGTAGTCGTCGAGGTTGTGGTCGTCGAAGGTGTTGTAGTTGATCCTACTGTTGTCGTTGATGTAGTCGTCGTTGTTGCATCTTCTAAAAATTGCATTGAGTTACAAACAAGTTAAAAACTCCAAGAAAATAAAATGAAAAGCCAAATGGATTAGAATAATTCGGACCTACTGACAGAAGTTCAAATAATCAATAATGCAAAAAAAAAACTGGCTCTTGATGAATGGGCATGGCAATGGTATGAGCTGCACGACAGCATATCCTGGAATACTTCAACAAGTTCTACAAGGAGGAACGAAGTATTAATATGTCGCCTCAGAATTGGCCACACAAGGCTCACACACCAGCACCTGATGAAAAAGGAAGTGCCTCCAACCTGCACTGCTTGTGGAGTAGGGCTGACAGTTGCACACATACTTACCGAGTGTAGAAGGTATGAGGACATCAGAAAGTCCCTTGGTATGACAGAAATACTATGGAACGATAGCCACTCAATTAAAAAACTGATTAAATTCTTAACAATTACGGGCCTAAATAAAGAAATATAAATATAAGTTATACATATATACAACATATGGGCACACAAGCCAGTAAGATAAGTATTTATACATAAAATAGATTTAAAAAATATACTGCTGTTTTTGGTATTTGTGACAGGATCGGCGATAGAAAAAAATAGGAGACCCATCATAGGCGAGGCGGACCGAATAGCTTTGAAAAGAAGGACAACCGTAGGAAAGGAAACGAATTTGGAGCACCTAGGCACAAAAACCCTCGCGAGTTCAGTGCCTAATGACAATACAAAAAATAAAATAAAAAAAATGTTTACATTGATACAAATTTCTTTTAGCCCAAAATAACTTGGCCGTTTAATTCCATGCCATACTCACAATGAAAACTATTATTTTACAAAGTAGAATTTCATTCAAATATCTATATATAATATTATGATGGGCAACAGTGACAATGATCTCAATGATGTGTTTTCGGACTAACATGATTTTAGCTGCCCTGCTGGAATCATTAGGAGCCCAGTTGGAATGGGATAATGTCTCTTGAAAACAAATATAATAGTAACCATAGTAACGCGGCATTTCTTCAGCATTTTGATCGTAATATGCCCATGTAACATAAGTTGTAGGTTCGATACTAGCAAGAGCTTGGCAATTATTTGGTAAAAGGCTCCATATAAAATCACTAGTCCGTAGATTGAACGCATGCCCTAATTACCTTTAGAAGCAACATGTGGGTATTGATTTTCATGTAAATTACATTATGTAGAGTAGTTTAAAAAAATTAATTATTTATCATTTCATTCATGAAAAAATGAAAGGCACCCTGTGCGCCATTTACAGGATTATATTCTACACAATATTCAGGACTATTTTCTTTCATGATGATAATGACTAATTATTGAGTAATATTCACAATTGCGTTTAATTAGTATTAAGGGTTCTTACTTGCCAGGTCTTCAATCAGCTAGCTATATATACTATTTCTGGCTGATAATTGCAAACTTTAGAATTTAGCACAACTTTAAAATAAACAAACGAAATTATTAGCTGATATTTTGAGTGTTTTTTCCCCCTCCGTAAGATATATAAGTTGTGCCGGGGGCAAACCGAAGTTTGCACTGATTCCATGTTCTAATAGAGGCATAAATAGTGGAGGCTTCTCGGACAGTTTTAGCAGATTTCCCTTAAGGGAAATCAGCTATTGAGGTCGTACTCATGACGCGAGTTTCGAAAAATTTCTTCAAATGTCCATCGATCCGGAGATGACGAAAATGAGGTCTGTTCAAAATTATATATATATATATATATATATATATATATATATATATATATATATATATATATATATATATATATATATTCGTCTGTTAACGCTCTAGCGGTCGCAATTTTTGTTTGATCGTTACCAAACTCGGAATTTAATCGTTTTATGTAAAAAGGAAGATCAAGTTCGTTAATGGCTGAAATCGGACCAGTGGGAGGGGGGGGTTTAGAGGGGAGGATTTTCGAAAATTCGAAATATCTCTGTTAGCATACGTCGGATCAAAAAATTGTATAGAACCAATGTTATTGCAAATTAAAGACAAAAAGAAATGTATAGACATTTATTCTGTATCTTTAATATTAACCGAGATATTTGCATTTGTATTGTGAGTGTGGTCGGCTAGGCTATGTTCGGGAGTTTCCGCCGAGCGCTAGTGCGGCCGTTTCACTAACTATTCGTCCTCGTGAGAATAGGTTACTACTACTGTTATTATTAGGCAGATTTCTCTATTGTAAAAATTCACGTGGGAAATCTGCTTAGTTTACGCAGCCCCTGCGTGACGGACTTTTGGTTATGATCAAGAACCATTTAGTACGTGTGATCTACTGGGGGATCTTGATAGCCACGTGAGTTGCGACAATTCTAAATTTTGGGCTTGATTTCAGGGTTGGCAGTACGAATTTATTTAGTGAAGAACTCGTTAAAATGAATTCTTGGTTTCATCATGAGATACCCAGCCCCAAAAGGCTTAGCCAACATAAAGTTAAGATAATTGAAAAATGTCGAGGGTCCTTCTGAAGAGAATGCCTGAGTCATATGGAGATTTTTCATCGCTTGTTTAGAAACCACTGCATGCTGGTGTTAAAGTGATGGCAAAGTTGGATGGAAAAATATCTTTGGTAACTGATATGTGGAGCAGATGGTATTAACTGAACCAATGAGGTTTAAAACAATGGAAATTTACTTATTAGCAGATTTCCCTTAAGGAAAATCAGCTATTGAGGTCGTACTCATGACGGAAGTTTCGACATTTTTCTTCAAATGTCCATCGATCCTACCTAGTAGATGACGAAAATGAGGTCCGTTCAAAACGGTATATATATATATATATATATATATATATATATATATGTTACCGCTCTAGTGGTCGCAATTTTTGTTTGATCGTTACCCAACTCGATATTTAGTCGTTTTATGTAAAAAGAAAGATCAAGCTGACGGCTGAAATCGGGGATTTATAGGGGAAAATTTTCGAAAATTCGAAATATTTTCGTTACTATACGTCGGATCGAAAAGTGGTATAGAATCAATCTTATTGTAAATTAAATTTACTATAATTATTGTTATATACATATATTCTCTATCTTGAATATTAACCGAGATATTTGCATTTTTATTAAATCTGGGCGGATAACGGATGAGTAAGTTTCCCGCCAAAAGGGAAACTCACTCACTAGGTCGAGCGTTTCCTTAGCTGTTCGGCTCTCGTGAAATTTCTCTATTGTAAAACTTCACGTGGGAAATCTGCTTAGTTTACGCAGCCCCTCCGTGACGGACTTTTTTGAAATTAGGAAAGTCAGCTAGCACCAAATTTTCTTTATACTGTTGTCTTTGACAAGGACCTTTACAGATTCATTTACAATAATTAGTTCGCCACCGGTCTACAACTTTATATACAAACGTGCATTTGTGAAATTTTGTAGTAATTGTAGTATTGTTACTATGATCATTGACTCCCATGGCCTTTAGTAAATATTTTCTCAACTCTCAATGTAGGGATTTAAATGTGGGGGTCGTTGATGACCGTTTTCTGTAATGGAATAAATGTAATTAAAGGATTTGGCTGCACAATTACTCCTGAAGTATATCGATTCCCAGGACTACCGGTTCCGTCACGTGGAAAGTCCGGGGCAACTGTCAAAAAATACATATCCAGATATTGTAACAAGGAAATGTTTCAATAATCCAATGAACAATAAATCTTTAGTTTTAGGAAAATCGTGCTCCTATTAACCCCCTGCATGTGACTACTTCAAGCTCTCCCCATGAACAGAAAACCTCTCAATTTTAACGGAAACGCACTAGGGAAGAATGTCACTGAAACGAGTAATTTTTCTTAGAATTACGCATGAGACAAACGAATAATAAAAGTTCATTGGAGAAATATTTAGGGTGAAATTATTATAGAGCTATCCCGCCAATGTGAGCAAAATCTGATTGATGTCAGGCGATGAAGGAATGGTAATGAGAAGGAGTATTCGATACTCCAAATGAATTGAGAATTTTCAGATTTTCGCTCTTGTGAAGATGAGTGCCGATCACAAACTTTTGTACAAAAATATAGAGGTTCATGTATCCTTGTTCCTCATCTTGGAGGACGATATAGTACTTTCCGCCAGTCAAGGAGGACTATAACCTCATCAATTTTACATTAGCATTGGCTAATGATGCATTGGTAAAGAAACGCCGTCCTTTTTACAAAAATAGAAGATTTTTAGGAAATAGAGAGCAAAAGAATGCGAAAGACACTGTTTAAATGAGATTAATAAAGAAAAATTAAATATATTTTTACAAATAAATTACATGATAAGAACTGAAAGTCAATGCTATAACAGAACCTTCAAAACTACTAATTCTATTAGTGCAGAGCTTGAAGAAAAAACATAAGATTTACGTTGATGAGACTTTTTTTAAAACATTTAATACTACCAAAATAAGAGGAACCCTATTTTAACTGTGAACTATGGTAATATACATGTGAATGAATTTCATGAAATCTATGAAGTTTGAGTAAATACATTTTTTTATGTAAGTAGAATATATATGTTTTGTAAGTTAAATGTTTAAGAAAAAAAGTCCGTCACGCAGGGGCTGCGTAAACTAAACAGATTTCCCTTGTGAAGTTATACAATAGAGAAATCTCCATACGGAGACCCGAACAGTTACGGAAACGGCTGAACTAGCTTTTGGCGGGAAACTCATTCGTCCGTTATCGGCAAACATTTAATAAACATGCAAATATCTCGGTTAATATTCAAGATAGAGAATAAATGTATAGAACAATATTTAAAGTAAATTTAATTTACAACAAGATTGGTTCTATACAATTTTTGATACGACTTATGGTAAGGGATATATTTTGAATTTTCGAAAATCCCTCCTCTGAACCCCCCTCCCACTGGTCCGACTTCAGCCTTTAACGAACTTGATCTCTCTTCTTACATAAAACGTTTAAATATCGAGTTTGGTAACGATCAAACAAAAATTGCGACAGCTAGAGCGTTAACAGACATATATATATATATTTAAACATAATGTTGAACGGACCTCATTTTCGTCATCTCTTGGGTAGGATCGATGGACATTTGAAGAAATTTTTCGAAAATCGCGTCATGAGTACGACCTCAATAGCTGATTTCCCTGAAGGGAAATCTGCTAAAACCTCGCACTCATGGTTATATGGTTTCCAAATTTTTTATTTATATTTTTTTTAGAAATTTGTCTTAGATAAAATCATGCTCAAGTGAAATTTTGACCTCAATTGAAACAATAGCAAACTAAAATTATTCAAGAGGTATAAGTAAAACATTATTTTTGAACAGCAAAATGGTTTTATTCCAACTTCTCAAAAATGTACTTTAAAGTTGGCATATATAATTTAAATGGTCATTAATGATGGTTAGTAAATATTTATTCAAATTTCATGATATAAGAACAGTTGGTCCAAAAAATAACATTTAAATCCCATTTCATAAATATTAATAATGCTAAATAAAATTATAATAGTTTTTATAAAAATTAGATTATCAGCTATTGTTTATATATATATTATGTTTAAAATTTCGTGCTTTCCCGCCAAGTTTGGGAATCACATGAAGTGGCATATTGATATTTTATCGCTTTAAAATCTATGGGATGGATTAATAAAATAAAACGTACCTCCACTGGCATTGTTGACTAGTGCAATAGAAGATACGAACAGTAAGAGCAGAGCTGTTCGTGGCATGACCATTATTTGTTGTGAGGTGGCGAACAGAGTGGTTGGTGAGTATTTATACCGATCGCCTCCCACCCCTAGCGGACTTCCCTGATGTCGAGGCTGAGCATTCACAACGCCGCTCGTTGTATTAGGAGTAAATTGCTATAAGTGGCACAGGGAAATTTTTTTATTTTTTTTTATTATTTGTTGTTCTCTTTGCAAATCAATGAACGGACAGAATGGGATTCGTGATATCTTCTACCTCTTGCCGAAACCATTAGTCATTAATGCTAATGCTCTTCCTGAAGTTGATCTTCGACATTGGAATTACAGTGGAATTACAGTTGAACATAAGTATACCGGGAATCCCTTAGTTTTCCTCAAAGCCAGTTTTTTTACGGGAAATAAATCAGCCCCAAACAGAACTTCTAAAAACCTAGGCCAATAACTGTGTGCTTCCGGTGAAATATTTCAACTTCCAATAGCTTAAATTAAATTTTACTATTTTTGGAAGATGCTCTTCAAATTCCTGATTTATTCATGTGCATCCCAAAAGTACGAACAAGCGATACGATATAGAAAATAACAAATTCTGTTTGAGACAATTTTGAGAGTATTTATTTCAAAACATGTTCTTGAAATACGGTATACTTTAACGCAAGGTTTGCCTAATGCCTTTGCTTAGAATATTTATGTATTGTCGAGCGTTCCCTACGAGGCAATATTGCTCATCAAAAAGCAATGAATATAAACAAAATAAAAAATGAAAACAGTAACAGAAAAAATTAAACAATACAATTAGTACAGAACAAACTAAGAACGCAACCAAAAAATAAAACCCAACCGAAGAGACAAAAAAAAAAATATCTTAGAACAAAACTATACATGTAGAATAAAAATTTAAAACATCATGTTCCCTCTATAATATAACCCAAGTGGGGATTCTTCAAATTTAAACACACAAACTGTCAGTACGACTTGATCTAAAAGCCGCTATAGTCATCAAAGTCCAGTGCAGTCAATGGTGTCATGGTGACGTTATGGTTGGTGGGTTTCTGGTGACAGCCACCGGAAGAAGAATAATCTATACAACCGTAATCCAGCAATGACCTGGTATAGAGACGATAAAATGTAAGCATTTTAAATCTGACAGCTCCTCACTGTGTATTACTAAGTATGCTCTACAGATTCAAGGTTCTTTGCATTTATTCTGGAGATTTTAAAATGTAGTAACCATTTGTGGGAGGCCTGAAAATTGTAATGTTTTTTGGTCTTTTATGGCAGTGATTGCCCTTTTTTTTTTTTGTTGCTAAATATACGTAGTTTTCTCATTTTTTTATCATGAACACACATTTTAAACAACACTGTTAGAATGAACTTATAATTGACTGCATTTGGTGTGAAAAAAATCGGAGGTGTACTATAAAGTATCGAGAAAACAGCATAAAGGCAGTAAAATACTTCTTTGGGTATACCTTCAATGACTGAGTTTACAGCAAGAATGAACAACGTTGTGCTCAGTACACCCCCTTGAGGCACTCCATTTTCCTGAGAGAATAGGTCAGCTAAAGCAGTATCAATGCTCACTCTGCAAGTATGCTTTGAAAGATAATAAGTCGTTGTTAGTTATAACTTGAAAGATAATGAGTTCGATTCTCACCTGTGCATTAGGAATTTATTTAGTGACGAACTCATTAAATAATGGTAGGTGCAGATTAGAATGTGCGGGTCCATGAGTATGTTAGGCGGTTATGACTTTCAAGAGAAAATTAATTTTATTTATAATTTTTTCAACGTTCTTGAAGTTGCAGCTGGTAAACGAGATCTAGAGGCATCTTTATTTTCTTTACCATTCTCTAAACAGGGATTATAATGGCGCCAATCCTTGACTGTAAGGTAAGTTTTGAAACCTAAGTGATATCAATGACCAGTCCTGGCATGTCTTGAGTTTATTAGTTAAAGAATTTTAAGTTATTCTGTAGTGAGAGTGGTTTCGTATTCGAGAAAGGTTGAAATCTATTTTTGGTTACTAGATATCTTACTAAAATGAGAAGTAAATATATCTGGACAGTAATAATTTTGAGATTGTGTTCTACTCCAGCCACTGGAGGTCAATTGTTTTAAGGTAATTTTACTTCTAGTGTTAGTTACAGAAGATTGTCTGTTAATATTTGGCATAAAATTGACACAACATTTCTTCTAACACTTTTTTAAGAACCAGTATTCTTTCGCTTTCTTTCTTTTATAATCACCAACAATATGAAAACCCTTCGGTTCTCTCAACAATAAATTGAGAGCTCTTCATTGACAGCTACTTTACATTCATCATTCCACCAAGGAACATGGAATTGTGTGGTAATCGGTTGACTTAGCAATAAGCAGATTTCCCTTAAGGGAAATCAGCTATAGAGGTTGTACACAATTTTTGGAAACTACTCGTATTTCTCAAATGCCCATCGACCCATCCCAGGAGATAGCGAAAATGAGGTCCCTCCAAAAAAAATAAATATATGTATATATATTGTTGCGAAAATTAAATACATGAATAATCCTTCAGAAAGAGAGTCGCGTATTTGGGAAGTGCGATGTTGATCAAAGAAGCCGACAGAGGGATAGACCCGTCCAGACCAGTCGTCGAAGGCCCAGCCAATTCCCCTTTGATGTATGCCGACGACCTATATAAAGAACCGGCCAGCCACGAGCGAGTCAGTTTTATTCTCACCTGTCTTGATGTTCACATCAGTGCTACAGTGCGACTTAGTGCAGTGCGGTAAAGTGTTTTTATGTGAAGAACAGTGTTGTGCCGTGACTGTAAGTAACAGTTTAGTGTCGTGTTTAAGACAGTGCAGTGCCGTCTTTTTGTGAATTTCAGTGACCGTGAGTGAATTATTGGACTGTGTAATCTGAAGAACAGTGACGCTATCAGTGCATATTGTGAGTAGTAATTAAGAATAATTATCCAAGTAAATTGAGCTTTGTTAAATAAATTGTGCAGTGATAGAAACTTGTGAGTATTTAATTTTGCTATCCAAAAAACTCTTATTAACAACGTTTATTACTGGTTTTGGTAATAAAAACGTAACAATATATATATATATATATATATATATATATTTACATACATTATAGGATGTTACCACTCAAGTGGCCGTTACTGGCCTTATCGTTACCAAACTCGATATATAAGCGCTTTAGGCAAAACTGAAGATCATGTTTGTCAAAGGTTGAAATCGGACCAGTAGGGAGAGGGGTGTAGAGAGGTGAAATTTCTTCCACGGAGCTTTTAGGAAACCACCACTCCTACTCATGTCATATTAGCAATAAGCTTATGGAGCACATCATTCTAAGCTTATTTTCAAGAAACCTTTATTATAAGAGATACATGCAAAATCGTTGGTAGGTGTTTAAGAATATTATTGTGAGCTGCTCCAATAAAACTTTGACAGATTGTACAGTCAATGAATTCAGTTCATATGTAATATAGATCCTGTACGAGTTAAGTCTACTTCATTAATATTGTATTTTGTGTTAGTTCTGCATAATGGAGAATTGTTCTTACTTTTTAAGTGATTTGGAAAGTGATCACTTCTGTCTTGATCAACCCATGGAAAATGCGAGTAAATAGATAGTAGTGAGTGCAAAATACAACGCTTATGTTTGAACGCGTTCATGTCTTCGAGTATAAATGAGTTGTTATGTGGGAATAAGTCAAATTGATCAAAAATGTGAAGCTGATTTTCTTTAGGATTTGTTATAAGTGAATTCCTTGGATCCTTCCCTAAAATCTCCTTGGATTAAAAACCGTATTGGCTATTGTATTTGATGATCGTCAATTGGTTCCCAAGGTGCAAGATATATAAAAGCATACTCTAAATCTAAATGGGAGGTGAACTGAGACTGCCAAAGCTTGAACAGTTGTTCTCAGATGTATGTGTTCACTATAGATATCTCTAACAAATATAGTTAGCCCCCTCCCTCATGCTCTACATCACTAGAAGTATTCATTTCCTAAAAGTAACGTACTGTATATGATGAATTCTTCACCTTTTGTCAAGTGGCAATCTTATATAGCAATGAAGTTTGCAGTATGATCGCTAATAATGGGGCTTCAGAATGTAAAAAAGTACGTCAAGCAGGGGCTGCGTAAACTAAGCAGATTTCCCACGTGGTTTTGCAATAGAGAAATCTGCCTAATAACAACTGTAGTAGTAAGAAACCGCTAAACCTAAAACATTATTTAGAGCGTAATAACCCAGTAGTTTCTAGCCCCAAAAAACAGTTGACCTAACCTCTAAACCTATTCAAGAGGGAAGAATAGTAGAGCTCTCGGCGGAAAGTGCGAACATAGCCTACTGGCGACCACACGCAGAATACAAATGCAAATATCTCGGTTAATATTCAAGATACAGAAAAAATGTATAGAACAATATTTATAGTAAATTTAATTTGCAATAAGATTTATTCTACACAATTTTTCGATCCGACGCATAATAACAGAGATATTTTGAATTTTCAAAAATTCCCCCTCTAAACCCCCCCCTCCCACTGGTCCGATTTCAGCCATTAACGAACTTGATCTTTCTTTTTACATAAAACGCTTAAATTCCGAGTTTGGTAACGATCAAACAAAAATGGCGACCGCTAGAGCGTTAACAGACAAAGATATATATATGTATATATATATATATATATGTATATATATATATATATATATGTATATATATATATATATATATATATATATATATATATATTATTTTTGAAGGGACCTCATTTTTGTCATCTCCTGGGTAGGATCGATGGACATTTGAAGAAAATTTTCGAAACCACGCCATGAGTACGACCTCAATAGCTGATTTCCCTTAAGGGAAATCTGATAAAAAATTGGCTAACCCCATTTAGATTCAACTAGAGTATAGTTGACAGCCAATTAAAACATAAGTAAAGCTCAATAAAAATAAAAATTAATAAAAGTCCGTCACGCAGGGGCTGCGTAAACTAAGCAGATTTCCCACGTGAAGTTTTGCAATAGAGAAATCTGCCTAATAACAACTGTAGTAGTAAGAAACCTCTAAACCTAAAACATTATTTAGGGCGTAATAACCCAGTAGTCTCTAGCCCCAAAAAACCTATTCACGAGGGACGAGTAGTTATGGAAACGGCCGTCAGAGCTCTCGGCGGATAGTCCGAACATGGCCTACTGGTGACCACACGCAGATTACAAATGCAAATATCTCGGTTAATATTCAAGAAAGAGAATAAATGCATATAACAATATTTATAGTAAATTTAATTTGCAATAAGATTGGTTCTATACAATTTTTCGATCCGATGCATAATAACGGAGATATTTTGAATTTTTGAAAATCCCCCCTCTAAACCTCCCCCCCTCCCACTGGTCCGATTTCAGCCGTTAACGAACTTGATCTTCCTTTTTACATAAAACGATTACGTCCCTCGTGAATAAGTTTAGAGATCCCTTACTACTACACTTGTTATTGGGCAGATTCCTCTATTGTAAAACTTCACGTGGGAAATCTGTTTAGTTTACGCAGCCCCAGCGAGACGGACTTTTTTTTTTATTGTCCCTATTATTTTTTCTTAGCTTGACATTTTCCAGTTTTGTACATTGTTTTCGTAACAGCTGTAGCTTCTAGTTTTCATTTAAGTTACCTTTCTTGTCTTGAGAACATCTTTCTTTGGTTTATTTCCATTTACTCTGTTATTTTGTATCCCCGCCAATATTTGGTGAGTTTAGAATAATACTAATAATATTTTTCAGGCTGTATAGGTAAAGGAGAAGGAAACTAAGCTGATTTCCATCATGGATTTTCCTTGATACACATTATACATTTAATTTCATACATACACATAAAAGAAATTAAATTAATATTATATATATATTGTCATTTACTCTACCAAAAAACAAAAATGGGAAAAATAATTACAATTAAATTAAACTACTAAACCCCAAAATTACTCTTTGGGGTTTTGTAAAGAAAATGCAACCCAGTGCAAGAGCGAGTTGGGACATGATTTAATTTAATTTTTTGGATATAATTTTGACATTGAGAAATCATTAATTTTTTTTAGTTTCTTAAGCCAGTTTTGTTCAAATCTAATTTTGTTATTATATAATCTTATAGATGATAATAATTTCATAGAATAAACGCTATTACTAAATGTACGTTATATACTTTGTACGGGCCCATCCAGGAAATATTGGCCCTCTTTGTTAGGGTCGTCCACAAAGGAAAAACGGGGGGGAAATGATTAATTTAGAAAAAAACGCTCTACGCTGGCTTATGTTCTACATGTATACAATATTCTTTTCTTAAGTTAGTCTGGAGTCCAGATTGGGCCTGCCAGAAGCCCTAATTTTTGGTCCGTCATATCTGATTCCTGTTTGAATGAAGGACACATTAACGACATGAGGGAGTTGAAGAAAACGACACTCCTACCCAAATAAGTTAATTAAGACCCTTCCCAGAGCTTATACATAAAGCCACGTTAGTAAAACATGTCTTTAAGGCCACAATTATTTACTTATGGTTTCAATGTGGCTCTATATAGTCTAAACAAGTTATCGCTCCAAGGAAAAGATGTTATTCCGTGCCATGTTGAACGATGGTACTCAGAGGTATGTTCAGACACTGCAAACGGATAGGGACCCATCTGGTCGTTCACAAACTTTAAACTTACTCGCTAGTCCCAAACCTTTGGAAGGTTAAGCCCTCTCTTCTTCCTAAACGCACACCGCCGCAGAAGTCGTCTTCTCCGCTAGAAATTCTGACGGAAGCATTAATCTGCAACCCAAATTCTTGCACATATGGCGGAATTTCATTAGGAATAGCAGGATTTTCTCTTTTTTGGTTCAATGTAACACAAGCACGAGGCTGTCCATTGAGAACCGTCGAAGGCGAGATCTCAGCTCCCAGCAAAGGTGGCCAAAACCCACCCTCACTCCGACGTAACAGAGATAGGATAAGTCCCAGGTTAAGTGTACTACTCAATGAGTATTAGTCTAAGTATTTTAAATTATATTGACCCTCATCATCTTTTTATAGGTCACCTGTTAGCTAGCCTCCTTTTTACATTCTGGCAAAGCCAGAAGGTCGACGCTTACGTAATAGGCTTTTAAATGCAGGAATTAAGAGGGTTCCTGAAAAACCATTAATACTATGCCTGAAGAACAAACTCCATAAATGATTAAATTAGAAGTGAAGTGCGTTTTTGACGATTTTGTAGCCATCCATTGTGCGCCAATATTATTTCTTCTATCCACTTACTTCTCTTTATTTCGCTACAATGTCAGTACTTCATAGTAGTAAACTTTAGGATTTTATAATTAGTCAACTGTATATTCATATATATATGCAAATTGCACCTATTGCATTAAATTCATTGAAATATACTTCAATATTTTGTGCACAATATAGGTTTATTTAGAAACAATATTTCGCTCTGGTTTATATCTTATGGTTTCCTGTCCTTGAGGCGAAATCGAATAATAGACGTGGCTTACTCATACTCTCTCACCACAAACACTCAATAGTGAACTCAATTTATTTATCCCTTCCATCAATTACAGCAGCATCCGTTAGGTACATCAGATAGTAATAATAAAACAAAGCAAAGAAAATATACTCGCCCAAACATTCGACTTAAACTGTGTGTCACAAACTCCGTGTTTTATTCTGAGTCTAAAATGTAGGAGAGAAAAGAAGCCTATAAGCTATCAAAGGCATTTTCAAAATCCTAAGACATTATTAAAATAACACACACCCTATAAAGATCATATTATTATTTATACCAAAAGCTTTCGACTTGTCACTCCTCTCGAGAACAGGGAAAGTGGTTTCTTTTGTATCCTGTATTGTTATTTATTATTTTATTTATTGCTTACTAGAATTTTTCTTATAGCAAGGAGTTGGCCTTATATAATGAGGTTAGTGTTTCTATGTTAGTAGCTTATATATAAACATATTTTTACAAACTAGAATTGAGTATAACTGACAAGAATTTACTAATAAATAGGTATAACAGTACTAAATAAACAAAAATAGCAATTAAGAGAAGAAGAGAAATTTAATAATGTTAACTCAGATAAGATTCGCGAAGTTTGAAACTATTTCTTAAATATTTAAAAATGTTAATATATACCTCTCTAGTTGCATTATTTAGAATATTATGAAGTTGTGAATTATCTGCTGGCAGTTTGATGGATGGTAAATATGTACTGTTCTCTGAAAGGGGAGTAAATTGTATCATGTATTGACTGCCATAGTCGATAGTGGTATATCGAAAAGGAAGAATATAGTTAGACAACTTTATGATTCCTGGTTTTAAGTTTTGAGCAGAAAATGTGTATAAAGAATTAACAGTTGCTAACAATCAACCGGCGGAAGGTTGTGTTTCAAGAGAAACTTCAAATGATTATTAAAATCTCTTTTAATTATTGATTAGTTTGGTGACCATATGAAGCTACATCTGAAGAAAAACTAAATAAAAGATACAACTACATCGTTAGATAGGAAGGATCTTCCCCTAGCTGTGTCATTCGCTTAAATATAGTAAAACGTCCGTCACGCAGTGCTGCGTAAACTAAGCAGATTTCCCACGTGAAGTTATACAATAGAGGAATCTCCATACGAGAGCCGAACAGTTACGGCAAATGGCTGAACTAACTTTTGGTGGGAAATTCAGTCATCCGTTATCACCCCACAATTAATAAAAATGCAAATATTTCAGTTAGTATTCAAGATAGAGAATAAATGTATGGAACAATATTTATAGTAAATTTAATTTACAATAAGATTGGTTGTATACATTTTTTTGATCCGACGTATGGTAACGGAGATATTTCAAATTTTCAAAAATCCCCCCTCTACACTATATATAACATTAACAGATAAATATATATATATATATATATATATATATATATATATATATATATATATATATATTTATCTGTTAATGCTCTAGCAGTCGCAATTTTTGTTCGATCGTTACCAAACTCGATATTTAAACGTTTGATACACAAAGACCACAATTTCGTCATCTCCTGGGTAGGATCAATGGACATTTGAAGAAATTTTTCGAAAATCGCGTCATGAGTACGACCTCAATAGCTGATTTCCCTCAAGGGAAATCTGCTAAAAAATCGTACATCGCTCAGGGGTGGCGTAACCTAAGCAGATTTCCCACGTGCTGGTATGACCCACTGGTGATCTCATCTCAGCACAAATTCTCTATTTTTATGTAAAAAAACAATGAGTAGAAAAGGGGGTTTACTGAAGGCTGAGAACAAGAAAGCATGAATAATGATGACTGATTCTATCATATTTTACAATCATCATAATAACGGAGATATTTTGAGTTTTCGAATTATCCCTTTCTAATCCCCCCCCCCTATCCTGGCCTAATTTCTGCCAATAACAAATGTAAGGAAAGGTTAAATATCTGAATATGGTAACGATCAAAGAAACATTTTCGGAAAAAGTTATAACTTTTTATTAAACTTATGGTTTAATTGGCATTCAACTATATTCCAGTGAAATCTAAATGGAGTTAGAAAATATATTTGCAATCTGAAGTCTCTAATTAGCGATCATACTCCAAACGTTATAGCCATATAAGTGAACCACTTGACACAAGGAGAAGAATTCGGCTTACACAGGTATGGTAACTTCTAGGGAGGTAGAGCATTGGGAGGGGTAAATATATTTGTTAAGAGATATCTATAGTGAACCAATACCTCTGAGAACATCCCTTCAACCTGTGGCAGTCTCAGTTCACGTCCCGTTTACATTTACAGCCTGCTCCATCTATCTTCCACCTAGAGAACTAATTGACGTACATCAAATATAAGACTTACTAGCACAGTGGCCAATTCCGTTTAGCAGATTTTCCTTAAGGGAAATCAGCTATTGAGGTCGTACTCATGACGCGAGTTTCGAAATATTTCTTCAAATGTCCATCAATCCTACCCAGGGGATGACGAAAATGGAAAATGAGGTCCGTTCAAAATTATATATATATATATATATATATATATATATATATATATATATATATATATATATATTTGTCTGTTAACGCTCTAGCGGTCGCAATTTTCGTTTGATCGTTACCAAACTCGATATTTAAACGTTTTATGTAAAAATAAAGATCAAGTTCGTTAATGGCTGAAATCGGACCAGTGGGAGGGGGGTTTAAAGGGGAGGATTTTCGAAAATTCAAAATATCTCCGTTACTATACGTCAGATCAAACAATTATATAGAATCAATCTTATTGAAAATTTAATTTACTATAAATAGTGTTATATACATTTATTCCGTATCTTGAATATTAACCGAGATATTTGCATTTTTCTGTTTTCAGCTTCTGAGATGAGATCGGCTAACTTCGGGTCTAGTCGTGAGTTTCCGTCAAGAGCTAGTTCGGGCCATTCCCATAACTGTTCGGCTCTCTATTCTGAAATTTCTCTATTGTAAAACTTCACGTGGGAAATCTGCTTAGTTTACGCAGCCCCTGCGTGACGGACTTTTTTAATTCAAGGAGGTTTTAGTGCCTCATCACATCCCAATTAAATTAAAATCTAACAACTATTCTCCATTATTCATTACAAAATACAATACTAAAAAAGTCCGTCACCCTGGGGCTGCGTAAACTAAGCAGATTTCCCCTGTGAAGTTTTACAATAGAGAAATCTGCATACTGGTAACGCAACACCACCGTGATTAAATACAAACGGTAATGAGAAATCTTTCTTTTAATTAAAATAAATTCCCAACTGGAACGGTTTCTGAATTTTAAGAATAATTTATATTTTAATAACTCATTATTAGTACTCCAAGAACTAAAGAAGGGGGGGGGCGGATGAACAGAACGGATTTGCATGAATCTCACATGTAAAGAAAGGTTAAATATCCGAATATGGTAACGATCAAATAAACATTTTTGGTATAAGAACGTAACATCTTATTGGATATATACAGCCTGAAAAACAATATTATTATTGTTCTAAACTCACCAAATTTTGGCGAGGATACCAAATAACACTGTAAATGAAATTAAACCAAAGAAGGAGGTTTTTAAGAAAAGAAAGGTAACAAACTAGAAGCTACAACTGTCACGAAATAAATGCCCAAGATAGGAAAAATAATCTGGACAATGAGGAAAAAAGACCTCTGGTCTTTAATTTTGCAGTTATTTTTATGATTTTATTCATTTTAATTTTTTATTGAACTCATGTTTTAATTGGCATTCAACTGGATAGATGGAGCAGTCTATCTTCCACCTAGAGAACTAATTGACGTACATCAAATACAAGACTTACTACCACAGTGGCCAATTCTGTTTTTAATTCAAGGAGATTTTAGTGCCTCATCATATCCTAATTCAATTAAAATCTAAAAGCTATTCTCCATTATTCATTACAAAATACAATACTAAAAAAGTAGACATATACTTGGACAAGATCTGTGTTACATATGAACTGAATTCATTTACAGTACTATCAGTAGGTGAAGTTTTATTGGAGCAGCTGACAATGGTATTCCTAAAACCATGTAACGAATTTGCGATTGTATCAATTATAATAAAGGTTTTTAAACTTAGAATGATGTGGTCCATAACATAACAGTTTATTGTTAATATGACATGAGTAGGAGTGGTGGTTTACAAAAGGTCCGTGGAAGGAATTCCACCTACATACCTCCTCTCCCTGCTGGTCCAATTTTAGCCGTTAAGAAACTTGATCTTTAGTTTTGCATAAGACGCTTATACATCGATTTTTTTAATGATAAGGTTAATAACGGCCACTTGAATGTTAACAGACAAGTATATATATATATATTTTGTTACGTTTATTACGAAATCAGTAATAAACGTTGTTTATAAGAGTTCTTTTGGATTGCAAAATTAAACAAACACAAGCTTCAGAGTTTTTATCACTGCACAATTTATTTAACAATGCACTGTACACTTGGTTAATTATTCTTAATTACTACTCACTGAATGCGCTAATAGCGTCACTGTTCTTGTTATTACACAGTCCAATAATTCACTCACGGTCACTGAAGTACACAAAAAGACGGCACTGCACTGTCTTTTACTTCGCGAAGTTAACGGAACTGCACTGTCTAAAACACGGCACTATACTGTTATTTACAGACACGGCACAGCATTGTTCTTCACATAAAAACACTTTACCACGCTGCAACTAAGTCGCACTGTAGCACTGAACGCACTTGAAGAGCTCTAAGAAAGAACTGAGCTCGGTTTTTTTTTCTTTCTTTTTTTCTTTTCTGAGGCCCATTATACTTATACCACGGCTTTTTGTCAACTGCGCGGGCCGTCAAGCCACGCGAGGTGGTACAGACAGTTCCCCTCCTGCTGAACTGAGAGTTCTATTTTAAGGGGTTTTTGTGGATTGTTTTGGTTGTGAATGTAGAACTCTTAAGGTAGGTTACCCGGCAACGGGCTGTGCCGGGTTGGATTGTAAGGATAGGAGAAAACGAAAGAAGAAAGGAAAGGGATAAAGGAAGAGTAGATAAGAAGATAAAAGAATAAAGAGGGCCTAAAGTAACCAGAGAGGGTAATCCTAGGGCGAGGAATGTTCCAGAGCTCAGGTGAAAAACTACAATCTAGCCTATACTAATTACCTAACCTAAACAAAACAAAACTACAACTAAAGTAACCTAGAGTAACCTAAATGTCCTAAGACTCTAAACTAAGCCTGAGCTCTGCTGAGAAAGGGGTTGCAAAATGTTGATGGCGGGCGCACTCATAAGAGGTTCACAGATGGTCAACGACCTGAGTGACGTCGATGAGGGGCTCGTCGATGTCCGCATCTTGCCAACGCACCGGCTGCCGGGGTGGAGGGAAGGAGTTGTAGAGGGGATTTTCTAGGTATTGGAGGGAGTCTAGGAATTTGATGTGGCGACGGGAGATGGTTTGGGCAACGGATTCTAGGTTGAGGGTGTCGTACAGTTCGGCGTT
Source organism: Riptortus pedestris (assembly GCA_019009955.1). Classification (NCBI taxonomy): domain Eukaryota; kingdom Metazoa; phylum Arthropoda; class Insecta; order Hemiptera; family Alydidae; genus Riptortus; species Riptortus pedestris. The sequence continues at coordinate 107,564,645 of CM032232.1, forward strand.
CGTCTTGCATTCAAGAGATGTGTGTCGGACTATTTTTCGGAGGATACCATTTTGGAAGAATTGGAGGGTTTTGAGGGATTTTTTGTATAGGAAACGGAGGAGCGGGAAGCCGTAGAGGAGGGCGGGTTGGATGACGCCTATGAGTATGAGGAGCTTCAGGCGGAGGCTAAGGACAGGGGATAGAAGGAGGTGGTTGAGGGACCTGAATTTGTGTCAGAGGGAGGGGATAAGTTTGGATAGGTGGGTTGAAAAGGAGAGGTGGCGGTCGAAGGTGATGCCGAGGTAGCAAATAGTGCCTGATATTTTGATGTCGGTGTCATTGAGGCGGAAGGATTCGGGTAGGGGGGAGTGTTTGTAATATGAAAAGATGAGGGCGTCGGTCTTGGTGGGATTTACATGGATGTTGAGGGTGAGGAGTTCGTCGGCGATATCTTTGGCTGCGGATTCAGTGTCCGCAGCAGCATGGACTGCACCTTGTCCTGGCCAGGGGATTTACCCCCTTTGGTTCGGCGCAAGATGGCAGTGAGCTGCCTCGGTGATGTGAACATAAAACTGTTCGCATGGTCCAACGAGGGAGCCTCGCCGTCGCGGGTCCGAGCTCGGGCCGCTGCTGACATGTGTGCTGCCATGGCCTCAGCCTGGTCCGCGGGTCTCATCACAGAGTCTCCGTCAGACTGGAGGAAAACAGAACGTTTCTTAACGATCTTGGTCTTCACCAGCTTCCAGAGCTTGCGATGATCCCCGTGCGTCAGGCGGAGGGTTTCGTGCCACTGGGCTGTCTTCCATTGTCTCATCAGGGTACGGATTTGGGTAGTCATGGAGTTGAGGGCAGGACGGAGGGCGGTATTGCGGGTCCGTTACCAGGAATTTTTAACGGTATTCCGCTGCTTAATCAAGTTTAAAATATGTTGTGGGGGGATTTTAAGGCCAGGGGGTTGTTTCACAAATTTGGGGATTGCGGCATCAGCTGCATCCAAAATGATTTGAGTGAACTCCACTATTTTTGTTTCCAGTGTATGGGCGTCACCGATTGACGTGAATGCCGGAGTTTATTCGTACATGAGCGACTTGTAGCGTTTCCAGTCCGCTTTATGAAACGAATAGGAGATGGACTTGGGCTTGGGAGGGCACCCTCGCAGCTCAGAGAACTGGTCGGTGATCGGAGACATAGTCCAGAGGTATGCACTTTGTCACGATATGTGGGATACGGGTCAAAAGGAGGTCTATAGTAGACAGTCTATCCGCGCATCTATAGGTATAATCATTTGGGTGCACGACGGTGAAGCCAGACCTCATTATCGCCGTGCCGTATTTGTTGGTTGAACGGTTGTTCCAGGAGACGTGTCTGGCGTTCAGATCACCAACTACTAGATGATTCCTGTCGGTCACCGCTAGACTCAACAGGTGTTGGAGATATGTTTCTTCGGCACTAGACCGTCTATACAGGCCGGTGAGGGTATAGGTCTGACTGGCTATGACAAATTTAATTGTGATGACATGTTGCTTCTTAGGAACTGATGGAGCTATGGGGTCGATGACTTTGAATAGAGTGCCGTGTCGCACCAGGACAGCCACTCCTCCTGCTGTGTCGTCGAATCCATCTATGTCCTCTCTGATGACACTATAGCCAGTCACCCTATAGTCGACGTAGGGGGTAAGGCGGGTATCACATAACACCGCTACAGTGGGGTTGAATTTTGCTAATAGAGCTTCAAGCTCGGACCTTCGGAGGACAGCAGAATTTACATTGAAATTAAGCAGGGAATATGGCCTGACCATTAATTGGCCTGTTGTTTAGCACCAAGGAGAAGGAGTAGGGAGTTCACAGTTTGCATGAGAGTTTTAATTGTTTCTTTCAGATCTAGTACCCATTCTGGGACGTTGTTGTGCATTTGTTGAGGTGGGTAGAGGGGGATATCTTGTGCAGCAGCGGCGGGAGGTAGAGGGGGGTAGGATGTGGGTAAGGGGGTTTGGTTTGATGGGCGTAGGAAGGGGTGTGTTGGTGGTAGGTTGGGGTTGGGGTTGGCATTGACGGGTAAACCAGGCGTTTTGTGTGGGTGGTGGGGCAGGAGTGAAAGTGGGTTGGCGGTGCTCGCGAGCAAGCTGTTGGTAGTACCTCCTCTGTCTGAGTTGTTCCTCGAGCTGTACCCTGTGGGTATAGGCGCGGAAGGATGCAGGGTGATTTCCCTCGCAGTTCACGCATTTGAGTGCGTTTGTCGCACTCTGCCACGAGGTGGGGGCCTGCGCATCGAACACACTTCAGTGGTAGGTGGCAGTAGGTCCTGGTGTGTCCGAATTGCTAGAAACGGAAGCATTGTGGGATCTGCTGTTGCGGATTGTACTCCTTTACCCTTACTACTTTATTGTCTTTCGCCTTGATACCTTTTAGATGGTCCGTGAAATTGTATGTGGGTTTGAAAGTGGCAAGGACGGGTATATCCGTTTTGTTGCCATCCGCGCCAGTGCGTCGTAGCCTCATGACGCTGATGAGGTCGTCGTGGCGCAGAGCATATTTGATGTCCTCCAAAGGGTGGTCCGGATCGAGTCCCAGGAGGAGGTATTTTTGATTCGCTTCGTACCGTGGGGGGGGGCATACCTATGGTGGTGGACATTTTCAGAAGGGGAGCGGTAGAGGGTAACAATGGCGGCATGGGTCTCAAGGGAGTCAGGGAAGATTTTAACTTGGGAAGGTGTGGTCTGGATGCTGAAGGTGGTGATCTGATGTTGGCGAAGGTGTTTGGCTACGTCAGAGGCCTCGACGTAGGGTCGGGAGAGGATAATGGGTGGGGGGCGTACGGTGATTTCCTTGGGTTTGTCAGTGGACGGGAGGGTTGTGAGGGGGGTGAAGGAGTTTGGGATTGTGGTTTGGGAGGGAGTTTTGGCGGGAAGGGTGGCGTTTTTCTTGCCCTTTTTTGCTGTTATAGCAGTGAATCCGTCTGCGTCAGTCGTATTTTTCCGTTTGAGGGGTACGTATGGGTCGTCCATGTTAATGTCGTTGGTGTGAGCGGAAGTCGAGGGAGGAGGGGTGGGTGGGCGGGAGTGGGGCAGTGGTGCGGAGATGGCGTCAGGGTGTATGATGATCTGTTTAGGTTGTGAGGCCGGAAGGGGGGATAGTGGTCAGAGGTGATTGTATCGGTGGGGGGGGTGGGAGGGGAAAACGGTGGGGGGGGGTTGTGCGCTGGTGCGGAAGTAATGTAAACAGTGTTTTTATTTTTTGCCTTACCCATATTGAGTGTGTAAATAGTACCTGAAGGGCGGGGGTGATTGGGGGGGGGGTTTCTTCCTGGGCTTACGCCTTCTGGTTACTTTGGCGGGACGCTCGGAGTCTGAGTCGTCCGTGAAAGAGGGATGACCCTTGGGGGGGGGGGTCGCTTGTTTGCATACAGGGGAGGATATAAGAGGGGGGGAATTGTTCAGCAGGGGGAGAACCGCCAGCCCCTAGCCCTTACCTCGGCTGACAGGTTTTCCTTGAGCGGCCTGGCAGTTACCAGGCGGAAACTGGAGTAATTAGCCGGAACTGAGCTCGGGCACTGTCAGGGTCCCTTATACATAGCCTGCCGGAAAACATCAATCAGAAAGGTCAGAAGGCCGTCTGAGCTAGACTGAGTCCTGAGTTGAGGGAGATTATGTTTGAGTATTAAATCTTATTTTATCTCTGGAATCCTACTTTATTTATTAACCAACAATGGTTATGGGCCCAGACACGATATTCCAGAGACATTAAAAGTTCGTGTTTTTAAATTTGTGCGTAAATCGAAGTAAGTAGTGTGAATCGGGCCGGACACGTGTTAACTGCAATCGGTTATTTTTGCTATGGATTCGAAGAAAAACATGGAAAACAGCTCTAGTTGGTCACCTAGCGTTAAAAAGTTACTCGGAAGGGAAAATTACAACTCTTGGAAGTTCGGGATGGAGATGTATTTAACTGCCGAGGACTTGTGGGGTTATATCACCGGAGAAGATGAAGATACGAAGAAGGATTCTAAAGCTAGAGCCAAAATTTGTTTGTTGATTGATGAATCCCTTTACCCTATTGTAAAATGTTGCAAGACGGCTAAAGAAATCTGGGAGAAGCTAGAAAATACTTATGAAGACAAGGGCCTATCAAGAAGGCTATCTCTTCTTATTCGTATTGACTTAAACCATTTTAGTAGCATGGAAGATTACTTAAATGAGATTTTGTCACTATCCCAGAAATTAGAAACAATAGGAGCTGGCCTAGATGACGAATTCATCGGCGTTATCATGTTAAGTGGGCTATCAGAAGAGTACGAGCCTATGATAATGGCTATGGAGAGCACAGGAGTTAAAACTACGTCGGATTATATTAGATCAGTGCTTATTCAAAAATCTTCTAAGGAGGATTCAGGAGAAGAGTCGGCTTTGGTAACAAAATTCAAGAGAAGTGATCGACCTCCAGTGACTTGTTATAATTGTAAAAAAAGGGGGCACATTTCTGTGAATTGTCGAGAAGGTTTAATTTGTTTTAATTGCAAGAGGAAGGGGCATAAGTCAACTGAGTGTAGAAAGAAAGTTTCTGTGAAAAAGGACAATGTAAACAACAACAAAAAATCGACTTTATTAGCTGCCTTATCACCAGTGATATCAGACTCCAACGACTGGATAGTAGACTCAGGTGCAACCTCACATATGACCAAGAACAAACATTGGTTAAGTGACAGTACTGAAAACAAACAAGAGATTTCAGTGGCTAACAATAATAAAATTACATCAGAAGCTGTTGGATCTTAATAAAGATATTAATGTTTCGGATGGGTTGTATGTTCCACAGCTGGTGACTAACTTGTTATCAGTTAGTAAAATAACAGACAAGGGTTATAAAGTTGTTTTTGATCGTGACAAGTGTAAAATTTATCCGAAATGTGACATAATCGGTAGTGAGCTGATGACTGCTTACAATGAAGGAGGAGTTATAAAATAAGAAAGCCACAGGCTGTAAATGTAGTGAAAAATGCTAATGAAATCAAACAGGTGAAAAAATTGCCTCATGACCTGTGGCATCAAAGATTAGGGCACCTAAATAGATATTATATGAATAAATTAAAGATTTCTGCTATTGGGATGGATTTCAGTGATAATGGCGACAGTGATTGTATAGCTTGCATCAGAGGCAAACAAAACAGAGAACCCTTTAATAAAAATAGGGGTGTGCAATCATCACGTAAGCTAGAACTCATACACTCTGATTTGTGTGGACCAATGAGTGTTCCCTCTTGGGGAGGTGCTAGATATATGTTAACATTTACTGACGATTTCAGTCGGAAGACTTTTACTTATTTGTTAAAGAACAAATATGAGACTATGGATAAGTTTAAAGAATTCAAAAATGAGGTAGAAAAACAACTTGAGGCTAAGATAAAAATATTTCGTACTGATAATGGTAAAGAATACACCAATAAAAACTTTGAAAATTACTTACGCAGTCATGGGATTGTCCATCAAAAATCTGCGCCTTATTCTCCTCAACAAAATGGTGTAAGCGAAAGAGTTAATCGCACAATTATTGAGAAATCTAGGACTATGTTAGAGGACTCAGGGTTGGATCGAAGATATTGGGGAGAAGCGGTGAGTACAGCCACTTATCTTAAAAATCGAAGCCCTACGAAAGCTCTCGATTATAAATTACCGGAGGAAATCTGGTCTGGTAGAAAAGTTAATTTATCATATCTCAAAGTCTTTGGGTGTAAAGCCATGAGATTTATCCCTAAAGAAAATAGGAAAAAAATTGGATACCAAGTCCAAAGAATGCATTTTTGTCGGGTATCCTGGTGACTGTAAAGCATATAGACTTATCAATCCTTCAAACCCGAAGCGAGTGATTATTTCCAGGGATGTTAAATTTATTGAGAAGGCAACTTCATTTGAAAAACCGAATAAAATCTCAAAAACACCCTGCGAAATTCCTATTGTTTTTTCTGAGCGATCAAATGAAGAACCGGAAAGTGAAGAGCCATTTCACGGTTTCGAAAATGGGGCTGAAGATGTCAATATCGAGACAAAGAAAGAGGATAAGCAAAACATTGTGGAAGATAAGAGGAAGGAAGAAGAAGAAAAGAAAAAGGAAAAAGATGGTAAGAAAATAAATGAAAAGGAGAGTAATTTAGAAGAAGATGCTACTATGAAAAAGAAAAGGGAAGGAAAAGAATGAGGAAGAAGAGACTAAGATAAAGGCAGAGATAGATACAACTAAGAAAAAAAAAAAGGGAGAATTCGCTAAGGAAAATGAAGAGGAAGAAGAAGCTACACTAAAAAAAAGAGACCAAGAAGAAGGTGAAAAACAGAAAGTAAAAGAAGATGCTGAGAAGAAGAATCAGGAAGCATCTCTGAAAAAAAGGGGAAGAGAGCAAAAATCTTGAGGAAGAAAAGAAAATGAAGGAAGAAGCTTCTAGGAAAAAGAGAGAGGAAAACGAATGTTTGAAAAAGGAGGAGGATGAAAAACTTATGATTGATCAGGAAAGAAAAATGAATGAGGAGGCTAAAAGTAAAGCTGAGGAACAAAAACAAAAACTTCAGGAAGAAAAGAAAAAGAACATATTAAAAATAATGATGTTTGTGTAGAGTATATTGCTTCAAATAAAAATATTGCAGACTTCTTAACTAAGCCCTTAAGTGGCCTTAAGCATAAAATTAATGTTGAAAATATTGGATTGACGCTTTAAATTTTTTTTGTTTGTCTTAAATTGTGTTTTAAAATTTAGAATTATAAATTGGGTTTTAAAATTTAGAATTATGGGGGGGCATTAATATTGTAATTCTAATTTACTATATAATATATAAGGCGTAGGCAACGTGTATGTTCTCCGCCATATTGTACTTCCTGAGCTAGACTGAGTCCTGAGTTGAGGGAGATTATGTTTGAGTATTAAATCTTATTTTATCTCTGGAATCCTACTTTATTTATTAACCAACAAAATAGGCCACATTGACAATACTCACATCATATCCATACGATATTCACAAATCTATCGAAGCACCCTCTTGGAAGACTAATAAATACTATTCAAGGTCTATGAAAGGTAGTCAGAAGTTAACATTTATTGTATTATTCCTAAATTTATATAACGTTCCAGTGCAATTTATTCTAACCACAATTCGGTCTCTATATTTCCCAATAAAATCAATATTAACGAACATATGTTTTCATACATTTTATTATTTATGTCTCTGGGAGTAGTAGTAAAGTATAAAATAGAGCTTGTTAAGAATTTTCATTTCCTTAATACATACACAAAAAATTTCTCAATTCTATTGTGGCATATTCATGACATTCGAGGTCCTGTATAAGGATGTAGTCGTTAATTTAGGTGCCCCTTTTTATATTTTCTCTTGATGAGGCGTTATGTGAACGCGAAACTAGTCGAGAAATAAAAATGGGTTAATAATCATTTGAGGTTTTTCATTTTTTTTTCTCCTTAGTTCGGTTAATTGAAGTTAAATAGGTCATATTTTCACAATAAAAGACCATAGAAAACCGTTGTTGAGTTATTGAGTAACTCAATGGGGAGTTGGTAGACAGACAAAACTTTCAATTTTAATGCTATTGTTCTGACATCAAAAAATGTATGCCCACTTTATTTAAATAGTAAACGAGACAAACCTTATAATTTTATTTATTTAGAAGATGTATAGTGGATCCCAAGAAGTACTGAATTTATTATACAGAAAAATGTTGGGTTGCAATGCCGTGGTAGATTTAAGAAGTGAACAAAATCAGATTGAAGGAAAGATTCTGCAATATATCCTTAACCAGTGTCCATGCCCATTTTGAATCGCAGATGCAGATGAAGAAGAAATGAAATCCTGCTGTCAAGGCATACAATGAAATCTTTGAAATATGATGCCTAGTATATAGTGTGTGATTTCAGTGTTATGATAGAAAAGAAAGTAACTGGAGATCTAATATTGGGCTGTATAGCAAACATGAGTAGTGCCAGTGATTTCTTTCTACTTGCATTCAGAGCAACTTGGACATTCTGGTGTTATCTCATCAGCAAAATATTTCAGTTATAGGGTCTTTGGTCTTGGAAAGATTTAATTCTTTGAGGTCTAGCAATATTCGCAGGGTGAAATTTATGTTTTGATGGATTATGTGAAAACAAGTTCAGTCTCATTATGTTTCTATTTTTGAAAGTTTTTAAAGTACAGAAGGAACAAAACTTACCTTTATTTCTGCTCCTCTAAAATATAGGTTTTCCAGGCATTCTATCAAGAAGCTTCTTTTGGGATCTTGTGCAACTTTTTCTGACAAAATCTCTTACCTCATGCCATCCAACTATTTTTATCTTTTAAAAAAATATCAAACCTTTTAACGACTTAAATGACTTTTAGCAGAATTCCCTTGAATAGAAATCACCTATTTTGGTTGTTTCTCAATTATTTTTTCAACAGAGTTCTGCAAAAGTCCATCAATCATCCTCGTTTCATCCAAATAAGATACTTTGAAATCTTATATATATATTTATTGATTTGATTTTCAACTTTCTTCAGAAACTTCTCTTTTTAATTATCTTTACTTTACCTAGGTTAATGTCCACTAACTGCTTCTTTTAAAAGGAAGGGTTAAGGAATGTTTCAAATATTCAAGACATTTACGTAAACGATTTTTATTAAGAATGGGGTAATACTTTTTTAGAACAAAAAGTGATGCTCTCCCCACATGATATCATACGCTTTCTTGTAGATGATAATTTACAGTGCTTGGTTTTGTCATGTGGCGTTCAATCTTCAGTGATACATAATCTTTAGTGCTTCAGCTTAAGAAATTATTTTTTGCCCCTGAAAAAAAAATAATAAGTATTAAAAAAAACTGTATTAAGACGAGATACATTTTATTTATTCCAGCACCATGCATTTTAAAATCTATTTTTTTGTTCACTACTTCCCTCTGTAGATGAAAACAAAGTACACAACTGAGTTATACTAAGTGCTTTATATTTTTGCACAGGAACTGTTATAATAAAATCATATGATTGTCCCTCCTAACCCCCCCCTTCAAAAACGTAAATTCAACAGTTACTACTGATGAATATGATCTCCCAGCGACCACCATTTTGTCAACCTACCTCAGTTACTGCCTTATAATTGTTTCTAATTGGGAATAGATTGTCTTTAACTTTAGTGAAATAAATGCTTCAGTAGATTGGGCTGATTATGCTAGATGCAATTAACAGAATATTTTGAAATAAATGAATTAGATCAATATGATTGCTTAAGCAGCCAAAGGACAAATGAGGAAATTTCATCCCAGTTCTTGCATTAGTTTCTAGTTTATATGCTATACTGTAATACCTCAGTGTTTCCTCACTACCCATATTTCTAACCATATATTATTGTTCATAACAAACTTAAAATGTAGCTTTTAGTGTCTTAATCAGTTTTTCTTACTTTTTCCATCCTATTTTGGGAGATAAGTTGCAATTTAACAGACAACTCAACAAAGAAATTTTTATATTTTCAATTTATGTATGGCTACAGGTTTTTTCCCCAGTGTATTTGAATGAAGAAGACTGATTGTTTGTGGAAGTTAAAGTTATTTATTAATGCTAACTTTCTGCTATCGAGACTAATTATAGTAGTATTCTATAGGTTGCCTTTACTTTTCTAGCCAGAGTGGGACTAAGGATTTTATTTAGTGAGCTTACCACCAAAAAAGTTCCTATCACCCGTGTGAGAATCGAACTCATGAATCTAGGTTTACCAAGTGAGGTTAAGACCAATGCATTAACTCACTCAAGGCTAATCTGAGCCCCACGACTGCTTGATTTATTTATCAAAATATTAAATAATTTAATATAACTGACTGTTAGTTTGATTTATTTAATTAATGTTGCTATCAAATTTTAAAAATACTCAATTTTTGTTTAAGAAAATAAAGCAATAATAGTTGCATGAAAGATGAAATGGTTCTTACCATGATCCACTCGAAGCTGAGGCTGTTGACCATGAGCCACCTCCTCCACCTCCACAATTTCCCCCACCGCAACCTCCTCCACAATTACCACCGCAAGGTTGAGGATAGTATTGTTGTTGTGGTGGGTGGTAATTTCCACCCCCGCATCCTTTTCCTCCACAACCCCCTCCTCCATATCCGCTGGAGAAAAAGTAAAAGTTTTAAATTATTTTATTGTTACTTGTTTTGTATAAATTTACCTCTGATTAAAATGTTTATGAAAGCATAAAATACAAAATATTTTTGTGAAGTTTTCTTGTATTTGCAGCTAGATTTTTATATCATATAAAGTAAATACTTAAAAATCATAATAAAAAAAAAAAATTAGTTACTTTACCACCACAACCAATTAGTCAATGAAAGTGAAAGTTTAAAATGGACAAATAATAATAATGAAGGTCCAAAATAAAAATTAAATAAAAGTTTTAGTACTTTTGGAATTTGAAAATAATTAAATTTTTCTTCATCTTAAATTTACTAACATTTTTTTTTAAACTCCAAGCACAATGTTCTTTAAGCAATGGCATTTTGAACTTATGAAAATAATACTTTTACATTGTACATTTAAACTGATGTATGAATAACTTTGTATATCCAACCCCCCCCCCCCCTTCCACTATTACAGAAAATAACTACAATAAAGTCCATGATTTCATGGATTATGTGTTATTTATAAACATGTTATGGTGCAGGCCCACTTTATGGAAAATTGGGACGGGTTATCTATAGGTTACCATTCTTTTCAAATCAGGGCGAGACTAAGGATTTTGTTTAGTGAGTTTGTCACTAAATACATTCCTACTAAGGGAATTGAGTTTTCGACCCTAGGTTTACCAAGTATATAAAGAGTACCTGAGCCCCTGTGATTTTAACTGAAATGAAAAATTGTGTTCCTTTAATTAAAGAACAAGTGGACCTCATTGTTTTCTTTAGTGCACAGTGAAGAATATAATAGCAATAATTAATTCAAAAAACCAGTCTGTATTTATATAGAAGGACCAAAATAACTCATTCCACACATATAAACGTTTATTTGGTTGCTACAAAAATTGTAGTTAATGTATCCCCATAGCTTTTGTTGGATAATGTTGATCCAACATAAAATAAAATAATAATGATTTTAAAAATGATATTTTTACAGAGAAAATAAACAATAATTTTTAAATGACTTATTTCAATATACCTATAGTTTTAGTATAGTAGTCCCTAATACTCTCCACAATAGGGTGATATTTCATGTTAAAAAGAAAATAGTAGTTCAATGAAGGATACAGAAGATTGTATATGAGCACAGACATGCAAGCTCATACAACAGTTTGTAGTAGTTGTTTAGCTTTCAAAAGATCCTGTCAGGTAGTGTGAATTTATCGAACAATAAACAGAATAATAAGTGTGCTGGCAGGTTCCTTTACATATATTTCTGGCCTAGGCAATATTTTCTGCCTCTGATTCTTTGCCAACAGGAAACTGATTGCTTCTACAAGTTGTGATTACTCCTCAACTTTAAAACACCACAAAAAAATGTATGGCACATATAGTTTGTCCCATAAATAGAATATAAGCTATTAAGATTTAGTATATCTGTGTGCATCTAATGATATGCCTTCATACTGTCTCATAGAACAGGAAGTCTCAGATTTTCACAGAAATTTTTAAGGAAACTGAGTACTAATAGAACTGACCGGACTAATAGAAATGGAATCAGTTAGCAGTATTCAAACTTTTAAAGGAAAATCACTCCACTGAACACAGTCATTGATGTCTCTCAGTAGCAAGCACAAACTGGCTGATAAAGGGCAGTAGCTAGTGTGTGCATGAAAACTGCAACTTAAAGTGTGTGTGTGTGTGTGTGTGTGTGTGTGTGTGTGTGTGTGTGTATATATATATATATTGTCAATGGTTCCTGTCGAGTTATTCATTAGTATAAGAAGAATATTGATTAGATTAGATAACCATTTAGATATCTCATAGAAAGCTCAAATGAGAAAGAAGAAAACACCCTTCGTCCTAATATTGAAGACTCAGGTTGTAATAAGTATGTATAAACTCCATCAAATGTGGAAGCCATTCGCATCAACAATTAGTGAATGTAATTGTTAAACTGTATGCGATTGTTTAAAGCCAGGCAGAAGCAAATGCCAGTAAATATTGTTGGAAAATTGTTTACCCTTTTTGTATTGTGACAGGAATTACAATGACTTTAGTTGGTTGTTGGACATACCCTCCACCACCACCTCCTCCACAGCAATACCCCCCTCCTCCTCCTCCGCCATATTTCTTCCAAAGAGTTCTCTTCTCCCTTATTTGGCTGCCCAATTCACCTTCCTCCTAAAAATGATAGCATTATATTTAAAACAGTATAACTAAAAATTGAATAGTTATTTAAATATATTGACCATAAGGTCACAAGTACAGTATTTTAAAAGTAGAATAAAGATTTATCTTCTATTAGTATTTAGGCAATATATTAACATCACTATATGCTACTATGACAAATTGGGATGTGCTATCTACAGATTACAACACATTTCTAGCCAGGGAGGGACTAAGGATTTTATTCAATGAGTTCAGCACAAAATAAATTCCTATTACTCTGGTGTGAATCTATCCCACGACTTAAGGTATACCAGATGAGATTATGAGCAATACCTTAACTTACACGGCTATGCTGAGCCCCTTACTATCATTTAAATAAACCACCAAATGTACTAATTGGTAGAATATGCCATCAATATTAAAAACTACATTTTATATATTTTTGGGGGCTCAGGTTAGGCAATGAGGTGTTGGTCTTAATCTCACATGGTAAAACTAGAGAGATGAAGCCTGGGCTATAGGCTTTTATTTAGTGATGAACTAATTAGAAAAAATCCTTAGTACCAACTTGACAAACAAAGTGTGGTAACCTGTAGATAACTCATTCCAATTAGCCATTGCAGCACAAAGTTAACGATACTACATAATGTAATATATATTTTCAAAGCTGAACAACAAATTTTTGGATCAGGTGGGACCCAAGCCAAGGACACCTCTATATTCAATTGAGTGGGGTGCTCTCTCTAACCAATTGCACTAATAAATCAATAATCCCCAAATCCAGTGCCATAATAATTTAAAAATTACAGAAACTTCCCCAAACTTATGCTTATTCAGTTAAAATATTTGTTTAAAGGAAGAAATTTGATTATATTTCAACATGGCTTATAAATTAGCTCCTTTCCTCTTAGTAAATACTTGATCGTAACACCATTAATTATAAAACAATTTTAAATAATTTAATATAATTGGAAAAAAATCAAAATCATTTTCTTTTTTTCTTCTCTCCTTTAATATGTAAATATTTAAAAACAATCTTTGGATTCTGATTTTTCAACAACTATAATTCAGTTCCCTCATAAATATGAATGTCGCACTGGGAATTTTGTTAAGCTAAAAAAAAGCGACGAATGCCTTGGAGCCAAAAAAATCACTTGTGGCGGTTTATTAACAATTATTATAAAAAGTACATGATAAAAATTAAACACAAAACTTACTATAGGTGAGTCACCAATAATTTTACAAATAACAAATTAATGCTTCAACAATGGCATACCTAATTTACTCTAAAATATTATCTAGGTTTAAATTTAATGGGAAAATGTGGTTCTAATAAAGAAATGATTCCTGCAGACAAAAATATAATACTCAATAAATAAATGAAATTTAATATAAATGGAAGTCACTTGTGTAGGCAACCTTCATAAAGCCTAAAATTAATTTCTTTTATATTGTTGACCCCTGGCAGACCAATACTGTTAGAATAATAATGAGCTGATAAATTTGAGCTTATCGCTCTGTTTGGTGAAAACTGATATTATTTTTGCTACATATGACTTCGGTTGTTAGGCCATTTCAAAAGAATGGTTAGGACCAGCTATCCAATGACGTGTTGTATTGTGCTCCAAAGGGTAGTGAGAAAATGAAGCATGCTCCAATGGAGGGGGTTTGATATCCTGAAGAAGGTAGAGAAGCTATGAATCAGATAACAGTGGGAAACAAGAACTTAGTTATCTTTGGTGGTAAAAGCCTCCAAATGTTGAGTGTTCAAGTATGAATAAGTGTTTGAATGGAATAAATTTATTAGCAAAACTCTAATTCCCTATCAACTTGATCTTGCAAAGTAGCTAGCATTTTTTTTTTTTTTTATATATAGAATCAAATTTGTCCTTGCAAAGGCAAGGTAAACTAAGCAATGAAAAAAAAAAATTGTTTGGTTTTACTGTGGACTTGATTTATTTATGTATTTTGGTGTGTTTCAATTTTAGGAATTCTATTGGTTGTTCTAATCAAAAATACATAATAAAATAGTTGGTAAATTCACCATATTCTCAACATATAATGAAATTTCTACAGTAATAGTAAAAATAATAACTTGATTAATTATTCCCCATTGGAATAATAGAAGCTGAATGCCAGTATTTTTTTTTTTTTTTTATATATATATATATATATATATTATGGTTTCATCTGTGTACATTAAATGTTTTTAAATATGTGTGTCTCTTAAAGGTTTTCTGTTATTGTGTCAATGTATAGACTGTTATCGTGCTGTGTGTTTGATTCTCATACTGGAAACAGTTTATTTAAAGAGTCCCTAAATTATATCTAATTCAACCCTGGCTAGAAATAAGTCAACTGTAGATAAACCATCTTGAAAAGGAAATGGCAAAGAGAATGCTAAATTGTATGAAATATAAAAAATTATAATTAATTAATGAACTGGTCTCATGTTAACCCTTCCCAACTAGAAAATATATAATAATTGCAACTATCATAAATATTGTCATTTATTGCTCATAACAGGTACAAATACATTTCAGAATTGAATTATAATCTGCTTTCCAGGGCGATTTTATATGTGCCTATTATTTATTTAGAAAGCTTACTCGAAATAAAACAATATATATTGATTTATATTTTAAATAAATTTGGTCAATATTAGGTTTATTTATTTATTCTTAGACACCAGAAACAAGATGATTGACCATTCTAATAAAACTTAGTAAACATGAGACCATACAATATTAGTGTAAATGAAGACAAAAAAAATGACAAGCATACAAATATAAAAAATAAGAATAAACTAATTACTAAATTTGTTGGAGCTAGCAAAGCCTTCACTAGTGGTCCATGTTCCTCTCCAGTGGCTATCTCTGAGGGGTTGCTATTTTCTTCTGGAAAAAAAAAAAATTAAATTAAATGAAGCTGATGGGGTTGAAGACAATTTTGTACTATTTGATGATCTGGATAATAGGAGAATGTGGATATCAATTTAACTACTATATAAGTAATGTAAAATTATTATGTTTTATATACAAATATAAAATAGACAATAATTTCTACTGGTGGTTCATGATGATCTGGGAGGATTTCAAATTTTTATTATTGCAGAGTATCTCTCTATTTCAACTTTCTGGTACATATATAGAATAGCTTTAGTTCCTTAGAAACCGTTGTCTATGACATTAATACCGCACACTCACCTAGGAAAACAGGAAAGAGGTGATTTTTGCCTCGGAGATGAGTCCTAGCAAGATATGCCAACAATCACAGCCATGAAAAGGTAGTCCCTGAATTATGGATATGTATGGCAATTCTATTATCAACTGTGCTATTAAAAATGGTAGTTACTTTTTAACAACTGGGTGCCCAAAATTGTTATAATGTAAGAAGGTGGCAGGGGCAGGTCCCATACTAATATGTACATAAATGTCTGTTTATGTTAGCCTGAAGTATCTCAATTGCTTGATGCTGCTTATTAAACACAAGAGAAATGACATGTCATGGATAGGAGAACCCGGATAGAAGATCCTGTAAAAGAGGATATAAACTTGTCGATCTAGACTTGTATACAACAGTTTCCAACAATTTTTATATTATGAAGAAAATATTTTTATCATTTGCAACTTGAATTAGGTCCTGGCTTTCCAAGTGAGTAGTTGACTACCTGAGCCCAAGATCATATCAGTGCTGGATCATAGCACTCCAGTGGCCAACAATGACATTTTTCATGATATATTTTATGTTGTTTATAACTCTTAAATAATAATTATTATTTTGTCTATAATAATTGGCTATCCTGTCAATAAAGAGGTTAGTGACATCTTGATTAGGTCAAGATTTGCTGCAAAAAAAAAAATAATTTCAGGCACAAAAAAGGATCTTAATACCTCAAACCATCTATATTTATTATCTTATTTCGAATAGCAGACTTTTCACTCTCCAGGGCATTTAGCAATGCTTCAAAATTATTCCTCCTAGTCAATATAAAAATAAACCATCACAGGAGAATAAAAAACTCCTTAATACAATCAACCTTACCAAGTGGTGATTTATCAAACAATATCTCTATCTAAACATTTATTGTTATATTGATTGGGGGGAATAATTTTAAAGCATTGCTAATGCCTAGGAGGACGAAACATCTGATATTGGAATTAATATAATAAAGATAACTGGTTTGAGACTGTAAGATCCTTTTTTTTTGCCTGAAATTCTTTAATTGGTCTCAGTAAGGATTAGATGCAAAAAAAATAAAAATTAATAAATCTTGACAGTGCTTTCAATTACAATAATAATAAATTATTTGCTACAATTTAATTTTTAATTATTTAATGTTCAGTCATGAAACTAGGAGAAATGATTGGAATTAATTTTAAGAATAACTAATTCGTACCTCAGAATTAACATGTGATAGCGGGAGGGCTCTAAGAAACGTTTCCCCAGCTCAGAAACGTGACAGAGATCGCCTTTTTTAGTAGATTTCCCTTAAGGGAAATCAGCTATTGAGGTCGTACTCATAACACGATTTTTGAATTTTTTCTTCAAATGTCCGTCGATCCTACCCAGGAGATGATGAAAAAGAGGTCTGTTCAAAACTTTATATATATATATATATATATATATATATATATATATATATATATTTGTACGTTACCGCTCTAGCAGTCACAATCAGTGTTTAATCGTTGCCAAACTCGATATTTAGTCGTTTTATGTAAAAAGAAAGATCAAGTTCGTTAATGGCTGAAATGGAAACAGAAGAAGGGGGAGGTGGGGTTTAGAGGGGGAGAATTTAGAAAATTCAGAATATCTCCGTTAGTTACTATAACTCGGATCAAAAACTGTATAGAATCAATCTTATAGAAAATGGAATGCACTATAAATATTGGGATATACATTTATTCCCTATCTTGAATATTAACCAAGATATTTGCATTTTTCAGTTTTCAGCCTTCAGTAAACCCCCACTTCTACTCCTGTTACGTAAATAATACTCTGTTATATAATAAAACACATTATTCGAAGCTTAAATACCAAATATTGTTTTCAAGAGACATATATTATACGAGATACATGCAAATATGTTCTGTCGACCCTTCCCGCCTCCTAAGTTTATGGAATACTTAAATTTGATTGGTTGAGGTAATAATTATTCTGATTCATTCTAAATTACAGTACTAGATATAGTAAATAGTCTTCAATCAAATTAATACGTTATATTCAGTTATATAACAATAATTGTTTTTTTCTGTAATCGTTGAATAATGGTAACATTACTAAACTGAAATGAGTGAAGAAAGTGAAACATTTTGCAATAGAGTGAAGAAAGTGAATTGCCCATGGTATGTCTTTCCATCGGTGTGACCCTGGAACAATGACAGCCTTGTTTCTCTCTACTGCTAGTACAACATAGCTAACACCATTGTAATTTGGCTTACATCTATAAAGTAAATAATTGTAAAAATGCATATTTACATTAACTATAATATGATATTTTAATAAATGAAGTTTATTACAACCTTTTATTCTCCTTCTTTTTCTCCTTTAAATGTTTCTTCAAGTTCTGCAAGAAGTTTCTGATATTATGACCCCGTAATAGCTGTGATTTTTTCTTTATTAACAGAATTGACATATTAAGTTGTGAGCTATTTGTCTCTTGGTAGTATGCTAAGATTCCATGAGCAATTATTATCACATTTTGGCGGAAGTGCGCCAGAACAATAATAATAACGGTTGTCTTGAATAGCTGCAGAGGTAACCATAAGATAACCTGCCGGGAAGTGATGTAGGGAAACAGGAACTATATACGCCGCCAGGGCAATTTATAAGTCAGTTAGTTATGTAAATGGCGGAGACCAATATACAATAGATGAGTTGCTTGTGTTGTAGCCCAAGTTGTGTGTGTTTTAATTAATGTTCTTATTACATGTTTTATTAACTATGTTACAACTTTCTAAAATAAAAGTTTTGTGTTCTAAACGTTTATTTATTTATTTAACGAAGAACGTTAAAGTGATCCCTTCGTTAAAGTGGTGTCCCTCCGACGTGATAATAATCATTACCAAAGATTACCGACGTGATTACCAAGGATTACCGACGTGATTACCAAGGATTACCGACGTGATTACCAAGGATTACCGATTTATTAACCTATTAACAATTTATTGTTACCTAGTTTTATTGGGGACATTTTAACATATTTCCCTTAGGAGAAACCAGCTATTGAGGTCGTACTCACTACGCGATTTTCAAAATGTCTTCAAATGTCCATCGATCATACCCAAGAGATGACGAAAATGAGTTCCGTTCAAAATTGTATATATATACACATGCAGGGTCCGGCAAAAAAACCTCCCTGATTTCAATAGGCATTTGCAAAAAGAATAAGAAACATACAGAAAAATTCCTTATATTTGTGAATAGCCTATATAATGCCATTTTACATCACTTAGTATACTTTACTTGGTTTTGAAAATTATGTCCGATAAATGATGTCCCCCATTGTTAAGACATTCACGAAGTCTTTCCCTGAAGTTGTCCATAGTTCTTCGTGTACCTTGCCTTGGAATGGCTGCCACTTCCTGCCTAATGACATCTTTTAGTTCTTGCAGAGTTCTGGGACGATGTTTGTACACTTTAGCCTTTGGGTAGCCCCACAGAAAGAAATCACAAGGTGATAAGTCGGGTGACCTTGGGGGCCAGGAAATGTCTCCTCTTAAATGGACAAACAGTAACGGCCATTGCCGATCGCTTGAGACATTTCCTGGCCCCCAAGGTCACCCGACTTATCACCTTGTGATTTCTTTCTGTGGGGCTACCCAAAGGCTAAAGTGTACAAACATCGTCCCAGAACTCTGCAAGAACTAAAAGATGTCATTAGGCAGGAAGTGGCAGCCATTCCAAGGCAAGGTACACGAAGAACTATGGACAACTTCAGGGAAAGACTTCGTGAATGTCTTAACAATGGGGACATCATTTATCGGACATAATTTTCAAAACCAAGTAAAGTATACTAAGTGATGTAAAATGGCATTATATAGGCTATTCACAAATTTAAGGAATTGTTCTGTATGCTTCTTATTCTTTTTGCAAATGCCTATTGAAATCAGGGAGGTTTTTTTTCCGGACCCTGTTTATATACTAGCTAAGGTACCCAGCGATGCCCGGGAAATCATTCTTGACTGACTAATGATGGTATTTTGATAGTAAGACTTCAATGTGTACAATTACACTTCCCTCCACGACGTAAAGATTTTCCGAAATAGCCAACCCTGAAGGGTAACTTTTGGGGATTAATAGAATAGAAATTTTATTTTTGAAGGATAAATGAAAATGTGTTCCTAATCTATCCCTCTATACTTTTTGACTCACCGTTTTTGAATAATTCAAACCATAATCATGGGTAGCATTTATTACAATTAAATATCATCTAAAATAAACATATTTCCTTTCAAAAGCCAATCCGAGCTTACATAGTTTAGGCAACGTTTTGCACGTAAGATTATATTTGTATTAGTGAATCTCACTGGAAATCGCTTCCAGTAATGCCAGACGGGAAATAAGTAAACTCAATTAACGTGTAAGGCTCCCGCCATCTTCCGCTCCCGCATGAGACTTCTCAACATTCTTCTACTTATATTATTGATGCAAAACATTATTTTATAATTTATCTACCGGATGGAATTAAATAATAGTGGCACCCTGAAAATATCATATCGAGTTTAAACGCATATTGTTTTTTGTCATAATGACATTACCATTAACGTTTTATTGTTATTATATTAAATATTTGTTTCAATAACATCAAAGTAGATTATACAAATTAAATAATGGAAATGCTCTTATAGTTTATATTTCTATTGGAAATAAATAACAAAGTTATTAGGAGGGGGTGACGAAGATTTATTACCTCACTAATCCGAATCATACTTTGAACTATCATATAAAACATAACATCATTTGTCATAATATTCCTTTATTAAAACCCCTTAAATAAGTACTAATATTATTGACTCCCGTTTAGCGTATATCCCGTGTTTACTTCATTTTACGACAAAAGTGAATGCGCACAAAAGTTACTCTAAATAACAAAGTAAACAACGTTTGCTATGTGCATGTTTGTCGAAAAACCAATAGGAAACGAAATATCACTACTGTTAATTTCAGGCCTCCCTTACAAACCCCACTCCTGCCCGTCCCTAGAAATGTTGGTATGGCCTATGATAATTAGGGCGTCAACAATAATATACATACCGAGTTTTATTTAGTTCGGTTGAGTCTTTTGAGCCAAATAATATTAATGACTCCCGCTATAGTTTTTAGCTTATAACTCATTTATACTTCGGTATACGACAAAAATGTATATAACAAAAGTTACTCTAAATAACAAAATAAACAACTTTTGTTATGTTCATATTTGCCAAAAAACCAATAAGAAACAAAATATCGCTATTTTTAATTTCTGGCTTCCCTTATAACCCCCACTCCTGCCCGTCCCTAGAAATGTTGGTACGGCTTATTATAATGAAGGCGTTAGTGCTAATACACATACCGAGTTTTATTTAGTTCGGTTGAGCCTTTTGTGCCAAATAAAATTGTTCACTTCCCCTATAGGTTTTAGTCTATATCTCGTTTATAATTCGGTATACGAAAAACGTGTATATAACAAAAGTTACTCTAAATAACAAAATAAACAACATTTGTTACGTGCATATTTGCCGAAAAACCAATAGGAAACGAAATATCGCTATTTTTAATTTCAGTCCTCCCTTACAACCCCCACTCCTGTTCGTGTCAGAGAATATTAATATAGCCTAAAGTCTAAGTTGGGCTAGTAGTAATATACATACCAAGTTTCATAAAATTCGATTTAGCCGTTTATGCGTGAAAAGGTAACAAACAAACAGACACGAAAGAAACAAAAAGCAGTTATGGTGTCTATGACATGTGAAACGAAAAGTTATCGTGAAATTTCGCGAAAAAAATCAATGTACAGACAGAGGTTACAATTATATATATATATATATATATATATATATATATATATATATATATATTATTTATTTGTCTGTTAACGCTCTCGATCGATACCAAACTCGATATTTAAACGTTTTATGTACAAATGAAGATCAAGTTCGTTAACGGCTAAAATCGGCCAGTGGAAGGGGGTAATTTCAAAATATATTCATCAATTATAACAGTGATATTTAGAATTTTTGAAACTCCCCTTCTAAACCCACTAATCCAATTTCTGCCATTTTCGAACTTGGTAACATTATAACAAAAATTGCAACCGCTAGAACGTAAACAGATATATACACTCAACCGCAAAAAAAACCGGACACTTCATTTTTGTCGTATTAAAAGCTAATTTTCAGCAATTTTCTTTATGTGGGTATTCTAGTTATTACAGAGAATTTAGAGTCTAAGTCCATTGAACTAATCCCTTCAGGATTAGTAAACAATTAGATAAAACTCAGATTAGATTTATTTGTCGTGAAGTTGATCTATTCTAAACTGTAAGTAGTTTTTCGCATATTTAAACATCTTTAATTATTAACCAAGCATTTTCTTTCATTAATGTTTTATTTTTATTTCGGTCCAGAATAATGGGTCTTTCAAACTTAGATGGAAGGTCGGAGCTTACGTTACATTGCCGAAACGCTTGGGGTAACGAAGTCTACCATTCACTGTAATAAAAATGAAGAATATTTTTTTTTTTAATGTGTTAATTTATCTTTTTCTTTTTTTTTTCTTTTGTATTTTTTTGTAAATAATCAATAAAAATTATTCACTTTTGGCAGATTTTGTTTAAATAACCTATAGATTAACCAATTATTTTAATTAAAAAGATTAATATACATTTATATTAAGTATTTAACAAAATTATAAGACTAAATCTAAGTGTCCGGTTTTTTTTTTTGCGGTTGAGTGTATATATATATATATATATATATATATATATATATATATATATATATATATATATATATTTAATTTTGAACGGACCTTGTTGGACATTTTTCAAAATCGCCTCACGAGTACCACCTCAATAACTGATTTCCCGTAAGGGAAAGCTGCTAAAAAAAAATGTAGTCACGAGCAAATTATAATTGGCTATCTCACTGCTACTCAATTACTTAAACAACATAAAGTTGTTTTTTTACAATATAACAATGTTGTGAAATTAACCTTGAAAATTTCAAAATAATATTCTTCTTTTTTTTTTTTTTTTTAAGAAGTTGATGAGTGCAGCATATTGGTGAATTCAGTCATGTAATTCGGTCATTTTGGAAACAGAATTTCAAACCTCATTGAGTGCAATCACACACTCTATGGCGGCATAATATAAAAGTGAATTTATTAGTAATAATTACAAAACAAAACTTGTAAAATAAAGAAAACAAAGTGCGAACATTTTCCTTAATTTAAATATCACCAGACCATAGAGAGCGTAGGCGAGAAAATGATGATCTGTACGAATTATGATAAATTGTCTGTTTTCGAGGTGAATACATTGACCTTCATCCTTACCCAGGATAATAAGAGTATTATTTAGTCATTATAATGTATTTAGGCTGTTTTCTACGATTCAATGTAATATTCAACTTTCACACTATTTCCAACAAAAAATATTTTGTTAGCTAATGACCGAGTTGAAGCTTTTCACATAGATTCCTGAGTGATTTGTAGGTAGATATTTCAAGTGCATAGAAATATGGAATAAATACGTTAATTAAGCATATATTTAAATTAAGACATTCAGCAAACTTGCCACATCTTGTTTTCTACAAGGCCCTGAAAAATGTATTTATATAAGATATACCCAAACCCTAAAAATCAATGTACATTTCTCATGAGGTGTTTGCAATGACATTGATAAAAATTGTCAAACTTGTTGCATGTTTGTATTATGACTGGACTTGCATCTAGTTGCAGACGAATATATTGGGCATCCTCTTGCCGATCGAAGTTTGATGAAATATTATGGCAAAAATATATAGTGATCTACAGCTTTCCCGATTTTGATACGCTTCCATCTAAACAGCGAAGCTAAACGGTTTGAAATACCATTCAAAAATCTCTTTCAATACAGGTACCAATGAAGGACGCTCATTATTGTTTAATAAATTTTTAAGTCTACTAAATTGCATCGTTAAAAAAAAATACTTATTTGAAATTGAATTGAGTAATATAACGATGATATTCCTTTCTAAAAATTACTAATCAAACTAAATTAACCACTTGACGTATAAGAATGTATCTCTTGTAGCTTGGGAAAATCCAATCACGCAGATGATTAAATTAAGTTTAAATCTGTTTAGGCAGATTTCCCATCTGACCTTCTGTCATCTATTACTCCTATTGTAGAAAGCATATGTAAACAGAATTTCAAATTAATGCTGGGCAAGAGATACAGTTGCCTTAAATTGTAAATCGTTTGGATAATGATTCAAAACTTAAAAATCCTGGCAGTAAAATCTCATTACTCTATTACACCTAAAACCTGCTGAGCCAATAAACTTTTGTTCTTCATTAATCAATAACTTGTGATTGTTTAACTATTTTGTGTGTTTTTTTCTTTACTTATGGGCTTCTATGGAGAGGCCTGTGCCTATATTAATGTTCCGAAATTTACTAGAGCAAAGAGAATTGATAGTCGAACACAATGCCTTTGTTTAATCTTCCTTTAACTTACAGAACTGGATTATAAAGAAGATTTAACTTTATATCCACTTTTGTTTACTTTTCTTATAAAGTTGTTTAATCCTGACTAGCCAGCTTCTATTTCTGTACCCAAAGAGCAAAATAATGGCAAAGAAAACAAACAATTAAATTTCAAGGAAATACATTCGTATATTTCATAATGCAGTTTTTCTTCTACTATTATTTCTTACACAGAGCAGTCATTATATGAATGGCGGTCGGCCATTTTTAAATTTATCATAGTTTACCATTGTTTATGCTGTAGTATGTTTATTAATTAAGTGAAATGTATGAGTTTCATATAGAGGTATATAATAACGTTATTGTTTAAGATTTTACAAACTAATTCACTAAGATTTGGAAAAAACCACTTAAGTCAAAAACAACAACTTTTCAGGAGGCACGTTTAATTGCTTCTTGCTTTTTGTATAAAACATAAAAGCTCACTATAAATAAATAAATCCTTTCCATTACCAGTTTCAACAATACATAATAACATACTGATAGATAATACATTTTTCTTGATATTATTTGACTTATGTCATTAGGTTAATATTCATTATGACTTACGTGTTTAGGATCATGACTTATTCCACTTAAGTCTTAGAATTGTATGACTTATGTTTTTTTTTTCTCTTCCGTTACCCCATTTCACTTTGCATAGAGTAACTGCTGCACACACACACACACACACACACCAGGGCACACACACACCAGCGCGCGCACACACACACTATATATATATATATATATATATATATATATATATATATGTATGTACGTATGTATGCATGTATGTATTACAAAAACATGTAATACAAAAATAATACATAAAAAAACATGTGTGATTTTTTCATTTCACTGCTGAACAATCAAATGTGGTTCGTAACTTATGTCGTTTTTCTCAAAGGAGGATATCATTGAGTAGATACTTATGCATTAAAAAAAAAAATGCCAATTTTGGAGTTATGTGGTTTTTCCCAAACGCTAGTGAATTGTTATGAACAATTTATTTAATGTCTATATATTATGTTGTCATCTAGTAAAGACGATTGGACGTCATTTATATCATTTGGGATGCTATAATGGTTTTTTGTATTAGTAATTTTTCACGTTTACAGTGGTATTTTTGTGTCTCAACAGATAATTTGCTAAATTCTAGTATTTGTAATTACTTGCGCTTTCTAAGCTTTTTTTTTACATGTTTTGAAGATCTTTAGGTATTAAATACACATATAAATGGTCTGCAGGGATTTGAAGTTAGTACACAAGTCAATAAATACTTCACTTTTGAATTATGGAAATTGTTCGAGTGAGATATGATGGCACATTGGATGTCCACTCAGTCAAATTTGGTATAGAATGTTAGTATCAAATGTAAAATGGTAAATTCAGAGGAAATAAACTCATAGTGGCAGTACCACCACCCAACTGGGGAACTCAAAAAATCGTGTTTTAATATTTAAATTTCAGAAGCGAGCAATAAGGTTTATATATATATAAATTTGAGACTTTAGTCGCCCACTTTTTGAGGAGTTAACAATAATGGCTTTTCCCTCAATATATATGTACCAAATAATATTGTTTGTAAAAAATATTATGTATTAAATCTATTTAAAAATATTCATTGTTTAAACATAAGTAAGGATGTTTTTATGTAAAAGATGAATACTATAATAAATGTCAACTAAAGAAGGTTTCTCGTGAAAATCTGTTAAAAAATTATTTGTGATCAGGTCCGTTGTCTCCTTAAGGTGAGGGCAAGTTTCTCATCTTTTATAAAGCTTGTCACCCTTAAGAAATTTGCATGTCAATAAATTTAAAAAAAATTATGTTATATATTTAGAGTGTTAACGAAAATAATTTATTGTATAGAATTATATTGGTGGATTTTATAATATATATTTATAGAATTTGACCAAATTTTTATAACGAATGTATTATAGAAGTACAAGTGTTATTCAATAATATGTATAGAAATTAATTCTCATTAGTCAGCAGTTTATTTAAAAATTAACTTTTTGACGTATCCTATTAATTTATGGAAATAAAAACATTTAATTTTTTTAATACTCGCAGTTGCTGCAGGTGATGAATGTTTGTGCATAACCAGTGTTGGGCATTTATAAAAAATTGGAGTACTATTTGTTGGGCTGAGTCTTGGTGTGACACGTGACTAGTGATAAGCCTTATCAGATAAATGTACACACATGACTGGTGACTGACCTGCTCCATAAATAAGACTGATGAGTGCTGCGAACAGAGGGATGACCGAAGACCTCATACTGCCGTAAGACACTGCTACAGGTGCTCTTCCCATCGGGGTGGCTGGGCTCTTATACTGGCCCCCACCTATGCTCGGCCTTCGATACTTAGGGATTCCCCTAGGCACGCACCGTATCATCTATACTACATTTCGGTCTGTATTTGCTTTTGCAGTCTTTTAGCCCACGTCCATAACAAGGGAAACTCTCACAACTGCGTCGTCTATGTGTTTCAGAAGATATCCCGCGTTTCGGAAGAAATCAGCTATTGAGGTTGTATTCATGACGCGAATTTAGGAATATTTCTCCTAATACTCATCTTACATAGGCGGTAGATACAAAAATAGGGTTATTTCGGGAGTTGCTCTTTTCAAATGAGTACTTCCCCCGAAATTCATAAGATGTTTGATATCTTCAAAATACGACATTCTAAGCCTCCCTCTATTACTATGGCCAATAACATGACCTTCAAATATTTTATATTTATGATTAAATCTGTGCGCCTCATGATGTACCCGAAAAAGTTTCACCCTCCTTTTTTTCACCTTCTTTGTAAGACTAACTTTCACTTACCTCATTTAGACCATCCACGGTGGATATTTTTTTGTCCAACTTGTTTTGGTGATTATTCACTAATACACCATTTCCAATGCTTCCAATCCATTATATTGCCTATGTATATATAGTTAACGCACAACTGGCCATAATTTTTAGGATATTTTTCTTAGGTGAAATCAGCTACTGAAAATTTACTTGACACAATTTTCAGTAGCTTTTTCCTCAAATGTCCATCTATCTTTCCCAGGGATGGCGAAAATGAGGTCCTTTCGTCTCGATATTTAATTGTATTATGTAGAAAGAAAGATCATTAATTGCAGAAATCAGACCAGGGGGGGGGATTTCGAAAATATCTCCCTTATTATCAAAAAAATGTATAGAACCCAATCTTATTGCAAATGTAATGTTCTATAAATTTTGTTATATAAGTTTTTTTCACAATCTTGATTATTAACCGAGATATTTCAATATTTTAGTTTTCGGCCATCAGTAAACCCCCACTCCTAATTATGTCGTATTAACAATAAGTTATAATATTATGAAGCAGTTTATTTGAACTCGTCATTGAACTGCGTTTTGATATAAACGCAAATACTTGATACACATGGGAAATTCAGCCCCTTCGTGACGGACTTTTATCGTTGCCAAACAATATTTTAACGTTTCACGAAAACAGAGAATTAAGCTTCAGTGATCGCAATCGACCATTGAGGAATCAGTGTTCAGAAATGGGTTTTCCATTGGAGTGAGGGGGAGGGTACATTTGCAAGTATCTCCTTTATTACTAAGTCAGATCCAATTTTTTTTTATTATCAATCTCAAAAATAATCGTATTAAATTTTATCAAAAGATATAATAAGATTTTTTCCTTTACACTTCCGCCTCCTAATACGAAGGGAAGTATTGTAATCGCGAAAAATTTCAGTTTCCAGATTTCAACGGAATTATCCATACGATTCTCCCCTCTCTGATCCACCTAGATTTGGCTTGACCTCTGTATGCACTACTCGAAAAGGAATAGCCTTAGCATTTCAGAATTTCACTTTTAGATCTGTTGAAACATCTAGTTGAGTACGCTCCCTTTTGATGGAAATTGTCAAATGATTGAGGGAGGGGTTAGAGAAGGGTAAAAATAAAAAATTGCTATTTTCTGAGTTCCTGTTAGAGGCGTAGACCTTTATAGCTTCTTCATTGTTAATTATAATAATATATATAAATCATTTGGCCTGATGTAATGGAATGGAGATATTGTTTGACACTTTCAAATTAAATCGTTTGAATGAAAATGAAGCACAGATAACATTTTGAATACCTTTTATTTTACTGGACATCAGATTTTTCAACAAGAATGTTAATGGAGTTACTTGTATTTGAGTGTGTTCAGGGAACCCCCTATCGTAATCAAGGCTATTATATCACTAATAATTTCATGTCTAATTTACACTTCAAATCTTGCAGTTGGAAAACATGTTTAGTTTATGCAACCAATACCTAACGGTATTTCTTTTTTTATCATTTTATTTTTAGAATGCTTTCTATTTCCTATTCTACATCTGTTAAAAAAAGGTGGGAGGGGGGATCTGGTTCTTACAAGAAGTACTGGAAAGAGCAAAATACATTAGAACCTCTAGATGGAGGTTGCTTGCGAACGCATTTAAAAGCGAGAGTAGACACAAGGGACATATGTTTCTATGCACCGCAAAATGCTCTTCGCTTTAATAGTTTAGGGTAGACCCAAAGAGCACCAAACAGTTTTCTCACCAACAGTAGTATATGGTAATGAGACGTGGACTCTTACAAAGGGAAACCGGACAGCTGACCGAATGGAAAACGAAATGCATTGTGATATTTGGATCTGTGAAAGAGAAACACAGTAGACGGATCAGAAGTAACGTCGACGTCTTGATGGACATGTAAGGGGCGTCTAATATTATGTGCTTGCAAAAGTATGTGGCTTATAATGCCGGTAGAGGCCCAGGTCCCGAAAGTACCGTAGCGCATGCAGTTAGCAATCAGGTGTATTTCAATCTTGAATGACATTAGATTACTTTTGAACTCTCTCAGGGAAATTTCTATAGTATTAATATCAAGAAAAAAAGTAGTATGGAAAAGACCAACGATAAAAAGGAATATAAATGACAATTTCCTGATGTTTATCATAATTTGCACAAATGGGAATCTCCTCTTGCAACAAAGTTATAGGATAAATTATAAAATTTCATTCCTGATTTCTGGAATGGAAAAAGTCCTTTCTAGGGTCTCATTCAGAGTCCTATCCACGCGATAATAAGGCTCCCGGAAGTAAAAAGTCCGTCACGCAGGGGCTGCGTAAACTAAGAAGATTTCCTACGTAAAGTTATTCAATAGAGAAATCTCCATACGAGTGCCGATCAGTTAGGGAAACCGGAACTAGCTTTTGGCGGGAACCATAGTTCGTCCGCTACACTTAATAAATATGCAATATTCAAGATAGAGAATAAATGTATATAATAATATTTATAGTACATTTAATTTGCAATAAGATTGATTGATTATACAATTTTTCGACCCGACATATAGTAACGGAGATATTTCTAATTTTCGAAAATCCCCCCGTTCCACTGGTCCGATTTTACTCGTTAACGAACTTGATCTTCCTTTTTACCTAAGACGATTAAATACCGAGTTCGGTTACGATTAAACAAAAATTGCGACCGCTAGAGTGTTAACAGACAAATATATATACAGATATATATATATATACACACATATATACTTTTGAGCGGACCTCATTTTCGTCATCTCCTGGGTAGGATCGATGGACATTTGAAGAAATTTTTCGAAAATCGCGACCTCAATAGCTGATTTCCCTTAAGGGAAATCTGCTAAAACGTATTATTGGCGATCGATATTAAATGTTTAGTCAATTTTCCTTAAGGGGAAATCAACTGTTGAGGTTCTACTCATAACTCAATTTACAGATATATATCACTGTAACGATGTATTTTATTATCTCTCATGTAATTTACTAACTTAAAAATGGGAGGTGGGAGGCCTCATAAGAGGTATAGCCTAGGCCATCTTTTCATCTGAATCCTATCCTGTGTATAAGACACGCTGATCAAAGGAATATTACAGAATATGGGTAAAAATAACACCTAATAAGTAAATAAATAAATGTTATATTCTAATGAATTAACGATGCATACCATTTGTATATGCAACATGCTCTCTAGTAATTATCAATGGAAATATTGTTTAATGCTTGACCAATATATCCATTCACAAACACAAAACGAGATAAGACGTCCATTTGACGTGAATTAAGACATTGGTCTCTGTACCTAGTGTAGTGGACTGGATCCGCAAGTAGGAATTAACTTTGAGAAAAATTCACAAAATAAAATTCTTAGTCCTAACCTGGATGTAAAAGACTGGTAACAAGTAGACAACTAGTCCCAAATAATAAGTGAACATTAGTAAATAAAATAATATATTGACAGTCACTTTTATTTTTATATAAATACGCCTCATGTGACAGTAATGAATGTCATTATTGATTCAAATGCATTTGTTCATTTACAAATTATTCATACAGGCCATTAACAATTATTAATATAATAGTATAATAACCACCCCATAATTGTGATGACTTGTTTTCTTTAAGGTCTCCATTAGCCATAACTCAGAGAGGATTCTTTACAAACTTACAGAATCTTTTATATTTATTACATATGTCTTGAACATTTTCCGGCAACATATAGATCATGTATACCCTTATTTTCATGATTAACGTGTTTGAAGAGTCCCAGTTACGTACTTTTCTTTCGAATCTAAATTGACTCCAAAATTCTTTTTGTCTTTGAAAACAAAAATGTCTGTTCCTGTGATCTTACATCCACTAATGGCAAACTCATTTTCATAGACATGCTAATCGTTCTGGCATTTTCTTCTTCTTATATAATCGGTTTTCCAAAGCAATAGTCCTATGAGGGAATGGGGATATGTCAAACTTGTTGCAGTGATCATAGATTTCTACAGAGAATAAAAATAAAAATAAAATTGAATAAAAATTGATGTTTAGCTTTCACTGGACAAATTTATGGGGCAAAATCCACTATTATTAAAAATTCCCGATCTGGATTTGTACATTCAGAGAACACCCTACATTCTTTTCTATTATCCCTACGGAACGCGCGCCCTGTGAGGTCCTCCTGGTTACCGTTTAACCCCTCCTACCGGTAACGTACTAAAGTCGGCAGAGTGGAGACCCCTATCTTTGCCTCCCTCGGCCTTCCCTTTAGCCGGCAGTCTTTGTACAGCCTCCATTGTTTGTTCACTGCACAGCTGACGTCAAGAAAGACCTGGAGGGTCAGTTGCGCGCGCCGCCGTAAGTCTTAATTTTGTCGCATATAGGAGGAAAAAACAGAAAATTATTGACTTTTGGAAATGGAAAAAAACCCTTTGCGCCTGAAAAGAGGGAAACAAAACATGTTAAGTGCTGATGTCGGAGTAGTTAGGGGTGCTGCGCGAGAATCAAGAACGCCTTTAGAGGTTTGAGCAACTGATATATATTTCAATTTTGGATTTGATAGTTAAATACACGAATCAATTCAAAGAACAGGAACAGCGAGCGAAATTTCAGCGAGAAAGGTATGCCCGATGTACAGATGTTATTCTCGCTGGCAACAATGTGAAAGCTGTAAGACGTCGGCTATTTTTGAAGAAACTCGGTGAATATCTGGTGAAGGAACATCTAGATCGACGCTCAGTAAACCCGAAAGGTATCCCGTATCTTCTTCAGCTACAAATAAAAAGTCTCTCCTCAAGAATGAGAGATCAATCATCACGAGAAATGCAAGAAATCGTGGTTAAATCCAACGAATCTCTAGTGGCTAAAGCGGTTCCTGATGCCCTCTCACGCTCTGAAATCAGTAAAAAAAACAGAGGAAAACCAAGTCAAACCAAATTTCATACTTATCAGTTCAATTGTCTTGGAGTTTCTTAACCAAAAACAAATTCAAAATATTATGTTTCGTTGTGAAATTCATGAAAGACCTCTGAGGTCGATTGCGCGTCCAAAGTAATTTTTTGATTGCGCGTTCCCTAGGGTTAAATATATTATTATTTTCACACTATGGAATGAGTCAGAAAGCACTAGAAAGGAACAAATACGTCTGGGAAAACCATTAGAGGTTAACCTGCCCATCCTTACCCAAGGCTATCGCTCTGGCCGACCATTAAGGCAGAGGCCAAGGATGTTTGCACCAATTCATCATCCTGGAGCCATCCTTGTTGACACTTCCAGCTATTAACAGTCACCTGGCCAACAAAAATACTTAATTCAAGGTGTAATGAAAAGTAAGGCTAACTTTCAAATACCCGCCTTTTCTGAAGGATTTTAGTGCGTTGTCGTTTAATATTGGAACAATAGGTCACTAAGAAAATACTTTTATTATGATTTGCAGCATATCCCAGAAAGGCTGCGACATTATATGTTTTATTATTACATTTATCTTGACGGTCCATATACTCCTTAATTTCTTCCTTTGGACCGCAACACTTGTGCGAGTACTCGTAAAGCTAAATTCAAAGAAAGTAGTAAACAAAAAAAATATATATATATATAAAAATTCGAAACACCATAATTGAGGAAGTGACACAGTTTTGTCCCATAGTATCACCCTTTGAAATTGATAGAATGATTGCACTAGCTACGCTCACTTTCCAAAACAAAAAGAGTCAATTTCAGCTAACAGGTATATAAGTATAAATAATAAACAAAATGTTTTGTAGTTTCCGTTTGGTGTACAATACTGTCTCGGAGCGAAAGTTTTATTCTTTCAAAATAATGTAAATCCATTAAAAACAATACTATACTATCTGTACTTGGTAGACAATCAACAGAACCGGTTGAATTCAAAATGAAGCTGATTGAAACCAAAATACATATGAAACCAGATAGGAAAAGGAAGTTGAAGACTATTGCAAAAATGTAAGAAACAACGATTTCATAATAAATGTATTCGATGAACTCATCATCAATTTTTGAATACGTCATCTGCATCTACATGGCGTAGTATTTAGGTATTGAGAGATAATGAATAGCTAGAATGGAAGTTTACTATAAGGAAGGAGTTTATTCTTAGGATTCCAATTACCGTTTATTTGTTCAATAGAAAATGGGATACAGTCATTTAAACCACTTCAACTGAGGTTTTTCTTTATCTCAGACATTTCTTTCATCAAAATCAATGATTTAAAATATAGCGCGTGTGTATTCTGGATTAGAACTTTTAACCTGTTACTTAAAGGTAGTGCCTAATCTAAGGAGCTCATATATACTTTGATATTTTCAAATGGCAATGTTTCATCCTAGATGGTCCCAAATTTCTAATTTTAATTTTCATACAAAATCTAATTAAGATTTTAAAGTATACTTATACAGTGTGTATGCTGAAAGCTGCCAGTTCTAATCTAATGTACATATTTATTTTCTTGCTGTAACTATTTTACCCCTGGCCTCCTATTGTAAACCTTTACACAGAATATTGACTTGTGTTTTAGGATATTTTTTTATAAATTTAGAATTTCTGTGAGACTTCGATGTTAGACGGGAATGCTTGTGTTGCACAGTCGGAAAAATGTCGGATGATTAAGGCATAAATTCCTGAAGGACAGTTTCGTACATTAAATGAAAAACTGCCGTTTTGAAGTAAAACTTTCAACAGAACTCTCTTCCACGTGAAGCTAGACTCATCATTTCCAAAAATGAAATCGTACAAATGAACGGATTAGGTAGCAATGTACCATTTATAAATTGTGCTTGATGCTAGATACCTTGCAATCAAGAACGACAGTCAGTGCTCCTTCCGATACAAGTGAACCAAAGTGTTAAAACTTGAAATATTGACGAAGTACAAGTAATTCAGCAATGAAGCTTTTTTTTTTATCAGATACCAGTTGACCTATATTTTTGCCTATGCCTAATGCCCTGGATTGAATATGCACACCTAACCTACCAAACAACTAATACATGTGATTTCGAAAATATATAGAATTATTTATAAGTATCAAACGTCTATAAAAAGTACAATTCAATTTTGTACATCACTTGTGAAGCTATTCATTCCCTCATATTATTAATAGTTTAAACATTAAAAAAGTCCGTCACGCAATGTAACAGGTTCTAAGTAACAGGTTAACCGATGAATAAAAGGTGGGGGGGGGGAGGCTGAAAACAAGAAAGCGTGAATAACTCCCTTAATGCATGTGTTAAGAAAAAACGCATAGAACAACAATTGAAGATCATCAAAAGTTTAAGAAGATTGGTTCTATAACATTTTAAGGTCCCATTCATAATAAAGAAAATATTTTGAATTATCGAAAATCCCCCTCCTCTAAACCCCCCTATCCCTGGTCCGATTTCAGCCGTTAACGAACTTGATCTTTCTTTTTACATGAAACGGTTAAAAGTCGATTATGGAATAGGTCAAATATACACTTCCGACCGTAGAGAACGAAAAATATTAATTGATGACGTCACGAAACAACTTCATGTATCTCGTATGAATGTCTATTGAAAACAACATTCGGTATTTTAAAAAAGTGGCTCATGATATAACAGCTTAATAAAACATGAGTAGGAGTAGAAGTTTGCTGAAGGCTGAAAACAAAAAAAAACCAAATAACATGGTTAATATTCATAACAGAGAAGATATGTATATAACAGCATTGATAGGAAATTAAATTTCCTTTTATATACTTTCTATACTCTGACGTACAATAACGATGATATTTCGAATTTTCGAAAAGCCTCCGCTATAAAACCCCTTCCTACAGTGCGATTTCAGCCGTAAACGAACTACATCATTCTTTTTACATGAAACGCTTAAATATCGAATTTGGTAACGATTAAACAAAAATTGCGAAGGGGAGGGTCTTAAGGGAAATCTTTTAAAACAGCTTTCAGATCTTGCACCAGTTTGCCTCCTCGTTTTTAATAGGATAATTGCCTGAAAACCATTAATTATCTCTGACTATGATTGCTTTTGATTTATTAGCAGAGTTCCCTTAAGGGAAATCAGCTATTGAGGTTGTACTCATGACGGAATTTTCGAAAGTTTTCTTCAAATGTCCATCGATCCTACCTAGTAGATGACGAAAATGAGGTCCGTTCAAAACTGTATATATCTATCTATATATTTGTCTGTTACCGCTCTAGCGCTCGTAATTTTTGTTTGATCGTTACCAAACTCGATATTTAGTCGTTTTATGTAAAAAGAAAGATCAAGTTCGTTAACGACTGAAATCGGACCAGTGGGAGGGGTGGGGGGGGGGGTTTAGAGGGGAGGATTTTCGAAAAATTTCCGTTACTATACGTCTGATCGAAAACTTGTACAGAATCAATCTTATTGCAAATTAAATTTACTATAAATATTGTTATATACATTTATTCTCTATCTTTTATAATAACCGAGATATTTGCATTTTTATTAAATCTGGGCTACAAACGGACGAGTGACTTTCCCGCCAAAAGCTAGTTCGGCCGTTTCCTTAGCTCTCGTGAAATGTCTCTATTATAAAACATCACGTGGGAAATCTGCATAGTTTACGCAGCCCCTGCGTGACGGACTTTTTAATTTTAAAATTATTGAGTATTTGGATTTGTTTAAAAAGCAAGACAAATTACACAATATTTGAAGATATATCAACTTATAATGAGGCAATCACGTATGTATGTGTTCCACAAAGTTCTAGGTATGTACTTAGTCCAAGAATAGGTATTGTTACTGTACCAACACAACAGTGTCATTTATACTGGCGGTTCTAACCCTTTATTTGAATTAATAGTTATTGTTCACTATATGTGGGTATATTTTTTTATTTTTTAGATAAGTCCAGATTACCTCTAAAGTGAAACGTGAAACAAGGAAATGCTGGACCTTGTAAAGCCCTGCGTGGGTTAGGGTTGGTAGTCCCCTTGTACTGAGCGATGCGCTCTATTATAAGGAGTGGTTGTGAAAATTTTGTGGTGTAAGAGCGTAGGGTAATTGTGGATTGACCTGGCATTTGGCGGTGCCAGGTGGGATAGTGAGGGATAGTAGATATCGAAAGAAGAGGATAGGATAGGAGGAGAGTAGGTAAGAAGAAAAAGAAGAAAGATTCCCATCACAGGAGAGCGAAAGCGTAAGAAGGCTGTGTTTTACATGATAGATATGACAGAGTGGGAGGGGGGAGAGACGTGCGCCACTATAGTCTATCCTTATCTAACCTACTTAACCTAATACTAAACTACATAAAACTGAAATAACACTAAATATGTGGGTATATATATATATATATATATATATATATATAATATATACAAAATCTATGTGTGTGTGTGTGTACACACACACAGATTTTGTTTGTTAGAATTTTATAAATTTACTAAGTATTCTCCTGGTTCCTGATAGAACTATTTTCCGGTATGGCTTTAAGTGTTCTTCCGATAAAATTACATATGTTTGTACCGCTAGATGTTGAGTACCGTATGTTCTATTTCTGTACCTAGATCCAGGCTTTTTCTAATATTTTTGGATAAAAGCTTGCTGATAAGTTAGCCATTCGTTGCAGCTATGTCAACTTATTTCGTCATCTTGAATGATAAGATTGTCAAGACATCAACGCATCATTACCCCCCCCCCATCCGGTTTATTCATAATCTGATAAAGAATAACTACCTTCTGTTATTCTTTATTACTTACCAACACTCCGCATTTTAATTACTGAAACGCAACAACTGCAATTATATGTGATCTTCATTTCCACTTTCAGTCCTCTCGTGACACCAAGCTATTCCATGTACACTTTACATTTCTGCCCATACTAAAATTAAACTAAATATTTCTGCGTTGTTTCTTGATGCCAATACAAAAAAAAAATCAAATTATGGTATTGAAAGAAATATTTTTAGTGAAAATAATTTAAAAAATTGTTGAAATGCTCACAAACCTTTATTTTAATTTGGTTCGCAGCAAATAGTCCGTAAAAAAAATTGATTTTTTGGAGTCTGAACATAACAAAGAAGGCCGAGACGCAGGGACTGTGTAAAATAAACTGATTTCCTATGTGCTGGTATAACACGGTTGTGATCTTATCTCCCCACACATTCTCTATTTATA
The DNA here is from genome assembly GCA_019009955.1 of Riptortus pedestris. Classification (NCBI taxonomy): domain Eukaryota; kingdom Metazoa; phylum Arthropoda; class Insecta; order Hemiptera; family Alydidae; genus Riptortus; species Riptortus pedestris. Next base: position 107,601,610 of record CM032232.1, read on the forward strand.
TGTAACAAAAACGATGAGTGGAGGGGAGGATACAGAAGGAAGAAAACTAGAAAGTATAAATAACTATGTTAATCCTTGAGTTACGAATAAAATGCATAGAACAGTAATTATAGAACATCAATAGTGTAACAAGATTGGTTCTATAACATTTTACGATGCGACTCATAATAACGGAGTTATTTTTAATTTTCGGACTCCACCCCACTAAACCCTCAATACTCGGGAACTACGATTTCCGCCAATACCAAATATGATCATTTGTGTTGACTGAGCCAGTTAAATATCGAGTATCCTATAGGTCAAATAAACTTTTTTGCCTAAAGAACCAAAAATCTTAATTGATGACGCAATTATATATCACATTTTCATGTACACAAAGTAAAGCTCTTGTGAAATCCATATTTTCTATTTAACCTTGGGATGAATTGGTTCATGATAGTGAGGAGGAGTGAAGGTTTACTGACGGCCGAAAACTAAAATATGTGAATATCTTGGTGAATATTCTATATTATAGAGGAAAAATGTACAAAAAAGTTATAGAACATTAAGTTTGCAATTAGATTAATTTTATACATTTTTTCGATCCGACGCATTATAACGAAGATAATTCGTATTTTCCAAATCTCCCCGGTTAATCCCCCCTCCAACTGGTCGGATTTCAGCCATTAACGAACATGATCCTTATTTTCATGATTCAACGGGCATGCATCATTTTATTCATATCCTGGGTAAGATCGTTGTACATTTGAAAAAAGGTTTCGAAAATAGCATCATGAGGACAACCTCAATAGCTAAAATCCGGAAAGTCCGTCGATATCAAGTCAAGTCTATAGAAATATTTCATATTTAATTGTATCATGTAAAACTGAAGAAAATGTTCTCTATTGGCTGTAGTCGTACAAGGGAAAAATGGGGGGGGGGGGGTCAGAGAAGGGATATATTATGTGTATCACCGTTATTAGATCCTCCTTGAATAAGGATACAAGGATGCGGTTGATGTTGCATAAGCAATTTATGAACATTGTTCTTCTTAACAAAGTAAAGAAGTTCATATTATAAGAATATAGTATGGAAGGTATCCAACATACCATTCCAGCTTAGGAAATTCAGATATTAAGGATGCACTCTTGACGCCAACTTCGTTTTTTAAATGTTCATCGGTGCTACCCAGGAAGGTGATGAAAATGTCTATTCAAATCTGCTCTAGCGTTAGCAATTTTCTTTTATCATCGTTACCGTTGGTTCGGATATTTAAACGATCTATGTAAAATGAAGGATCAAGTTCTTAAATGGCCGGCAAGGGGGAGGACCGGGGGGGGGGCTAATGTAAGGAAAATTCTAAGTATCTCCTTTATAAAGATTGGGATCGGAAAATACTGTATAATCAATCTTGTTTGCAATATAAATTTTCTATAAATGTTGCTCTTTTCATTTCTTCTCTCATTTGAATTTTCAGTTTTCAAACACCAGTAAATCCTCACTCTTATTCATTTCACATTAAAAATAAATGAATATGAGTCTTTCCCTGAGTTGCTGTATTTCCGAATGAGCGCCTGCAAGTAGCTCTGAAGATGGAGGCAATAGACTTTGAAAGCGCTTAGCTCTGAAACAAAAATTAAATAGTGAAGAATTGGAAGCTTTCTTCCATCCAAGTTCATGTTGAATATTCTTCACATCCAACAACAGTACTGTGAAATATCTCCTGCCTAAGTTACAATTTCATTCCAGTTTACATAGCCGTACTAAGGATAATTTAACTATTTTTAAATTTATAATTGGTGGTAAAATGAAATCATCGGTGAGTCATATTAACGCAGGTAATATGCTTAGATTATGAGCTTGACGGTATTTTTTAACATATTTTGTTGTTGATTATTTATTTAATTTGAATACTCAGAAACTATTTTGCAGGGGCATTTAAAAAAAAATACGATAACGCTATTGAGTATAACTATTCCATTTTGTTTCATAAATAATGTTATGTGAATTAATTTGCTTTTTACTATACAAAATAAAGTTATAAATCATGACGCATGTAGCCGTGAAAGGGAGTTTCCATGTTGCCTCCCTTGTTCAGGATATGCTCAAGGTGAGCGGGTAATCCCTCCAGATGAGGAAAAACAAAGGATTCATTAATTACCATTCATGTTGTACGCTCTTGAAACAAAACTACGCTTGAAGAGGTCATTGATCGGCTGACGCTATTAGCACTCTAGCTCAATAAGCTGTGACGAGATTATGGAGAATTTTTATCAAATGTCCATCTATCCTACATAGTGGATGAAGAAGGTGGAGTCGTATTTTATCTGATTTCAGCTATCAACTGAATCAGCTATTGAGGTCTTACTCATTTTCGGAAAAATTCCTCAAATACCCATCGATCCTATCCAGAAGATGACGAAGATGAGGTCCGTTCAAAATTTCATATATATATATTTATATATATATATATATATATATATATATATATATATATACTTGTATGATGCTGCTCTAGCGGTCATATTCAATCGTAACCAAACACGATATATAAGCGTTTCATACATATCTAAACGTCGAATTTGTTAATGGCTTAAATCTAACCTGTGGGATAGGGGGGGGGAGGGGGTTAGAGGAGAATTTCGAAATTTAAAAATATTTCTGTTATTATACGTCGGATCAAAAAGTACAGAACCAATTTTATTGCAAATAAAATTTACTATAAATATTGTTATATCAATTTATTCTCCACATTTAGTATTAACGGAGATATTTGATTTTTTTTAGTTTTCGACCTCCAGTAAACCCCCACTCCTGGTCATGTCATATTAACAAGAAGCTGTTATATTATGAAGCACTTTATTTGAATCCCAAATACCAAATAATGTTACGTTTTGAGATAAATGCAAATACGTGACGAACATGGGAAATCTGCTTAGTTAACGCCGCCCCTGCTTGACGGACATTTTTCTTTTAGTGATTAACATATGACTAGTCTGTCAATTATTTTGTTATAGCCGTTTAGAAATAATAAAACCTCTCCAGTTAATTATATGAGACAAAATTAAGATTTAACTTTGTTTTTAACTATAACCGATCTAGACATTTTTTTTTCTCAAACGTTTCAACGCGTTTCCCAAATTTTCCCATTTTTTTCTGTAGCTCCAATGATTTTACAGCTGAGCGATTTACCCGGACCTCAACATTCTTATATATTAACATAATCCCACTAGTAGGGTGACCTGTGATCGATAGAAAGGTCCCGAGAGGAAAACGTGAGCCTATATCGTTATATCATCACATAACAGGTAATGGTATTACTAGCAGCCGAAGCCAGACTTGTGTCAGACATATACACTATCCACCTTACTGCTCATAGTCCATCAAGCATTTTTTATAAGTTGATATTTTCCTCCTCTAAGTACTCCTATTAATATTTAATATTTCTTTTAATTATTGAAATCCGAGCCCATTAATAATTTCTTCTAAAAAGGAAAGCATGTTCCCAAACAGCCCAATGTTTCCTATAGTGTTCAATTATATATTTATAAGGCGTTTTCAAGGCCTTGCACTGTATCAACTAAAATAATAATGTTTTAACACTTTTTAATAAAGTTTCAAACAACTTCGGCCTAATAAATATATAATTAGACATAATTGGGGCTATTAGCCAGTTTGAACAGATCCTTTCCTATTAATATAAGTTATTTAATTACTAAATTTAGTTGGAATGACCTAGGCCTCTGCAACCACCTTGTAGTGCTATGTGACCCCCATCCCCACACCTACTCCAGGCAGCACTAATACTGATGATTTTAGAGTACATTTGTACTATTGATGATTACGGCAAGATGATTTTGTGTGTCCAATCTTATTATGTCAACGGGAAACCATTTCTATTTCAACCCGTCAACGATGTCTAACACGGCTAGTGTGGATATATAATACAGGATTCTAATATTTCTGTATATTTCAAATACTACTGCCTATCCTTCCTAAAACAGAGTGACACCTCAAATGCTCTCTGGATTCACGCTATTTTTTATTCGCAGTCTGGGTAGGTGTTTGACGTTTCAACAATATCGCTTCCACATTATAACGGACTTCTCTTATGAGAAGTCAGGATTGAGGTTTGACTCAAAACCTGAGTAGGATCAATGGACACTTGAGGATATGTTTCGAAAATCGCTTCATGAGTACGACCTCAATAGCTGATATTCACTGTAAAATTCCATAGAAATCTCCCTAGCCGTTTATGAGTGATTGAGTAACAAACAGACAAGATTTTCCATTTTTGATGACATATTTCTTAGGATGATCTGAATAGTGAAAAAATTTATTCCCGCCGATTTTAAATAGAAAATAAGACAAACTTTAAGTTTTATTAATATAAATGGTTTAGCTTCTTAACCACACTAAAAAAAATTAATATAGATATAAAGTATTGTATTGTGTTGTATATTGTTATAGAATTACTGATATTTGGAATGACGGTAATTAACCTTGGAGAATGTGAAATGCATTGTTTAGAAGTGGCGCAAATGTGTAGCTGCAAATCTCTGTCATTTCTTCATCAGGTGCTAATTAAGATCTAGTATTTGCAGGGTAACCCCACCTTCCCCCCTCTATTCAGAATTCATGTCTGCATATATGGATTGTCAAACTTGGACCTCTCTTAATCTTTTCATGTTCAGAAACTCTGGATAACTATCTGAGTTAATTCGTTGGTCATAACTCACTTCGTAATCCTTGTTAAATTGCTGCCTGGGTAATAGGAATCTAATTAGTTTTATACTTATTAAATCATACATTGACCTTCTCTGGTTAGGAACCTAATTACCAAATAGTAACATATAGTATAGGTTAAATTAAAACAATATAATTAAATATTTTCACCTCAATGGGGAATAGTTTTCTGAAAGTTTCACAACATTGCACCCAACAAATGAATTCCAATTGCCAATGAATGAATGAATTCCAAATGAATTTCCCCGAAAAAAAAGGGAAAACATTTATAATTTAATGTTGGACATACACAGCGCCGGACTTGCAGCTCCATGGGCCCTCAGAGAAATTGGCCGTGCACACCCCCCCCCCACCCAGGGGAATATTTGACACCAAATATAATACAAACAATTTTTTTATTTAGTAATATATATATATATATATATATATATATATATATATATATATGTGTGTGTGTGTGTGTGTTTGTGTGTGTGTGTGTACTCGCGCACACACATACATATTATAATACCCTTACTAAAATATTTTTAATAAGAATATTTTCAATTGAAATGAATAACAAAATTAGCTGATGACTTTGAGGTTATAAAATGCGCATATAAAATTCATACAAATATTTATTGTAGGATTGTAGGCTATTACAAGAATGTATAAATGTAGATTTACTTGTATTAATAATTCAGGAAATTAGTTCCTTATAAAGCATTATCAATTTTACCAACACTTGTAGGAATAACATTAAGTTCAAAATACATTAGTAACATTTGCTAATAGAACTATATATCAGCGATTTATTTACAAATGTAAATAAATATTGTTCGAGTTGTTAATTAATAATAAAATTAATGCCCTTTTTAAATTTAGTTTATTTTTTTCCTTGTATCATTTGAGGACCGTGGGCCCTCGACATTTACCGACCTGCCCAGTCCGGCACTGATTATACATTTCAAAACTTTGAACTTTAAATCAAAGCATATACTCAAGCAACCTGGAAATGACAGCAGTACGAAACCCGTAATTGACAATACTTTCAGTTACGTATTATAAAGTGTTTCAGTAGCACTTTGCGGAATCCAATTTTCGCTTTTTAAAAAAAATTAGCTTCTTATATTTTTCCGATTTTTTATTCTGCCAAATCAGGTTTACTCCTAGTCTCAGGCTATCAGAGAGAACAGGAAAATTCCCTGGCAGTTGAATGTCCATTTCTAATTATCAATCTGTATCGTTGATTAACTTTCCAATTTAAGTCATTAAATAGAAAATCTCCAATTTCAGATGTTAATTTTAATGTCTTCAGCTAAAATTAGAGTTGTGAAGAGTGTGCTTATCAGCTGGGAGTGGTGACTTATTAATTAAGCCAGAGAGCCTGGCAAATAACATATTATTAACATGATAGCGGTTCGCCCTATTAACGGGGGTTAAAAAAAAAAGTCTGCCTGACTTATTACTGGGTTGGTCTACAATGAGTAGCTCCGATTGGCTCAGGGAGGGCTATTAATTTTACCATTTTTACATTGTTCCTTCTGTTAGCGTCATCAGGTTTAATGCAATTCCAAGCCAAGGATCATCTGTTCCATCCTTCGTTTGCCGTTGAGCCAAACTATTATTAATTTGAGTAGGAAGATTCTAAATCCTATTGCAAACTCCAGAATGGACTGCAATTATGCCTGGACTCATTTTATCCCTCCAGAATGTCAGATTTGAAGTAAGACTGGCGAGCTCATGAAAAAAAGTCCGTCACGCAGGGACTGCGTTCACTAAGCAGATTTCCAATGTGCGTTACGTATTTGCATTTATCTCAAAACGTGAACGTTCTATGAGAAAAACATTTAGTATTTAGGCTTCAAATAAAGTGCTCCATAATATCACAGCTTCTTGTTAATATGACGAGAGAAGGAGTGGGGTGTTACTGAAGGCTGAAAACTAAAATGCAATATCTCGATTAATAATCGATTGATTGAAAACTTATACATAACAACATTCATAGAACATTAAATTTACAATAAGGTTGGTTCTATTCACTTTTTCGATTCGACGTATAATAACGGAGATATTTAGAATTTTCGAAATTCCCATCCACTAAACACCTCACCTCCAACTTTTCTGATTTTTGCCACTAACGCACTTTCGTTTTACATATCGAGTTTAGTAATGATACAACAAAAATTGCGACCGCTATAGTGTTAACAGACAAATAAATAAACAATATATAAAAATATAATTTTGAACGGACCTCATTTTCGTCATCTCCCGTGTAGGATCAATGGACGCGTCATGAGTAGGACCTATGTTCCTCTTAAGGGAAATCAGCTAAAAGACGTTCTTAATATGGTTAAAAATGAAATTCACTGATCTAATAAATACAGTGAATTACAGAATTCAAAGATTCATAATAAATTGAGGATTATTTTATTCAAGCATTTTGTAATGTGAAATAAATTGGAGTCTTTAGGAATTCATGAAAATATAAATTCCCAAAAGGATTAAGGGATTAATCCCAAATATTCATTATATTGTGATTATGTTACTAATATTAACGCCACATACTCCGATCAGTAACTAATTCACGTTTTAAACACATTTTGAGCCATTTTTGAGTTGTGAGCTCAAGGGTCATCTGAACCGATTCCTAGATAAAGAGCTCTTAACAGTCATTGAAAACACATCCCATTTCAGAACTGCTTGTTTTTTTTTTTTTTTTTTTTTTTTTTTTTTACATATGTTTCATTAGTCTTAAGTAGATTCAACACCTACCTTTTTTTGATAACTTTAAAGGTAACTCTTATCAAATAGAAATATATTTCCTTTTATATTATTTATAAAAGTTGAATTGCATAGGTTGATTGGTATTGATCCTATTCTTCCTTAATTTGTAGACAATTGCCAAGGCAAATTATTATCTAGTTTCACTGCAAATATCCCTTCAACCAGATCGCCAAAAATTTAAAAATGAATGTAAATACTTAAATAGGTGAAATCGGACCAGGAGTGGTTGGGATGGAGGTAAATATACTAAAATTGCTCACAACATAACATTGTCCTTAAATATATAATTGAATATATAATATATACTATAAATTATTGTTGAGACGTAATAATATATTTCTTGAAAACGTAGGCTTCTGTATGTCCTAAATCGAAAAAGATAATGACACGTTGGTCTTGAGCGTGTTTTAACTCTCCTGTATTGCCAACATCGTGTTGAAGTACGAATATGACGCTTTGACCATCTAGAATAGAATGAATTAACGATTAATCTATATAAACATAAAACACTAAGCTTAGGTAATTCCAGAATAAATAAAATTCGAAATATTAAATTAATCGTTAGACAGGATTGAAGCGACAAAGCATGACAAATCCGATTAACCCTTTACATGCAGATGACATTTTGGAAGGTTTTGTGGAACACTTACATCTTGGAGAAACTTAACACTAAAATTCTACTACCTTGCCCACTCACTTCGTTGTTGAAACGTGTAAGTAGGAATGCCTAGAATCATTTAAGAGAAACGATTTTGAGCAATAAGCCAGAAATAACTAAATTAACCTTCCTTCCTTCTGGGGCCTTACATCTTATTGAAGCACATTAATATTAATCACGGAGGTATCTGATGATTTTATTATTATTAATATTATTTATTAACGTCCCTTTTTGCATCTAACGGGTTCTCTACAGGTTACCACCCTTTCCTAGCCAGGGGTGGTACTAAGGATTTTACCTAATGAATTCCGTCACTAAATAAATTCCTACTGTCCAGGCGGAATCGAACTCGCCACTCTAGGTTTACCATGTGATATTAAGGTCAAGGATTTAATTTACATGGCTAACCTGAGCCATATAGATTTTATTTGAGAATTGTATGTAAAACAATTTCATATGTTCATAATGCGTATCATATGTTTGACATGTTTTGTTGATAAATAATATTATCACCAAAACAAATTAAACATGGAATATGACCACTTATTTCCTGACGGAAGCAAAATTGACAATAATACACCTGCAGCAGCATTAATTGTAGACTACAAGTGGACATATTCTAAAATACAAATACAGACTTGATGCTAGATGCTCCAATAATCAAGCTGAGAAATATGATGTCTTAAAAACTTCTGATTATATTATAAAATCGTCATATAACCTATACAAATATACGACCATACACACAGACAACACGACTCTCATTTACGCAATACTCAACCCTACTATACACAACCCGCTCACAGAAAACATTAGACAACATATTTTGGAAATTATACATTTAAATCTACATATTCACATCGACTGGATAAAACCCCATTTAGAAAATAATGGAAACGAAACAGCAGACTCGTTAGCAGAGAAAGCAGCTCAAGATACAACACTAATTCCAGAATTCTCACTCGTACCCCTCGCATACATTAAAAAATACTTACCTACCGACACAATAAATAAATTGAACACAGAATAGATGACATGTAACAAATCCTACAGCTTACACCAATATATACCAAATATAACTCACAACTACAGCACAATTAAGAGTCACCATCACAAATTCACACAATTTCTAACGGAACATGGAGAGACAGGACATTATTTAACAAGATTTAAAACTTAAGAAAAAGACAAATGTACTTGCGACACACAGAGAACACAAACTTTTTTACATATACTCTATGACTGTTCAACATATAATCAAAATAGATCAAATTTCATAATGAAGATAGTTTTAAAAGGAGGTAAATGGCCAGGTCCACCTCATATAATATTTAATAAATATAAAAAAGAACATATAAAGTTTCTCAAAAGTGTAGATATGGATGTATCAAAAATACATTAGAATATTAGCTGGTTATATGGATAGAGAATTATAATTGAGTATATTTGCCTTACATAGACTCGCAGTATAAAGAAGAGAAAACCATAACGTCCATTAAGTATAACTTTATTTTTTTTTATTTATTTTTTCCATTTTAATTTTATTTGTAATTATCATGCTTATTTCATAATTTTTTTTTTACTTTATTTTATTTTGTTATTTTTTATTATTATTCCTCTCTATTTTCATTTTATCTTTTATTTTATTTGATTAAGTACGTGATAATAATCCATTAAATAGTATATATTGTAAAAATGTATTTAACCATAATCATAATGGAATATGCCATGGGGCAATGGAACATGCACTCAAATAAATAACTTCATAATCATATAAAATCATATTATTATAAGACATATGATAATAATTAATCATAATGATGCTGAATAGTAGTAGACTTGATATTGTGAGTATGTATTTTGGTGGCAGTGGCTCTGAGTGATGTGTCAGTAGTCATATTTAATAGCTCGATGTTCCTTTGTTATGCTTTGTGTGGCAGAATATAGGAATTATAATTATTTATTTGTGTTTTTAGTGTGTTTAGATTCTCTCTCAAAATTGATTTATAAGAGTTATACGTTCTCATTCACTCCTAACATCACGAAAGTCGAATACAGTTACTTAAAAATGTTGTCCATTTTTTAAAATTCAAATTGAGCTTGTAAACCAGTTCACATCTCTCCACCTGCGAGCTCTCATGAAGGAGATTGTCTTTGTAAGTGTTCATGGTTTTATATATCTGTCTAGTTTATTATGGGTTTTAGGCTCCTGAACTATACTCCCAAATGTTATCGAGGAAGATTATATGAATAATCTTGTTGAAATTTTAATTTTCTGTAACTATTATTATTATATACATGGTTTGTCTAATGCGAAAATTATTGGAATTATTTCTGCTGTTCTATCCAAATTTATTTTCTTTAATATTGCTTCATCACCTCTGGTCTAATTGGTATATTGGGGTGTTTTGGTATTTTGTTATCTCACATACAGTTCAGACGGGTTATACTGAACATAAATATTAACCATCTTAAAGATGAACTGTGATTTATATATATATTTTTTCCATATGTTAGTTATTTATAATTCTTTGGCAAAAATGTTTTGTTTTTTGGTCAGAAACGTGTTTTTCTCGCCAACCAAAACCTTTAAAAGCAATTACTTTGCCTGTTAGAGGACATCCGATTCCAAATTTTGTTATTTCTTAAAATAATTTTTATATTAATTTGTTAGGATCCTGTCCTGGGCCGACATTTCACTAAAACTGTTATACAGGTGAAAAGCTGAATTCTAAAACAAGTTGATATAACATGTAACCTTTTATATTTATGATAATACGGTGTTAGGCTGACCAGAATGATTTTTAAAAATTATCACATGTTGCTAAACAAACAGCTGTTTTAAAATGTGTAGTGGTAGAATTGAGAGAAAATAAAAGGCAGTCGAGATCTATAAATCGAGCAATGTGAAGCTATGTGTTCGTAATTATTCCAGTACCATGAAGGGTAACTACATTTTAAATTTTATAATACTTAGATTAAACATAAATAGTATTATAATATAACTAGTAATAATTAAAACGATAATAAGAATCTGTGTATTAATAATTGAATAAGTGAAGGTTTTAGTTAATAATTCAAAAACAAAGTTGTCTGTTGGTGGTTACTGCTGTATTTGTATTTGTTTTATTAGTTTTTAAATATTGCAGTCCATTTTTTTTAATAAATCATACGTTACGCCAAATAAAGTTATCTCACAGCTTTCACTGGTAACAACCTCTATAGAAAACGATTATTATTTGTTATTAGGAAATATCTGTTAGCTATGTATTTTTTATAACAGGACAAAATAGATCACTAGCTAAACCAGTATGCTTAGGATTTCCGACGCTCAAATGAAATTTTGAATCATTATATATTATTTTATTTTTTTATTAAGTATTCATTCATAACATTTTTCCATAAAATTAAAAAAATGTATATTACGGCAATTTCAACAAAACAACTTACCTTATTGATACCTCATTTCATCTACTTTCAATGGAATTATTCTCTATTCAGATAGAGTCTTATTTTCTAAGAAAGTAAAGAAAAATAGTCATGTTGATAGTGAGGTTACATTTTTGCACTATTTTTTTCTAAAACTACGTTTTAGGCTCACTAAAATAACCAAAGGAGAGATCAAACTGGAAAAATATTATTAAACTCCAATAGAATTACTTACGGACATGAAGTTATCCAGGTCGACTCGTTGTCCTGTTAATGTGGTTAATTGCAATGGCACCATCGTTCTCACCATCATGAGCCGAAGGGATGTCTGGCACTCCTTGGGCATGTCATACCAATTAGAACCATATATCGCTAGACGAATATCTTCGCTCTAATAGAAGAAAGGAATTATATAGAACAATACCGGAAGGATATTAAAGGTCTCACAGCTCCGCTTTTAAAACGACTTTTGTCAGATTTCCCTTGGGAGAAATCAACTATTGAGGCTGTACTGATGATGGGAATTTTGAAAAAAAATTTCTTTAAATGTCATAGATCCTTCCCAAGAGATAATAAAAATGATATCCGATCAAAATTGTGTATATATTTGTCTGCTAATGCTCTATTGGTCTCAATTTTCTTCTGATCGTAACCAAACTCGATATTTAAACGTCTTATATGTAAAAATGAAGAATAAGTTTGATGACAGCTAAAATCGGACCAGTGTGAAGAGGGATTACATTCGAAGTATTTCCATTGTTATCCGTTGGATCCAAAAATAGCATAGAATTCACCTTATTGCAAATGTAATGTTCTATAAATGTTGGTCTATTCAAATTTTCTCTATATTGAACCGTGATATTTCCTTATTTTAGTTAACGGCCACCAGTAAACCCCCACTCCTACTCATGTCATATTAGCTGTAAGCTGTTATCATGAAACACTTCATTCCAAGGTTAAATACCAAACATGATTTTCAATGACCTTTTATTTTTTGAGATACATGCAAATATGGTTTGTGATGACCTCATTTATTGAGACTTTTCGCTCTTTATTCAAAAATGGTTATTCCATCCATATACGATATTTAACCGTTTCAGTAAACACTATAGATCATAATTGTTATTGGCTGAAATCGAACCTGGAATAATGGTGGCGTAGAGAGGGAGGGGGAATAGAAAATTCAAAATATCTTTGTTATTATGAATCTTATTATAAAATGTTATAGAACCAATCTTGGTAAGCTTTTGATTTTTTGCAATTTTTCTGCCTTCAGTACTCACGGTGTTTTACATATAAATAGAGAATACGAGGTGATATGAGATCACAAATGTTATATCAGCACTTGGGATATCTGCTTAGTTTAAGCAGCCCCTGTGTGGCGGACATTTTATTATAGGCAGAGTACATTCGGTATAAATTGCCCCTTCTTCAGTGCTCTAGACTTGGTCTCCATTTGCCCCCAACCTCGCCGGAGATTCCGTGTAAATAGTGCCCAACTCTAGAGCACTGAAGACGGGGTGGATGCCCCGAAGGTGTTCTTCCTATAATAAAAGTATTTTTAAGAGAAGTCGTGCAACCTTTAATATCCTTCCGTTGATGATGGAACTCCACCAGACAGCCTTTATCCCTTGTTAGGACAATTATTTTCATTGGCACTCATTGTGACAGAGATGATATTAATTTTAAATCCAACATTAAACCGTCAAATTAGATTAGTAATTCTATACTCTTCATACTACATACGCATGCCTTCAAGTTTACGTGTTTGGCTTTGGAAAGACCAATTTGTTGAATGCGCTGTCATCAGTGCCTGTGCCTTAGATGGTATAGTTAAGGCAGAGCTAGCCACGAAGTTTGGCATGAAATTGTCAAATGTATGCAACAAATTTGAAAAATTAAAATGTTATATTTGTTTTTGTTAAATTCTCAAATTAACACTTATACCCTTTACATATACGTATATGGTTTTGAAAATTATTTGCATTTGATTGGCCCACCAATAAGCTATTCCATCTATGCCTTACTTCTACCACCTAATCAATAACTCGAAAAATTGTTCAGGAACTCAATTTCCTCGAACCCTCTTTCCAATATTTTAGCAGATTTCCCTTAAGGGAAATCAGCTATTGAGGTTGTACATATGACGGAATTTTCAAGTTTTATCTTCAAATGTCCATCGATCCTACCTAGGAGATGACGAAAATGAGGTCCGTTCAAAACTGTATATATATATATATATATATATATATATATATATATATATATATATATATATATATATTTGTCTGTTACCGCTCTAGCGGTCGCAATTTTTGTTTGATCGATACCAAACTCGACATTTAGTCGTTTTATGTAAGAAGAAAGATCAAGTTCGTTAACGGCTGAAATCGGACCAGGGGGAGGGGGGGGTTTAGAGGGGGAGAATTTTGAAAATTCGAAATATCTCCGTTACTATAAGTCGGACCGAAAAGGTGTATAGAATTAATATTATTGAAAATTAAATACACTATAAATAATGTTATATACATTTATTCTCTATCTTTAATATTAACCGAGATATTTGCATTTCTCAGTCGTCAGTAAACCTCCACTTCTACTAGTATATCATAAATAATGCTCTGTTATTTAATAAAAGATATTAATTGAAGCATAAATACCAAACATTGTTTTCATTGAACTTTTACTTTGTGAGATATATTCATGTACGTTCTGTTGATCCCCACCTTCTTTGGTTTTGGATAACTAAAATTTGAATGATTGAGATAAAACTGTTTCTGATTCATTACAAATTACACCTCTAGCTTTAGTAAATTGTTTTCAATAAAATTAATATGTTATATTCAAATATATTTCATGAATTGTTTGTCTTTCCGGTCTATCTATGCAGCGCTACGAGGTTGGCATGCCTGTTTGTTTACAATTCAGCCTTGTATTGTACATTTACTGAGCATACACGGCTGTGTTACCTGTATTTATATTTATCTATTGAAAACCTTCACGTGGGAAATCTGCTTAGTTTACGCAGCCCCTGCGTGATGGACTTTTTGTTTATATTACAACCAATCAAGACCAACGTACATTAATCACCAATCAATCATGCTCGTTTTTGGCCTTCTTTTGTTTATGACTAATATCACAAACTATAAAAAATTGAGTTTGAAAGCATAACTTGCATTTCAACAATAGTCATTTGAATACTAATTTCAATTAAATTTGTTGGAGTTCATTAAGTCATAAATGTGTCGTAGGTCATAAAACAACAATTAAGACGTCTCCGAAGGGGCAAATAAGAACCCAGGGAGGGTAACCTGTCTAATGTCGAACTTTAGTTGGTTTTATTTTTATTTACGTCCACTTTATGATACTATGGCTAATCGGGACGGGTTATCTACAGGTCTCCACCCTTTTCTAGCCACTGTGGGCCTAAGGAGTTTATTTAGTGAGTCCGTCACCAAATAAATTTCCATTGCCCAGGGCGGGAATCGAACCCGCCACTCTAGGTCTAGGCCCTTAACTCGAACGGACGGCCAACCTGAGCCCCTATGTCGAACTTTTAATTCATAAAATTGAAAGAAGAACCATTAATTATAAATTTGACCTTTTCAGAAATCTGTTCCGCAAACGAGCATGTTATGTACACATAAAGAAGAGCCACTGCGAAAACTAATCCAAATTTCAACTTCAGTGAAGCGCTATCCTGGAAAGATAAGAATTCTGTTAGTTAATTTACTATTTCGAAAGTAATACTAAAGTTAAAAATAGATAGACAAATTTATAAATAGTTAATCTTGATCAGGAAATAAAATATAGGCGTATTAGAAATAAAATGCTGAACAAATGTTTTGAGACTTACTGATATCAAGGCGAATCCTGTGCAGATTAATCCGAGGAATCCTGTTACGAATATTATAAAGTATATAACTCTAAACAAATCATCTGCGTTACTAAAATATCTGAAACAAAGTATGGCTATAAATGTGATTTATTAATGTGCAGTTAATGATACTGTAGCTAATTGAAACCGTTTAAATAAAGGTTACCATTTTATTCTATCCAGTTTGGCATTAAGGATGTTATTGAATTCGTCAATAAAATCCTATTACCAATTGGAACAGTAAGACTCTGGACTCTCTATTAAGACCAACCCCGTAGCTCACATGATTAATCTCTCTCCTCCCGGAATAAAGTCCGTCACGCAGGGGCTGCGTATACTAAGCAGATTTCCCACGTGATGTTTTACAATAGAGAAATCTGCTTACTAATAACAGTAGTAATAAGGAATCTCTAAACCAATTCACAAGGGACGAACAGTTAGGGAAACGGCCGAACTAGCTTTCGGCGGGAAGTCCCACATATAGCCGACTTCTGCTGACCACACACACTTAATACAAATGCAAATATTTATAGTAAATTTAATTTCCAGTAGGATTGACTCTATACAAGTTTTCGATCCTACTCATAATAACGGAGATATTTTGAATTTTCAAAAATTTCTCCTCCCACTTGTCCGATTTCCGCCACTAGCAAACTTGATCTTTCTTTTTACATAAAACGATTAAATATGATGTTTGGTAACCATCAAACAAAAATTGCGACCACTAGAGCGTTAACAAACACACACACACACACACATATATATATATATATATATATATATAATTTTGGACGGACCTCATTTTCGTCATCTCCTGGGTAGGAGCAATGGACATTTGAGGAAATTTTTCAAAAGTCGCGTCATGAGCACGACCTCAATAGCTGATTTCTCTTAAGGGAAATCTGCTAAAAGTATACTCAGGCCAAGTAATGTTTTGAACAAAATAAATATTTTCTTTAGTAAAGCACAATAAATAAACTGGATTTTTTTTTCACCATTGAGACGTTTGTTGGGTATTCCATAGGATCATTACTTCATGGTGGATTGTTGCAGGAGTTTGATTCAATTATATATATTTCATCATTAGTTACAGTAAGATCTCCTTAATTTTAATAATTATATGTTTACGCAGTACCCGGGAGATGAAATGTTTACATATCAATACAGCGCATACGTCTTTGCTGCCTTATTTAAGCGCTTATAAATTTGTAGGGGGTTCAGATTAATTTAGATTCACTTGACGTGAACCTACAGTAGTGTCTTCGATTCTTTTGCGTGCATTAGTTATTTATTTGTGACGAACTTTTTATAGAATAACGTTGACGTTAATAAAAAAAATGTATAAAAAATATACTAAATCTACTTGTGAGTAAACATGTTTTACCCTGTGGAAAGTGTGGTTCTTGAATCAGTTGTTAAGAAAGTTATATATTTTTTCAAGGTTAAGAAATAAATAAATTATAGTTTTCCGAAATTGGTTCTATGACATTTTACGATCCAACTCATAATAACGGAAATATTTAACAGAGCGAGGCCCGCTCAAAACTACATATATGGACAACTCCTGAGCCCATTTGCGGGGGAATTGTACTCAACATGCTTCTTATCACCCGTCATCATAAGGTTAATCACTTAATCATGGAAATGTTTTTGAAGAATGGTGCTGGTGAGGAAAGTTGCAGAACGAATATAGCTGACATATGACCACTAATACAGTTTTCAGTGGCGAGGGCGAGAATTTGACAGGGAGAGGAATTTGAAAATTCAAAATATCTTGGTTATTGTTATAAGTCGTATCTAAAACTGTTATTGAGTTAATCTTGTTAAAATATTGGTGCACTAGAATTGTTGTTCTATACATTTATCCGTATTGGAAATATAGAGCGATTAATTCGTACTTTCTCGTCTTCAGCCTTCATTAAACCCCCACTTTGGATTTTTACTTAGAAATAGAAAATATATGGTGAAAAAGGATCAGTAGTGTGTTATACGAACTCGTGGAGAAATCTACTTAGTTTACGCAGCCCTTTGACTTTTCAAATAGAAGAAGGATTTGTACTCACTCGATAATCTCTGTATGGTGTTGAGCGCATATTCTTGTCGCGGTGATATAGCCCTTCTGAAGATAGGCATCAGATGTCAGTCTCTTTCTCCGATTCCCGTTTTTCATAGTGTCGTCCTCCGAGATCAATTCAACTGCCATGTCTTCGATGTGTTCTATAGCATACCTGAGAATGACTAGCTCAGTTGTTAAGTTACAATAGGTGAGATATACCAACGCCAAACAGCCGAATATAGTGCCGCTGGCTATGTCTACGCTAATGTGCTGCCATAGGAATGCCAAAGCAGAATAAGGTGTGTATGATAGGTCGAAGGGGAACCAGCAAGGGTACTGGAGAACGTAGGGTAAGTCCCGCTGGTACGTATCCACGACACCAGCTAAAGCTAAATTTATTACTGCTGTCACCTGTGTTCCTACGATTAGCTTCAACACTTTAGTCATATTCTTCGATCTCTCCGCTTCCATTTTTGAGCTATAATCGGATACCAGATGACTCTTATAAATGCCCGGATTCATTCCTGCAAAGTTTTTAACGAACATAAGTTGTAGAAGTTATAAACATATAATTAAATTATTTCATTTAACATGGAGGTCATCCAAAAATATAACTTCGAGGCTTTCCGCTATCTGAAATGTTGGGGTGAGGGAGGGTGTCATTTGGGAACTCAATTTACTATGAAATAGGAACTTGAGTTGGGCATATGAAGAGTCATCAATCGCTTTAACTATTTTTTGCTGGCTACATCTCATTTACAATGTTTTAATCCCTTAAAATTACTAATAAAAAGCCCGTCACGCAGGGGCTGCGTAAACTAAGCAGATGTCTCACGTAAAGTTACACGATAGAGAAATTTCCATACGAGTGCCGATCAGTTACGGAAACGGCCAAACTAACTTTCGGCGGAAACAAATAGAAGCGACCATACCTCGTCCGTTACACTTAATAAAAATGCAAATATCTCGGTTAATATTCAAGATAGAGAATAAATGTATATAACAATATTTATAGTAAATTTAATTTTCAATAAGATTGGTTCTATACAAATTTTCGATCTAACGTATAGTAACGGAGATATTTCGAATTTTCGAAATTCCCCCCTAAACCCCCCACCATTCCACTGGTCCGATTTCAGCTGTTAACGAACTTGATCTTTCTTTTTACATAAAACGATTAAATACCAAGTTTGGGGACGATTAAATAAAAATTACGACCGCTAGAGTGTTAACAGACAAATATATATACATATATATATATATATATATATATATATATATATATATATATATATATATATATATATATAAACTATCATTTATTTATTTATGTCCACTTTATGCTACTGTGGCTAATTGGGACAAAAAACTATCTTTTAAGTTTCTTACCTTCCACACATTTTTTTGCTACTTCCCTTTTGGATAATGTATAGAATGAAGCAAATACTGAAACGGAAATCAGTATAGTATGATGAATGTCTACTGCGAAAGAGATTGTGTCGTCCCTGAAATAGTATACAGAGTACATAAGCTGAATCGTTGCGAGTGAACTTAAAATTCCTATCACACACGAATGTATCTTATGTTGTCTTTCATTCGGTACGAATATTCCACAAATTGCTATATATGATTTGTAATATTTCAAAATATTTTTGTCAGTCTCCCCTTCCTCTAGTTGAAGTACTCCGTCCGTTCCACTCATTATTTACCTTAAGAATGCACCAGCTGAGAATGTCGTTGCTGCTATATTGTTTGTTTATGACGTAATCACGCTTAGGAAAAGTTTGAGTTAATAGCCCCTTTACTTTTTCTCATTATAACTGCTATATCAATTAGTTTTAATGACCTCCAAATATCAACAGAATCTACTTAAACATTTATCACTGGCAGTGTCAATCAACTGAGACTTTTAAACTATTCCATTCACCTCCTATCCAAAGAAAATTATTTGTTCAGCTAGCATTCTTTTTTATTTCCAGGAAATCGCATCTGCTTTTTCTTTTGTCTCACGTTCGGTTAAGTAATTTTCATCTAATGAATGGAACACCCGAAAGTTGCCCACACGCGAATTCACAAAATGTCTTCAAATCATTTTTCAAGTTCTTTATAAATAAAAAAAAAGAAAAGTTCTTTAACCTTTTCCACATTAGGTGGTATACCTTTTTGATCGATATTCATCACCAACCCTTTATTCTTAGACAATAATTGGCTTTGCTGGGGTTGACGCTTAAGGCGGATTTCCTAGTTCTGGGGCTTTCAAAGAAGGCAGTTTTACCTGTGTAACTAAAATCATCCTGCTGGCTGTAGAAGATCGTGTTCAAATATTAAACATATTTCGGAGATTAAAAAATCTTGTTTTCGACTAAAACAGGCAAAAAAGGATTTGACCATAGGGGCTTTGAAGTTGGAATTTTGATAAGAAACCATTTTTTTTTTTTTAATCGGTCAGAATGTGAACCAAGGGACTTACATTCTCATAAACGTTACTCAAATCAGTTGGCTTCATGGGAAAATAGCATTAACATTTTATTAATCTATAAAAAAATATTTAATTCATTATTTGAACATTTTAAATTCTGTCTTAAATTAGCTGTGTGTCGTTGACGATTAGAAATACAAATTTTTCACCGTCGAAACAAAAACATTGGTTCAACTTAAGCATTAAGTGATCCATTAATTTTAATCATATTCTACAAATTCTTTCTGTTCACTTATCGTTTTGGCATACCTCTGAAATTTGAAGAAGCATTAGACGAATATTGAAAATTTATACTTATAATAGCCGTTATTAGTCAGTGATTTCATCAAAATACAAAGATCGATTTATCTTACAATTAGTAGAAATGGGAAAACTAAGACTGAATTCTTTGTGGGCATTCTTTTTGAATACCAGAGAGGTATAACGTGATGAACTAAAGATGGAAATAATTTTGAGTTTAATACACCAAAATAATTCAAAAAATAATAATATCAAATATATGTTTAACACAATTTAACATCTTCATTATTTAAATAAAAAACAATATTTTCGAAGATATTAACGTATTCAAGTTTCAGCTTCGAAGTGAGAAACTTTGGAGTTTCGTTTAATCGTTACCAAACCCAATAAATCAGCGTTTCATGTAAGACTAAAGATCAAGTTGGTTAACGGTTGAAATCAGACCGTCTAAATCCGGTGAGAGGGGTTTCTAGAGAGGAATTTCAATTCTTTTAGTAGTTACAGACTACACGCACATTACATTCTGCCGAATAATTTATTACATTTCCAATAGTTATAACATGATATACAATAACTAATATTTCATTGAATTGTTTTTTTTATAATTAAAAGTTCTACAATACTAATCAAATGTTGGATGCAAAAGTAAAAGTTTTTTGTT